>CM035411.1:109180597-109318097 GCA_020310875.1 Ceratopteris richardii
ATAAATTCAGTTCCCCATATTATCCTTGTGCCAATGGTCTTGCTGAAAGTACCAATAAAACCCTACTTAACATGCTCAAGAAACTAGTTCTAGAATGTCCGGAGCATTGGGATCAATTCCTTCCTTCGATCATGTGGGCATACCGTACTACTTACAAAGTGGCTACAGGGAATATGCCTTTCAAATTGGCATATGGGTTGGAGGCCATTGCACACATGGAGTTGGTGGTAACTAGCCTCAGGGTGGCCCTAGATCATAAGATCTTGCCAAAGGAATCCTTTCCTTTACGATTGGATGTGTTGCAGGCCTTGGACGAACAACGCTTGGAAAGTTTTCTAATGCTACAAGAAATGCAATTGCGACAAGCCAAGACACATGATCGGTTTCTGTGCACTCTCGTTTTTACCAAAGGACAATTAGTTCTGTTCTATAATGCTAAGTTTAATCGTTCAGTGGGCAAGTTGAAACTTTGGTGGTTTGGTCCTTATCGTATTATAGATCAGGTCGGACCCGCTATGTTTTGGTTATCCACTTTAACTTGTACTCTTCTACCTAAATACATAAATGGATCGAAACTTCATCCATATAATGCCATGCCTTCCTCATCTTGATTATTTATGGGTATTTTTATTCTCCATCCGATTTCTATCACTGTTCTTGCCTGACTTGTCTTTCCATTCCGTTCTTCTAGTTGACTGATTGACTGTAAAATTCCCGTTTTATTACCTAACCATAATTATCCATCACACTATTTTTCTAGTATTCCGTTAATGCATGCATTTTGACATTATGTCTACATATTCCCAATAACTAGTGATGATTATGTTTTCTTCCCGTGTTTCCATTTGGTGTTTTTACTTAATCCCGTTCTTCTTCCTCTCTCCCGCTATTGTGT
This sequence comes from Ceratopteris richardii, assembly GCA_020310875.1. Classification (NCBI taxonomy): domain Eukaryota; kingdom Viridiplantae; phylum Streptophyta; class Polypodiopsida; order Polypodiales; family Pteridaceae; genus Ceratopteris; species Ceratopteris richardii. Next base: position 109,181,493 of record CM035411.1, read on the forward strand.
TTTTGTGCTCTGAGTGCTCTGTGTTCTCGTCTGCATTTGTGCTATCTTTCTTGCCTTGGAAGCTTTAGCTAATATCGCTACCTTCCGTGCTCGCATCCCTCCTGAATTGTGTGAGTTTTTGCACATCCGCAGACTTTTAGCATTCACCGAATTGCAATGGCATTCAGTCGAATGTCACCTCTTCTTTCTGTAGATCATCTCTACCATAGCTGATACTCCCGCTACCGAAACTTCTTGGCCACTCGCCTATCTTAACCCGTGCCTTGTCGTCAAACTCAACACCATAGCTGATGGTTTCCATTTCCCCCATGAAGGTAGTGTAGACAGACCCCTTCTTCGTATGACTACCATGAAGCAGCTCTTCCCACATCAATCATCCAATGAATTCGTGATTCTATGTCGTCCTGAACCAGAGTGCTCAGCCCTACAGTTTTTGGTGGCTGCACTCAACCTCCAAAAACACACTTATGGTATTTCACGACCCTTTTACTCCATGATCGACGCCCCTGCACGAGAAGCGATTAATTGGGCCCTCTTCTTCTTCCGACGAATTCACCACGAATGTCAAGCGGTTTCTAGACAGCTTGCGAAGGTTGATCTCCTTGAAGCGGACATTGCACCACTCCAGGAAGAGGTGTTAGCATCAAAAACAGATGCAAGATGCAGTTTCAATCACAAGAGCTTGAAAGAAGGGAGAAGCAACTGGGTATCCAGCAAGAGCGATTATCTCGCATTGATGTAGAGATGGAAGAAATAAAATTATGCCGCGATGCTGCACTCGCTAATGATTTTTACCTCCAAGAAGCCTTTTTGTAGAATCAAGCCGAAGTATTACTCTCTCAGGTTATTGCTTCCAGCTCTGTGCGGACGGATGCACACCTGGTCGAACCTCAAATTTTACAGGAGATGTTAGAATCCCTCAAGCAGAAAATCTCGCGTACTTTTAAGTTAGCTCGAACCATGTATATCCAAGCAATCATCGATGATTCTTAACTCTTGTAATTACCCAGCTAGGTTCGAGTCCATCGTGTGTGCCAGTGTCAGGCTGCCAGAATATTATTTAGAAGATTAATTGTAATTAGGAAAGTTGCACACTGAAAGGGTGTCGCGCAAATGTTGTAACATTTTCCTGGTGAATAGAAGCAATGTGGGGGAAGAAACGACAGACGCGTCGCCGGACTGTCTTGTATGGGCAATCGGCTGGAGTTGATTTTGTCGCATATTATTCAAACTGTGGTGTCGTCTGTGTTGGTAAATATTCAGTATTGAAATGAATAAGGTACTGTGTTAACATTTCATTACGTCATGAATGAAGTGCGATTATACTAGTAATACCAAATGAATAGTAGAAGTTATGCGCATGTGGTTAAGTTGATTGTTAAGAAGTTGTTATGCGCTGGAAGTAGTAGTTGAATCTGTGGTAATAGTTAGAAGTTAATCAGTGACTGGGAATATACATAAAGGGCCTCTGTATTACAGACCCGTGAGCATCCCAAGAACCCACGTATAGATTGGTTAATAATTTAGATTAACCATAAAGCATTGACAATACATATACATATACATATACACATACATATACATATACATATACACATACACATACATATACATATACATATACACATACACATACATATACATATACATATACACATACATATACATATACACATACACATACATATACACATACACATACATATACATATACATATACATATTATCTATTCACCAGGCATGGGTTGTGGTTCATAGTCATCTTCAAATGTCTGTTCCATTGGAATGAAGAATGTTTCCTCTTTTGTTGGAGCCTCAAGTGGGGATGGTGGTCTTTCATATTGTAATGGTCGAGTTTGCAAATGTATAACCTGTTTTTGTAGTTCCTTTAGCAAGGTTGAGTCGGTATTGGCGAGAGCGATGCATGTGGTGATACTCGGGACAGCTGTGGTGTCGAACTTTCTTTGCTGCTGTAGTTGATCCAATTCTTCAGATAATTTTTCATGGGCCTCGAGTACGTTAGCATAATCTTCTAGGATAATTTTGATGTTCATAGGGGGCAAGACTTGAAAATGATGGACTTATGGATGCCCCTAGTGTGCTCTCTATAGCTACTTCTAAATTTTCTTGATTTTGGATTTGCAAATGTCTATTCTGCTCTTGAGCCCCTAAAAGATGCCTTCTTAGTAGCACCATGTTGCACTAGAGTTTAGAGTTGCATTCCATCTGCATTCGTAGATGATCTTTGACCATTTGCAGAGCTTCAGTATCCACATCTTGAAGCTTTGTTTTGAGTATGCTATGTGCTTCTTGTAGTGTGTGAAATTGATCTTGAAGGCTCTCATTGTCTGCCTCGAGTATTCTTATTTGTTGTAACTCCTCAAAACAATTTTGTAGTGTGTTGTTTCTTGTTTCGAGCAAGTAGTACTCTATTCGAAGGAGTTTCAGTCATTGAATTATAGTGTTGCATGCGTTATCTACATATGAGGATGCAGTTTGTACATTGGTGGATGCAAGGGGAAGGGAATGGGGAATGGAGAGTGTGAATGTTGTGTCAAACATAGTTGTGTGTGCAGGTGAAGTTGGCAGTGGGGGAATGGGGGATGGTGGAATTGTGGAGGGAGGAGGAGGTGTTGTGGGTGGTGAAATGTCCATGCTATCGGACGTGGAAGTGAGTGTGGTGTCTACCATGTATATCGGAATGGTAGGTGGGCTGCATGTTGTCGTGGTGAATAATGGTGATGTGGTTATGGCAGATGGGACAGACAAGGCGGTTTGGGGGTAGGGTGGGAATATTATAGAGAAAAAGGCATGCATGGGTTGGAGGATTGGTGGGATGGAGATTGGAATGTGAGAGCTTGGAGGTGGGATTCCCATGGGTGATAGGGAAGCCTAAAAACATGGATCTCATGTTTGGGTGGCCTATGACTAAGGTTGTGGAGGTAGGATGTCCCACAATAGGATCATTGAAGGGTGTTATTGTAACAAAGGTGGTATGATACAAGGGGTTGTCAAAAGAAGAAAACAAGGTTGAAATAGAAGTGGGGCTACGAAAGATGAAGGGTTGCTCTCAAGTATCAATAGTAGGAATAATATTTACAATCTCTGTGAAAGGGGGTGATGGTGGAGGTGTTGGAGGTATTGGGTCTGTTGTTTCTTCATGGACGACATTCATTTCATGACTGGAAGTTCCCGTCGGTTGCCTGGGTGGGCTAGGCATCATAGTGTCAGTTGCTTGAAAAGTTGTCTCAATTGGTTCGGTTGTCGTAGTAGTTGCCTCCACAGTAGTGATGGGAATCTGAATGTTCTTTCTTGACCTTGGTTGTGTTTGTATCTTGCGCGGGTCATATTGGGCATGAGGAGTGTGTAGCGTGTATTGTATAGCTTCCACTACACCACAGGTTTCTGAGACGAGTTGCAAAGTTTCACTAAAGTGAGAATCCACACCATCCTCGTCCAATAGTTGGGCCATGAGTACTCTATAGCTCTCTTCAAAAAGCGATTGTTGTGTTGGTACTCCTTCCATTATTTGATATAACTTGCAAAGATGGGTAGTATAAGCTCGAGCTCCGGTTTCTTCTTCTTCTTCTTCTTCTTCTTCTTCTTCTTCTTCTTCTTCTTCTTCTTCTTCTTCTTCTTCTTCTTCACCTTCTAGTTGATCTAATTGTTGGGAGAGAGTCCTTTGTTGATCATCTCCTAGTGCATGTTGTTGAGGGGTGTGAATGGAGACCAACGGCAAATCAGAACTAAATTTGCTATGGCCTCATTGTGTGACTACACGCAGGGTGTTTTTTAGCGTACTTTAGGATGTAAGATGTGATTCAGTGTTGTAGGGAGTGATTATCTATGGTCTAATGGCCTAAGCTAAAGAATATCTAAGATCAACCTATGTAACTATTGACCATATGGTTGTGCAGCTCAATACCTAAATAGACCATACTCATAGGATTGCGAGACTAAGGTTTCACTAGTAATGCGATCTTTGATGAAATCCTTTTCTTTTAATTCTATATTAGCTACATTTTGCTTGGATTGACTAGTATTATTTATCAGTGCAGGTAATAAAAACTCAAAAATGAAAGATCTAGAAATGGTATTTTTATTCGTAGACTCCTGTTGTAGAGCAAAGAAGAGCAAAGAGGCAGAGAAAAAGAAGGGCCCTAAAATTTTTCCGAACTGGGCACTTTCTTTTTGTATTATAGCCATTTTTTAATATATTTTCTGATGTAAATGCACTAGAGGAGTCCTCTAGATGCATACCCATAGAGATTTGTAGCTTACCCTTGTAAATTAGCAGGAAATTAGCCTTCTAGTTAATAAAGTGCCGGTCTCTTGTGTGAAAGGACCATTTTTAGGGCACATGTATATAAGTCAATTTGTGACTCTTATTAGAGACTTTTTACCATTGTGAGAATCAAGAGCACAGAATTTTGAATTTGTGTCTTTTGTATCTTCTTCTTTGTGAGCTTGTATGCATGTGTGATGCTTGGAAAGAGTGCCTAGAAGTGTGTTCTATCTATGAAAGTGCTTGTTTACTGTTGGTAAGATGTGTGCAAAGTGTAGGAAGTACTAAAGTGTAGGAAGATCATTCCTACAACTCATTATTTTTCTCATAACTTGAAGTAAGAGTGTCAGAATCGAGTGAAAAGACCACCATTGGATGCGTCTTCTTGAGAGCTTCGAAAGGAACCCACTATTTGCTATATTCGGGTTCAGAGCTGAGAGAAAAACTCGATTTATTGTTGACCGCTTCTCCAAATGTTGTGACACCATAACCGATCCCTAAAACTTGTTTGGAATAGATTTATGCTTACTTGCACTTGGTGAGAGTTCATTTGCATTGACCATCATTTGAATGCATGTCCTCATACACTCGGCTAGGTTTTGATACTCTTTGGATTGATAATTAAAGTGTGAGTCCCCACTATATGCACTTGAGGGGGATTGAGGTATAGTCTCTCTCTCCACAAGTCCCTAAGTCGGTACTTAGGTACACACATTTTTGGCGCCGTTGCTGGGGAGTGTCGAATCAAACCGAGGCATTCGTGTGATGGTGAATAGCTCTTAGCATTGAAGCGAGTAGAGGAGTTGTGAATTTCTCTTCTTTGGTAAGTCACACTCATCAGCACTTACTACTTCTCACTCTTGGAGTGTGTGTAGTGGGTTGAGTTTAAAAAAGTGAGTAAAGATGTGAGTTAGAGTAGGAAGGAGGAGCTAGGTAAGTGGTCTAGAAAGATAGGGTAGTTGTTAAGTTAGTTCTTTCAGCTTTTTGGAGTCAAACATTCCCCAAAAGTATAAAAATCAAAAAATTCAAACTTTTCAATTCATTTCTGCAAGTGCAAGTATCGAGAGTGCTGGAGGTTGAATATCGCGAATAGAGGTGGGATAGTGTGGAGTCGCGCGGAGCAGGAAAGGGTGTGGAGGATTTGGAGAATAGCCTTAAGGTGAGCACCCAAATCTCTACTCTCAACATTCAATTGAATCAAGACAAAATAGCTAAAACGACCTGCGACAGATGTCGTGAGGGATTATTCAAGGGGTGAGGAAGTTTTTTTTCTTGATTCAGGCATTTGAGAGATAAGCTGTGGTATCACCCTCATTAAGTGGATATTTAAAAGAACTTGCTAAAATTTGGAAAAAATGTCAAGTATCGTGTTCTCTCACGGTTGAGTATCGCGACATCTGGATGTCGTGATCTCCTCTGGTTGAGTGTCACGATATCTAGCCCTGACGAATATCGGCTATCGTGGAGTTTTGCTCGCGACACCTGAAGAATACCAGGTATCGTGGAGTTTTGCTCACAATACCTGACAAATCGGGTATCGTGGAGTTTTGCTCGCGACACCTGACGAATATCGGGTATCATTGTTTAGCCTCGCAACATCTATCAGACATCATATATCGTGAAATTCCTCTCGCGACATCTGTGGGATATCGTGTGTCATGGACTTCTCTTCACGACACCTGATGAGTGTCGAGTGCCGTGAACTCAGTCTTGCGACATGTGTCTGATATCGAGTATCGTGAGATTTTTCCTCGCAATATCTATGGCATATCGAGTATCATGGAATTACTTTTGTGTCAAGTATCGAGTATCGTGGATTCACTATTGTGACATTTGGTGAATGTTAAGTATCGTGGAGTTCTAAGAACGATATTTGTCCAGTATCGAGTGTCGTGAGTTTAGCCAGTGTCAGGAGATTTTTAAATACTTCAGTGTGAATTTCCAAGTCAACCAAATATTTCATACAACTCAAAAATAGCAAAGAGCATTGGGAGCTAGGGGTTTGATAAAACTCGACTAGAGCTTTTAAGTGAATGAACCTAAGATCCAGAAGAACACTAGGGAGCCGAAGAAGTGTAATAACTTCTATGGGAAGTGTAGCCGAACCAAGTAGTCACTCACACTACTCTGAAACCTCGAGCGAGTATGAGGAGGAAACTCTCATGGCCTCAGAGGACATGCAGAATTCTGTACCAATAATTGGCATGATGTCAATTATTGAGGGTGAATATCGAACGTCTTTAGAATATGTGAACACCAATCAACATTGTTTACCCATCTACCTAGATGGGCTAAACAGATCAGTGGCTAGGCTGAAGAAAGCTACAGATGCTTATATAGTACCTAGGCCAGCTGTTAAGTATGCACGAGGATTCTACATGGACAAAAGGGATATTCTGTATGAAGTAACTGAGAATCTTCAAAACATCAACGAACAAAGGGAAGAAGGCAATGCCCACAACCTTACTGGAGAGGGACATGAAGAACAGGTATCTACACCTCGAGGGAAGTCCATTGTAATTAGGGTTTGGAGAGGAGACCTAATCCCCCAAGACGATTCCCTGATGGACGTTTATTTAATCAATGGGATGGAGCATCTTCTCAGAACACACTCTTCATTGTGGGAAGAAGCCACTAACCCGGCCACCATCTATGAATTGCAAGATCCTAAAAACCCCACGCACATCACGTATCTGGACAAGAATCAGAGGAGGTACTGGCCCTTAACGGAATTAGAAAGAGCAGGATTGAAGTATCAGAACATCCCAGTGTTCCCACCTAGGGATCAAGCCACAACTTCGCAAAACCCCCAAGGAACCTATCAGGATAATTCATATGAGCATTCGGGATAGACGCATCAAACGAACATCCCAGTTAGACCCCATGTGCAGTTCACTACACCTAGCAATAATCTGAATTACCGACCACCTACACATGTAGAATCGAGGATTAGAAACCCTGTCCATGAGATACCACCTGTAGGAAGAGGTCCAGGTATACCAATAGGACGACCAGTCTTCCCTCTAATGCCTAGACTACCTGAACAAGGAAGAAGACTAAGACCCATCCAAGTTGCCAAATGCATGAGAAACCACTATGATGGCTCTAGTGAACTGTACAACCACATAGCTGAATTCAAGCAAGTAATAAGAGCCGAACAAGTGGAAGACCTCCTGATTCAATATGAATCCTTTGGTCTAACCCTTACAGACACGGCCTTAGCTTGGTTCCAACCTTTAGACCCTAATAACTTTTAAAACATGGAACAAATCTATCAAAAATTGATTGAAGAATTTACCAATTCTGGAATCAAAAACAACTCTTCCTCATTAATCCATAGTTTTAAACAAGCTCCTATAGAATCGGTGAGATTGGCAGCAAGAAGATTTAAGCAATATCTGGATAGATGCCCTGTTGAAGAGAGACCCACTCAAAACAAAATGGTGTCATTGTTTTTGGAAGGATTAGTGAATGGATCATTAAGATCATTAGCATATGTGAAAGAGTCCAAAATTTGCAAGAGTGTATGAAAGAGTGTATTGACCTCGAGGACAATCTAGCGGAAGATTTGAAAATACCTCAAGGCAGTGTGAAAAGTGAGGATACTGCCAGCAACACGTCAAATCCCAAGAAAAATGTGGAAGAAATAGCCGATCTAGTGGCTAAAAAACTGAACGTTCAAGGGCAAAGGAACTACCCAAACAATCCTATAAGATTACCCATGCTTAGAAGATGTGTGAACTATGGAGGTGATCATCCTTCTCACTTGTGCAAAAGGGGAGTAGTTCCACCACCTGCTTATGCTTACAATAGACCACCCGCCCCAGGCCCTATGCATTATTGTAGCATAGAACAAAGGTACACAAATCACAGCACAAAAAACTGTCCTTACAATCGGCAGTCAAGACCGGTACAACCACCCATGAGACCTTATGGATACCCTCAGAGAGATCAAGGAGGAGAAGCCTTTAGATATCCCACATATCACCCACAGGCACAAGCACCACGACCTTATGCTTACCCAGGGTACACTCAACCCCAACCCGTGTTAGGACAACAACCACCACACCCTCAGAATGTTGTCCCAATAAAAATGGCTCAACCTGAAGAGAACCTAGAGAGAGCAATTGTCCCAGCCACGCCATTGGCTAGTAACGAGACTTACAATCTATCTTATGACCATAGTCAAGGAAATTACTCCGCTTATGAGGGCACTATAATTGAATACGGACAATCTTACGAGCCTAATGCTTATGGTATGGAAGGACCGGATAGCTCTTACGGATATGAGCACGACTATGTGTCATTAATGTGCACAGTGCCCATAGCACCTTTACCCTCTCGACCAATGAATAGACCATATGCACCTAGAGGACCGTGTTATAGATGCGGAGGAGATCATTTTATCAGAGAATGTACATTACCCAACCCACCACCACCGCAGCAAATCTAGGAAGGATATTGCAGTGATTGTGGTAAAGAACATCTTTTTAGAGATTGTCCCAAGAACCCCAAAAAAGTTAACTCAAATGTGCAGATCAATGTGATAGAAGTGATAGAGTCATCGGGGTGCCACTAAAAGCAATAACAAGAGCTAAAGTGAGAGAAACCTTAGAAAGAATCAGAGCGAATGATCATGCCAACAAAGATTTGAACATACCAACACCTCAAGTAGTTGCAGACTCTGAAGAGTCTGGGAAAATTATTAAAAGTAAACGGACCCAAAGATGGAAGAATCGTAGAGAAAGGATGAAAGAAAAGAAACTACAACAAAAAATGGAGGACGAAAATAATGAACAAGGCCAAGAAGAAACAAAAAAACTTGAAGGAAAAAATAAAATAGAAAAGCGTAAAAAACAAGAGGCAGGATCAGTTCTAGCTGACCCTATACCAAAAGAGTTAGCCATGTGGATTCAGGCATACCAGGCACGAATAAGAGCACGACCAACCATTGAACAACATGAAAAGGAATACCCAAGAGGTGACTTAGAGAAAGAAAGGTTGGAGATATGTAAGAAATTAATTGAAGTAGCCTAACAGACCCTAGAAAAACCTGTTCAGTGACTACTGTTGATATATTTAGGTAGTGATGTGTGTGAACACTCTAGTACCGTCGGGGCACTTTTTTCCCTCTTTAGGAGGTTTTTTTCCCCCGGCTTGTATATACGCCTATTGCCCTAATGGACTACTTATCTTTGTACATTCTCTAGTAATACATTCAGTATTGTGTGTTTGTGCTCCAAGCTTCTTCTTCTTCCTTGTGATGTTCGCGTGCTTCCGCAGACGTCTATCTCCAACAATTGGTATCAGAGCAGGTCGTCGCTTCTTGTAGGGCGCCGTCGACACTCCTCCGTTTGCAGTCTCAGATTCGCACGAAATTTGGTGAGCATACTCAAGGTGTTTCCGAGATCAAAACAGCTTGGTTATGTGCTACCGAAATCGCGATCTGAGCTCGTTTCGACCTCCGAACGCACTATTGCAGTGCTTGTGCAGGCTATTTCGTCCTTTTGTGCCAAAGGTATATACCAGTTTCTGTTCGCCAGTTTAAGCGTCTCGAAGTCTGCTACAGGTCTAACAGAACTCGTCTGGGCAGTTTCGTTCAACTTTTTGAGATACAGTCAATTTTCTGCATCAAGGTATTTTAGTCACCGGCCATGGCTGAAAGCAGTGATGTATTCCGTATGTTGGCTGTTGAGGATAAGTTGGATGGTACCAACTACCCATTATGGGCTTATATGATGCGACATGTACTGGTTGCAAAAGGATTGTGGAACATTGTGCAGGGTGTTGAAAGACGTCCTGTTACACCTGTAACGATAGGTACTGCAAATACAGGTGTTGGAGCTGATGAAGATGGTGTCGAAGATGATATTCTGCAGATTCCTGTTCGTGCTGTTGTTTCTGTTGCACCTACTGTAGAGCAGATTCGTTGGGATGGCAGAGATGCCCAGGCACATGCATTGATAGCTTTGTCTGTCAAACGTGCCATTATTCCTCACATTCGCTCTTGCAGAACAGCAAAGGATGCTTGGGATACACTTACCACTTTGTACCAGGCTAGGAATGAGGCTCGTGTTGCTTACCTCCGAAAGCAGTTGGAGAGTGAGCACATGAATGAAGGTGATTCTATGGACAGTTTTCTTACAAAGATCAAAGACCTAAAGGAACAATTGATTTCTGCTGATGACGTTATACCAGATAGCTCACTTGTGCAGACCGTTCTGAATGGTCTTCCTGATTCATATCAGAGTTTTGCCTCTACTCTTCGGTTGATGATGAAAGGCAATCTGAATGCCTTGTCATTTGAGGAATTAGTCTCTATTCTGTTGCAGGAAGATCAGTCCAGGCAGAACAGGTCCATTATGCGTGTTGCAGATCAAGATTTCCTGGCTAGTCAGAAGGGCAAAGGAAAATGGAGCTCTTCTACTAGTAAGCAGAAATCTGCAAATGCTGCACAATCGAAGAACCAGGATAAAGATGAGAAGAAATCAGAAAAGCAGAAACTTTTTTGCAAGTACTGTAAAGGAAATGATCATATTATAAAGAACTGTCCAAAACTGGCTGCTAAAGAGGCAAAGAAGAAAGAGGCTGGAATGGTTGTTGCAGAGGCCTCTACACCAAAAACAGAGTCTGCAAATCTTGTGCAGGAAGAAGAATGGGCGTTAACTACTATCTGCAGTTTTGACCCATCTTCTCATGATCAGTGCATGTCTGCAGTAGACTCAGATGTTTGGTACTTTGACAGTGGAGCGACCAAACATATTACCTCGCAGCGTAGTTTCTTCTCTTTACTCGAGCCTGCCCCTACAGGGAATACTGTCACATGCGCCAATAACTCCTCTTATCCTGTTATGGGAGTTGGTAAGATCATTCTGACTACTGCTGATGGTAGTTCTTTCACTTTGTCAGATGCTTTATTTGTGCCAGGGATCAAAAAGAACCTGTTATCAGTTTTTGCATTAGCCAAGATTGGCTTGGTTGTGAAATTCGTTGATGACAGGTGTACAGTCCATGATCTCTCAAATGGCGATGTGATTATTGCTTCTGGCATTTTATGTCATGGGTTGTATAAGCTCATAGACTATGAAAGATCTGTGAAAGATTCGGCATGTGCAGTTCATGATTCTCAGGCTATGTCAGATGCAAAGCTTTGGCATGCACGCTTTGGTCATCTGAATTTTGCTAGTTTGTTACGCCTACAGAAATCTGAAATGGTGTCCTCTTTGCCCAAACTTAAGGCACCTGGAAAACATGTTTGTGAAGGCTGTATTTTGGGCAAAATGCAGCGTTCTTCCTTTCCAAAAGATGGTTCAGTTCGGGCTACGCAGAAATTGCAGCTTGTACATAGTGATGTCTGCGGTCTTATGCAGACACCCTCTTTTGGAAATTACCTTTACTTCGTGACTTTCATTGATGATTTTTCCAGGCATGCATGGGTATATCCACTCAAAGCAAAGTCCGAAGTGTTCATGTGCTTCAAACAGTTTTTGGTTTTGGTTGAAAATCTGTCAGCATGTAAAATGGGCACCCTTCGTTCTGATCGAGGGGGGGAATATATGTCTTCAGATTTTAATGCATTTCTGGCTGAACGTGGGATAAAACACCAGTGTACAGTGCCGTATACAGCTCAACAGAATGGAGTTGCTGAACGAAAGAACAGGTCACTCATGGAGATGGCGAGGTGCATGGTCAAAAGTCAGGCTTTACCACATAGTTTCTGGCTTGAGGCTGTCATGTGTGCAGCATATGTACTGAACAGGTGTCCCACTAAAGCGTTGCAGTCTATCACTCCATATGAGGCTTGGCATGACCGCCAGCCATCTGTTGCTCATCTGCGTGTTTTTGGTTGTTTGGCATATGCATTAGTGCCTGAACAACATCATGGAAAATTGGATGATAAGGCAGTAAAATGTACTTTTGTTGGGTACAGTTCTGAAAGTAAAGGCTATCGTCTGTATCATCCACAGACTAAACGCATTCTGGTTAGCCGTGATGTTGTCTTTGTGGAAGATGCTATTCAGTCATTGCTTTCATGTACTAAGGAGACATCTGTTAGCTCCAAAGACATGTATGATACTTTGATGCCTCTTTTTACAGGTGGACAGGCTAGTGCTGGTCCTAATGAGGCAACTTCTCAGCCTTTGCAGGTTTCATATGATGATGCAGATCATTCCATTTCTGATGCAGATTTACATGATGCACTTATTGATGAGAGAGCTGATATTGAGCAGGCAAAAACTATGCCAAAATGGCTGGTGCAGACTATGCGTGACAGCAAATTAGATGCACCTTTGTCATATCGTACTCGTTCAGGCTCTCATAGTGCCTCCTTTGCATCAGATTGCTATGCTATGGCTGCATCTAGTCTCTATGATGAGAATGAGCCTGTTTCTTTTGATGAAGCACAAAATTCAGAAAATTGGATGGTTGCTATGCAATCTGAATATGATGCTATAATGAAGAATGGTACATGGTCTTTATGTGACTTGCCTACTGGCAAGAAGGCCATTGGCACTAAGTGGGTATACAAGCTGAAGCGTAAACCTGATGGTACAGTTGACAGGTATAAGGCTAGGCTTGTTGCAAAGGGTTATGCACAGGAAAGAGGCATTGATTTTGATGAGACCTTTGCACCTACATGCCGTATGACTACTGTTCGGAGCATTTGTGCACTTGCAGCCCATCATGGTTGGAATGTACATCAGTTGGACATTAGAATAGCATTTCTGAATGGTGACTTGCATGAAGAAGTGTATGTTTTTCAGCCCCGTGGCTTTGTGCAGAAAGGGCATGAAAACTAGGTTTGTAGGTTAAAGAAGGCATTATATGGTTTAAAGCAAGCACCACGTGCTTGGTATGAAAAGATACATGCCTATCTGATTGCACATGGTTTTGAGAATAGTCTGTTGGAAGCAGTCAGAGGCATAGACGCCACGGAAGCATGTGAAGACGAAGCAGGGAGCCAGTCGGACCATTTTTTCAAAACAATTATATTTTTATTACTTCTTCAAACATCCAACAGTGATTTTCATCACTCTTGTAACATATGTAATATAGACAAAACCCCATTTTTGTAATCCATAGCTCCATTTTGTGCAAGCCGAGGAGTCCTCGAGCTTGAGGAGCTTAGGTAGAATACTCGTACCAAATTTCGTTATTTTTAGACATCGTTTACCCTCCCAAATAGCCTCTAGGACCTAATTTTTAACTAGGCCGGTCACTAGATGTGAAACCGGTCAAAACTAGTCTAGAAACTATAAAAAGAGCTAGAGAGCTCATTTTTGGGGTTAGCTAGTTGGAGCAAAGAAGAGAGTAGAGCTAGTTTGAGCTTGTAAGAGTATTCTTGAGTAATAGAGCTAATTTCCCACCTTCCATTGTGTCTTGCTTGTCTCTTCATTGTGTGTGTGTATGTGTGTGTGCATCTTTGTGCTTCTCACCTTCACTCTCACATCATCTCACGTTCACGATCTTCATATCACTCCTACCTCTCCCTCGGATTGACATTAAGGAGGTGAAGCTTCTTAACGTGGTTCTCACCATTGTGCTAGAGCAACACCAAATTTGGCGCCGTTGCCGGGGATCGAGTCTAGGACGAATGTGTGATGGTAAGAGTATAGCAAGAAGTGGCGTTGGAAGGTAAAAATTTCAGTTGTTGTTGTTGTTTTTACTTAGTTTTTTGTGTTTTTCACTTCCCCCACACTCCATCTTCATCATCGCATCATCATCTCCATTCCCAAAAAAAATCAGAAAATTCACCATATCCACCCATTCACCTCATTTCCCCTCATTTGTGCATGCGAGAGAGCGAGAGAGAGTTTTTGCGCTTGTATGCACTTGTGTTTTCTTGAGTTTTCTTGCAGGTACAGAGCTTCAGAGCATCAGGAAAGCATCCAAAAGGTAAAAAATGTGTTTTCTGTCAGAGATTTCCGAGTGTGGCGGACCATCGCGATGGTCTGCACTTTTCGGTTTTTGAGGTAGGCGACCACACCACTCGATAGGCGACCCTTGCGCATACACGAAACCAAATTTGCATTTTGAAAATTCGTCATTTGGTGGACCATCGCGATTGGCTCGGACCATCGCGATTGTGTCGCACCATCGCGATAGGCTCACGCCATCGCGACGGCTCGGCCGGACCATCGCGACGGTTCACTTGAGCCATCGCGACGGTCCACTTGGACCATCGCGACGGTTCAGCTGAGCTCGGACCATGGCGATTGGCTTAGGCCATCGCCACGACAGTGCCACGTGTCACGATAGACCATCGCGACGGTTCATTTTTTGGATCATCGCGACAGCCCAAATTCGGACCATCGCGATTGGCTCAAGCCATCGCATCGCGGACCATCGCGACGGTTCACTTCGGACCATCGCGATTGGCTCAAGCCATCGCATCGCGGACCATCGCGACGGTTCACTTCGGACCATCGCGATTGTCCACCGTTGACCGTTGACCGCGCCATCGCGATTGTCCGCCCGATCACGCCATCGCGACGGTTCAATTTTTGGACCATCGCGACGGTTCGACCTCACGCCATCGCGATCGTTCATTTCGAGCCATCGCGACGGTTCGCCTTTTCGGGCCATCGCGATTGTCCAAATCCCACGCCATCGCGACGGTTCGCTTGGACCATCGCGACGGTCCCAGACCATCGCGATTACCCACCCCCATCGCAAATTTTGGACTTCAATTTTTGACCAAATTTGAGGGTATTTTTGGAAAATTTTTGGACCATTAGACTCATAGGAGACCCCTTAGCTCATATTTGAGGGAAAATTGGATTGTCAATTTTTACCCCCCAGGGCCTGAACGCGTGTAACTTTCTCATCCGAAGTCCGTTTTTTGAGATTAATAGCTCGTTAGAAAGCTCGTGACGAGTACTACGTGACCTCAACTGTTTTTTTCATAAAGAATACATCTACTTTTGGATAAGCTATTTTGAGGTTCACCTAGTCTGGGACTAGGAAGTCAGGGGGCACACATTGAAAATTTGAGCTTAAAAGGTGTATATACTCAAGCGTGTGATCAACTTGTGAATTGGTCTAATATTGGAATTTTTCCAGGTCTAGCAAGGGCAATCAAAGGCAAGCGAGCAAGGCAGTGAAGACAGCAGAGCTTAGGAAGCACGGCTTCTTGGGCAACAGGACATCAGAGCAACCAGAAAAGCCGACTCGAGGTTGGAAGATTACTCAACCCCCTCAGTCAATTCTTAGCTTAGGCTAAAACGTTAGCATTGTGGATTTAAGTCGATAGGAACGCCTCAAGTTTAAGATACTTAATTATTTCAAGTCTAAGACTTAAAGTAAAGGCGTGTGTGACGCGAAAACCTAAAGAAAGGAACATAAGTCTGACGGAACGAAAACTTAAAGTCATCACGAAAGTCGAATTCCTGACGCATAAATTAAGACAAGAATCCAAAGAGAAATTAAAAGGAACCAAGAATTGATCACAAAGAACCATTGACGATCTAAGTGTGTAATCGAGCGTGCAAGGAAGAAAATTAATGAACCTTAGATCGGGCAAACATATAGGTAAGTCGGACAGAAGAAGCCTTAGATCATCGGAGGCTAGTGTAAGAACCACCGCACGATCTTGGGCTCAGCAATTGAACAGTAGTTATCCCTACGAGTTGAGCTCAGAATCAAGTGAATCAGAAATGGCATTTAGCACAGACAGACCAGCAGGAGGGTCTAATGTGGCATACTTAGAAAAACCTGAAGGACCCTATAGAACGCAGTTAGAGTTTCTCCGAACCAACCGATTAGGTGCTCGCATCTATGAGGATGGTTTGCAGAGGCAAGTGGTGCAACTGCACAATCCTGATCAACCCATTGGATTGGAAAGACCAGTGGTGAAGTTTGAGAGAGACGCTTACATAGACAAAGAAGGAACCATGTACATCCTAAGTACGCAACCAAACGATACGAATGAGTTTGGCACAATTCAATTAGAGACGGAAACGAAATTTCAAGGAAAAGAACCGTTGGAAGAACCTAGGACACCTAGAGGGAAATCCGTATTAACAAGAGTACTCATCCCAGAGTGGATCCCTCAAGATAACAGGAGCACCGAGTTGTTCATAAATAAAGAGACAGATGAAGCCTTTTGGAGGTATAGAAAGGAAAACCCCAGTGAGGTAGGCATCATCACAATCTATGAATTCAAGGACCCAGATACACCTGGAAAGGTTGTATACCTAGATGAGACTTCAGAAAGAGTCTTTGTGGTGCCTGAGCGCGCTAAAAACACCTACACTTGGAGAGGTGAATTGATATTCCCTCCATCCCGAACGAACATGAATGCAAATCAACAAGGGGCAGGAACATCCTCAGCCCATGGAAATCAAAGAGAAGGAAATCACGAGAGACTGGAAGTAAGCTTCACTCACCCCATAGGGAGAGATAGAACAACCACGAACACTAATAGGACGGATAGACAAAGAGATCATGGAATACCAGGTGGTAGAGATGATTTTCCTCTACCTAGACCACGCGAGCACGCAAGAGTATTGAGGCCCACGCAATTAGTAAAATCAATGAAAAATTATTTTGATGGGACAGGAGATCCCTATGACCACGTTGCAGAGTTCAAGCAAGTACTAAGAGCAGAACAAGTTGAAGATATGTTCACGCAGTACAATGCATTTGGACTAACGTTAAAGAATACCGCTTTAACTTGGTTCCAACCACTGCAACAAAGGCAATTTAGAGACATCCATCACTTTTTAGAGTCATTCATTACTGAATTCTCTAAAAGTGGGGTTAGACATGACACGTCTTCGTTGATTCATAGTTTTAAACAAACCCCTCAGGAAACAGTAAGACTGGCAGGTCGTAGGTTCAGACAATACGTTGAGCGATGTCCAATGCAAGAGCTACCCTCACAAGCCAAACAAGTATCACTGTTCCTAGATGGCTTGTTGAGCGCTAAACTACGCTCTTATGTGTACCTAAAAGAACCCAGAACGCTAGAGGAGTGTGTAAGAATATGTATAGACATTGAGGACAACTTAGGAGATGAATTAGAACTCTCAAAGGTCTATAAGGACTCAGATTGTTCTTCTCTAGCATCCACAAAATTGTCTAATTCGATGGAGGACCTAGCAGAAAAAGTGGCCCAAAAACTAGGAGTTTCTAGTAAACAGGTGCCCAAGCTACCTACAAATGTACGTTGTTACGCTTGTGGTGGAAATCATTTGGCAAACATGTGCCCCAATGCACCTCAACCTCACGCCAACCCTAGTGGCCAATATTGCACAATTGAGAGAAGATACACAAATCATACAGCTCAGGACTGCCCATACAATAAACAAACCGTGAGACAGAACTACCCGCAAGCATACCAGCAGCCAGGTAGGTATCAAGGCCAATACAATGCTCAGCCTTATTACTATAGGCCTCCTCAGAACTACCCATACCAGGCTCAACAAAGACCTCAACCCGTCTTAGCTCAACAGCCACCCCCACCAGCGAATGTCATCTCAGTCAAATATGCGGCTGCAGAAGAGAACCTAAGTAGGGCCTTAGTGCCTTCTTCACCCCTGATCACCGAAAGTGACCCGAACTCAAACAGTTTTGACTCTACTCATGTAACTAGCCCACCCGCTTATTACACGGAGTCACCAGAACATGTGGAGACATATCATTATGATAGTCCTCCAATGGAACCTAGTTGGGAGCCAGATTATGCTAATGTGATGTACGCAAACCCAAACCCACGGCCCCAATTGAGACAACAGAGACCACAGGGCCCTAGAGGACCATGCTTTAGGTGCCAAGGGGACCATTTCATAAAGGATTGTCCACATCCCCCAATAGTAAGGCAATCGCAGTACTATAGCATCCAAGGCTTTTGTGCTGATTGTGGCAAAGAGCACATAATCAAAGATTGTCCTAAGAACCCAGTTAACTCTTCGATTGTGACACCAATCAATGTGATAGGTATTGTAAACAACGTAGATGGATCCAACCCTACATACGTGCCTGTCCAAGCTATAACCAGAGCCCAGACACTCTTACAAAACCAACAGCTTAATCATGAGAAAATAGCCGAAACTAGTGAAGTTGCGGAATCGAGTAGCAAAAAGACGAAATCTTGGAAAGATTCCAGAGAAAGGATGAAGAGAAAATGGAGTAAAAAGATAAGTGAGTTGGAAGGAAGTTTAAGAGAATCTAGAGCCAAAATACAAGAATTGGCTTCACAAGAATTAAATCAAGAAAACCCAGCTCAGAAATCAGGATCAGTCTTAGCGGAACCCATACCTGAAGACCTAGACATGATGTTTCGTGCATATCAGGCTAGAATAAAAGAGGGACCTCAAGTCACGGAAATGAGTAAAAACTACCCTCGAGCTGATCTAGAAATTGAGAGAACTAAATTGTGCATGAAGATGGTAGAACTAGCACAAGCCTTGTTCGACGCCTCTCGATATCTTAATTGGAATAACATGGCGAAACCAGAACTACACTTTCAAGGACTAATGGAGAGGCTAGAACACTTGATTGAAAGCAAAGAGAGAGAGGATCAGCATAGGAACCCTATTATCCCAGAGACACAGGAAAGGAATCCACCATCCCTGTCTCAAGTACCCAATACAGAGAGTCAAGATAACCTATCTTCCATACATAAGTACTCACATGAATTTTTAAGAGAAATCCAAGAAGAGAAATGGAGAAAAGAACAAGGAACTCATCCTCCTATTCAAGAAATAGACGACTTGCAGGCACAATTTCCCCAAGACATCCCCTCTATTTACGATGATGTAGAGGAGGAACGACTGAGTGAACCCACAGGATTTGAGTCTAATTCTCTACAAGAATTACCTCAGTTCACAGGGCCTTGGGAAGCTAAGTCTATTAGTATGAGAGCACCCACGATAATAGTGAGGAATGAAGAATCAGTGATCCCTAGGAACACGGAAGTGATCAAGAATACCAAAGTACAATGTAATCTCACTCTGGAGGAACTGTTAAAGGTAAAACCAGAGTTGTGGAAGCATGTAGCAAATCAATTCCCTGAGCTAGCTACCACACCCTCTCAGATAGGATCACAGAAGAAGGTACCAGAGATACCCGTGGAAAAGATTGGAGACGTAAGCGAAGGAGAGGAAGGTAACACATATCTTCCAATAACCCATCAGGGCTACACCACGAAAGCCATCTTAGATTCAGGAGCCGGAGTAGCTATCGCTACTACCGCCTTATGGAAACGTTGGGGTAAGCCAGCACTCAGACCCACCAGGATGAAGCTGCAAATGGCTGATGGACACATAGAAAAACCATTAGGCTTACTAGAAGGCATATCTCTCACCACTTGTGGTGTAGAGTTTGAGCATACTTTTGCCATTTGTGACTTTGCTAAAAATCATGCGTATGAGATGATATTGGGACGACCATTCATGCGTCAGTTGCAAATTGTACAAGATTGGGGAACTAATTCTTTGTACTTGCAACATTTAGGAGTGACTACTAAAGTCAATCTTAAAGACTATTCACATAGAGATGTGCCCCCAATACAATGGAATACCATCCATAAAACTCCAGTAGAGACGGAATCCGTGCACTCATTAGAATCAGATCCTTCTTGGTTGCATGAGGACACCCATTTATGGATGTGTAAAGTTGCCAAACAAGAGGAAGAGCGGTTAGAAGCCAGGACCTTAGGTGCGGAACAACATCCACGAACCCTTCAAGATCCAGCATATGCACCTGTAGTATTCCCAGACGAGGAGTTTGAACCCCATGGTTGGGCGGAAATACTAGCAACCATGGATGTAGCCATCAATGAAGAACAATGGACACCCCACTGTGACGAGGATGGCTATGACATTTCAGTTTTTACGATAGAGCCAATCATGTGCGATGCAATCTTAGAAGAGTGTGAACCGAACACTGATGCATTCGAGGATGCAAGCGATTTTGATTTAGAATCAATTATCATGGACCCACCCTTTGCATCAGAGGAAGAATATTTTTACGAAATAGAGACTCACACTCAGAGACACGAGGAAATTACGAATGAAGTGAGATTAGCCACGGAAGTGACGACCAAGAGTGAAGGAAAGAAAAGAAAGAAGAAAGAAACCATGACAGAAGAAGAAGAATCTTTATTTGAAGTACCCGAGAATTTCAAGAAATATGAAATCGACGATAGAAGAATCATGGTACGAATGCCCAATAGAAAAGAGAATGATGGACAAGCATATGATAACCGAGAGAAAACCAAGAAAATAATAGTTGCCATAGAAGGAGAAGAAGAAAAGTGCACATATATAGGGCATGATTTGACGACAGAAGAAGAAGAAGAGCTAGTTGCCCTATTGCGTGAATATAGAGATGTTTTTGCTTGGAGTTACAAAGATTTGAAAGGAGTAGATCCGGATATATGTTCTCATAGAATCCCTATGACTCCAGATGCGAAACCGACAAAACAAAAACCGTACACGTACAACGATAACTACGCTGCGAAGATTAAAGAGGAGATAGATCGGTTGATAGAAGCAGGATTCATTTACGAAATTGAGCATACCGAATGGGTATCCCCCATTGTGGTTGTGCCCAAGAAGAATGGAAAATTGCGTGTGTGTATTAACCTTAAAAAAGTTAATGCCGCCACGATTAGAGATAGTTATCCTCTTCCTATCACAGAACACCTATTGGAAAGAGTTGCGGGCAAGGAAGTTTACAGCTTTCTTGATGGATTCTCAGGCTATAACCAAGTAGCCATTGCTCCAGAAGACCAACACAAGACGGCTTTTGCCACAGAATGGGGCATATTTGCATTTCGTGTAATGCCATTTGGCTTGACAAATGCACCCGCTACTTTCCAGCGACTCATGTGTCATGTTTTTAAGGAATTTTTACGCAAGAGCTTGGAAGTTTATGTCGATGACTTATGTGCTCATTCAAATGTGAGGCAGACACATATCCCAGAGTTAAGACAAATATTTGACAAATGTCGAGAATATCAGGTTTGTTTGAACCCAGAAAAATGCGTTTTCATGGTCAGGCAAGGCAAAATTCTAGGGCACATTGTGTCAAAAAATGGAATCTCTACGGACGAGGAAAAGGTGAAGGTAATTGCAGAATTACCTAGACCAACTAATGTGAAAGAGGTCCAGGCATTTATGGGCCATTGCGGTTATTATAGGAGATTCATACACATGTATGCAATCATAGCCAAGCCTTTGTACTCTCTTTTGACCAATTTTGAGTGGACAGATGAATGCGAAAATTCATTCAATGAACTTAAACGACGCTTGTGCTCAGCACCTATATTAACCACTCCAGATTGGAGTAAGCCATTCCATGTACATGTGGATGCATCCAATTACGCCATAGGATGTGTGTTAGCACAACCCACGAGTGAAGGTAACATAGATCTCCCCATAGCTTACGCTAGCAGACAACTGAACGCAGCAGAAAGAAATTATACCACGACGGAACGAGAAGGATTAGGGATGATCTACGCTGTAAAGAAGTTTAGGCACTACTTGTTGGCCAACAAATTCAAGTTCTTTACCGATCATCAAGCCCTATTATACTTAGTCAACAAACCATGTAACACAGGACGATTGATACGCTGGTTTCTATTACTCATGGAGTATGATTTTGAAGTGGTAGTTAGGAAAGGAAAGACGCATCTTAGAGCTGACCACCTCTCAAGATTAGCCTCAGGAGAAGCTCCTCAAGGAGTAGCTGATGATCTACCAGATGCATACTTATTCAACCTTGAGATAGCACCAGAATGGGCTAAGCCGTTAGTTCCTATTCTGACATACGGACCCAAGAGTCCTAGGATAAAGATCAAAGAAGGAGAGATTACCAAATCTCAGAGGTACCAAATAATGGCAGGAAGCATATACAAACAGGATAATCAAAAGATTCTTGCTTGTTGTGTAGATGAATCAGAACATGCGAAATGGTTGCAATTAGCACACGTAGGTGCACTAACGCAACATCATTCAAAACATCGAACATTACAGACTCTGCAAAGACTAGGAGTATTTTGGCCTACGATGGAAGCAGATGTCCACAAGTTGTGTAAAGAATGTCAGGTGTGTTGTGAAAGACCACCAGTAGAGCATGCGACATTATATCATGTGTCTCTCACACCAGACTGGAGTGAACCTTTAGTGACATACTTGAGGACGAACACATTCCCTCAAGGAATGACCTTAGCTCGACAACGCAGTCTAGAGCAGGAAGCTCAAGACTATTCACTTATTGGCGATAATCTATACAAAAGAGGACGAGATGGATATCTAAGACAATGTGTTCATGAAAGCGATTATCTGAGAATACTAGAGACTGCACACCAAGGTGTAGCAGGAGGTCATTTTGGACCAGATAGGATAATCAAAGCCATCCTCTTTGCAGGATTATGGTGGCCCACTCTTCACATGGATGCACATACCTATGTAAAGAGATGTGACGTGTGCCAAAGAACTCAGTTTCCTACGCGCAGAGATGAAATGCCATTGAAACCCATGATGGGCGGACGTGCATTTTCTAAGTGGGGTATAGACTTTGTAGGACCCATTAACCCCCCTGCAAAAGGTACACATGCGGAATACATTATTGTTGCTACAGATTATTTAACGAAATGGGTAGAGGCAAAGGCTACAAAAAAGAATGATGCTCACACGACTGCAAAATTCTTATTTGAAAATGTCTTTACAAGATATGGATTGCCTATAGAGTTGGTGAGCGATCGAGGCACTCACTTTCTAAACCAAGTCATTGAATATTTGTTACAGGATTTTATGGTGATTCACAAGAAATCTGCACCATATCATCCTCAGGCCAATGGTCAGGCTGAAAGCACTAACAAGATACTTTGTACCGTACTGACGAAACTCGTGAACAATAAACGTTCAGATTGGGACAAACAGCTACACCACGCTGTTTGGGCATATCGAGTGGCCTACAAGACCGTACTCAATGCAACTCCCTTTCAGATGGTTTTTGGTCAGAACGCAGTGCTTCCCTTGGACTTCTTGATACCGACCCTTAAGGTTGCACAAGAACATCAGTGGACCGGCCATGAATTATCAGCGAGAATAATGGACTTGGAACGATTAGGAGAAACCAGGCTGAAAGCAGCAGCAGGAATATACGCAGCGAAGAAGCGACAGAAAGCATATTTTGATGCACATGTGAAAGATAAAGGTCTAAAAGAAGGAGATTTAGTTCTAGTGTATACGCTGAAACAGCACGCACGGAAGTTAGAAAAGCGAGGTTATGGACCTATGATCATTAACAGACTCTCGACGAGTGGAGCAGTGCAGTTAGCCACCTTAGAAGGAGATATAATGCCTAATTACATTAGTGGCTGTAGAGTCAGGCTATATCAAGAACCTCTTACGGAGGATATGCTTAGACGACTCACGTTGGCAAAGAAGCGTAAGGAGGAAGAAAATAGAATACGAGCAGAAGCTCAGGCAGAAGCCATAGAACGCATTAAGCGCATGAAGCTAAGAAGACAAGGACTAGGGAGAGAACATTATAACCATCTGGAAACATCACCCAGATATCCCATGGCCATGTGTCAAGTAAAGTCAACCACTCATCCTAGCATAGTGGACAGGAGACCATTCATTACAGTTAGGCTAGAGCACGGTAACCATAGCCACGAACTCAGGGCTTTGATTGACTCGGGTGCTGCGACTAGTGCGATTAGATGGTCCCACTATAAGGATTCAGGAAGAGAAATGCGGCCAATTGAGGCATACCTCATAGGCCTAGGAGGCATGGAAACCCCTTGCATGGGTGAGGTGGACCTTCCTATCCTCATTAAGGATTTGACGATGACAGCGAAGCTATTAGTGTGCCATGATGACGACCTGATAGAACCCCTAATCCTTGGCCAAGATTGGCTATACGATCACTCAGTGGACCTAAATCTTAGACAAGGCTCCTTACAGATTGGAACCTTAGAGCAGAAGCGAGTGATACCGCTTGACTTCCCTAACCGCACTCCGCTTGACGGTTGTGATCCTAGACCCTATGAAATGCATGCGACGGAAGACCGGAAGATCTTTAATCCGACCAGTCACGTTACATCTACACCAACCCACTCGGGCTTGGCTATAGACAGTTGTCAGTCAGAAGGACGACAGGAGATCTTCCCTGGGACTTCCTGCAAACTAGAAGCGACAGTTACCCAAACGCAAGGACAGAAGGGCACAATCAGAGGTCAGGTGGGTTGCATCAGCGGCCAAATGAGCACGACACCCTACGGTGCTCATCCTTCCAAGCTTGTTGCGGACTGGCCTAGATTAAAGTTACAAAAGGCATCACTTCCTCATGGGCAGGTCACGCAAGTGTTGGAACTCCCTTCTTTTCCAAAGCAGAGTGTCCATCCGACCTCTCAACCTCAACAACAACAGAGTCAACCGCGACAAAGGAACCCAGACCGACGACAGTATCAGAGGAAACAACATGGAAAGCAGTTTAGGCCTCCCAAAGGAAGCGGTACCAGACAAATATGGGTGCCTAAAGGACAAAAAGCACCGAAGGACTCCAACCAAGCAGAGATCAACAAGCAAAAGGCAGAACAGAAACAAAATCAATATCCACCATCCCCTCGACCTTCTTCTACAGGTCCAAGCATCCGACAAATGTGGATCGCCAAGAAGTACCTTACCCATAGACCCACGCCCACGCAGATTTGGGTACCCAAACCATGTATCATAGCTCAACCCATATGCCATGTAATATATAATCCTCACAAACCTTTTCATCCCTCGACACCACCACACCCGATACCACCTTTTACCCCTCAGCAGAAACCCACCACCCACTCCAAGATCTTTAGGAAATGGATACCGAAACGTGTCCAACCGTCTTCCCCTAACCCGTTGTCTAACTACCCCCCGACTAACCTACAACCTTGTACTAAATCACTAACCTCTAAACCTTGTAAAAATTCACCCACCATCATCACACATCACTCGTAATCTCATCGCTTCAAGAAATGTATGCATGATCTGAAACGTGTAGGTGTCTAGAGACCTGCACTAGTGCTGCAAGAAAACATTGCATCCATCACATCACAACACTTGGCTACACGGGTTACGCATCAGTTATGGAAAGGGATTGCGGTCTCACTTTAATGGGATCATGATTAATTTCCATGCTAATGTGTTAATCTTTTGTAGCAGATCTTTCTCACTAGCGCACCAGCCACCATGCAAACTGACGAAGGAACATCAGGAGTAGGCCCCAGTGTAGCAGCAGTACCACTCAACGTGCTACGAGCAGAGTCCCACCCTACTGCTCCACCACCGGAATTTCAGGGATTTCCAGGGCCCATGCCTATCGATAACCCCCCTATGGGCTACACCGAAAAGATACACAGGAACTCTCATTGGTTTCAGGGCCTGGCAGGACCCCTCGCGGACGCAGACTTTATCTTTGAATCCTCTCTAACTTTTGATGACCGCACGTGGGGAAAGTACCAGTTTTTCTCCAGAGAATTCGAAGCCCTACAAAACACCCAGGATTTAACTCATGTTTGGGCCAGAGCCGGTTTCACAGAATATTTCAGTGATCCTCTACCCAAACCAGATTTTTATAGGTGCTATTACTTGATCACTACCTTACTGGCATCAGAGAATAAGGACATCCCAGGAACCTTCATCTTGCCTACCCTAGTGGATGATCCACCTTACAAGAGATTTTATCTCTCTAAGGACCTAATCAGAGCAGCCATCAAGATTCATGGAACCCACACTCCCACAGACCGAGAGAGATTGATTCCAGAACCGATGAAACATGGGGATGTCACGAAGTGGGAAGAGATTTCGGCCATTACACCTGAGTTGTCAAAGCCACTAAGAATATGCATGCAACACTTTGCATTTCCAGCTCAGGACAGGTTTACCATGCCACACAAAAGAATATGGTTCGGATTATATTTGGCATGTACGGGACCTCAAACAGTTGATCTGGCAAGCTGGATCATAGATCAGATGTACCTGGCACAGCACAGATGGGAGCGTAAAAAAGTGCTTAACGGATGTTGTGCACTCACAAGAATTGTGTATATGTGTTTGGCTTATGACTTGCCCATCGAGCGTGCATTAACAGGAGAGGAATTGAAGGCATTCAAGAGCACAGCGAAGAAAGCTAGGAAGCCCAGTAGGACACGGGCTGGTAAGCGCATGCGAGGCACCATCCCTTGCCTCCAAGTGCCAGAGTCACCGTCACCGCAACCCTCTCCCGAACGACCACAGACAGAAGCCGAGCCCACTGTACAACCTATTCGCATACGGTTGTCCAGACCAGTAATTACGGAGGCCACCACGAGTACCGCTACACCTCAGGCAGCTACCACCTCAGAACCCGCCACCACAACCGCAGAAGCTCCCACCACCATTGGTGCGGAAGCGTTTTCTTTCCCGATACCACATATGGAGACCGACCCCATAAACACGACATTTGATTTTGAGATGCCTGATGCATTCTCAAACGAGTTTCAGTATTCAGAAGCACCACTGTTCTCCCAGGAATATGAGCGCCCCAGCTACCCCACTACGCCGCGAGACTTGCCACAGGGACAGGCTGTGTCGGGCTCTGAAGAAGAAAGAACTGAAACAGACGACGATCAAGGCGACGATGAGGCCAGCCAGGGCTCACAGGAGGAACAGACAGAGGGCCAAGGCCAACAGACTGACACCCACGGCGACACCAGCACATATGAAGATGAAACTTTCGAAGCCGCAGCATACACATTGGCCATCAAGAAATTATATCGTACCATGGAGAAAGTCTGGGCACGAAAGAAGTTAACTGAAGAGGAGAGCCAGGCATTAATTGAACAGGAACTCATCTCAGGAGGATTCGAAGACGCCTATATCAGAGGGTTCCGAGAGTTAGTCCAATCAGTAGGCTCCCATGAAGCACTCAGATTTTTACAAAGAAAGCAACTACCACAGTTCGATCCCCGCCGAGTGCGACTACTCTCAAAACCCGGGGAGTATATTCGTGTACCAACAGGAGCCCAATCTTCAGCACAAGCCAGGGAGGCACGCCTCGCCCCCGAACGATCATTAACCGCAGAAACCATCCTTGTAGATTCGCCGCCCCGTACCACCATTGTTCATACCACTACAATCCTCGAAATAACCTCCACCCCTTCGACTCCTCTTTCACCCCATCTTTCACCAACCCATCCTGTATCACCCGCACACCCACCTGCTTTCCCCACATCCACACCTGTACAAAGCAATATAGCCCCAACCTCTTCCTTACCCATTCATACCACCAGGCCCACACCCAGCCCTCTGCATCCCTATATTAACCCCTTCACCCCTTCATCCTTCCCAGCGTTTCCCCCACCTCTAAGACCCCCATTTCCCTTCCTAACCCCACTAACCTTCTCCCCAGTCTCGCCTCCCCAACCTACCCTAACACCTATTTCCCCGTTTCACCAAGCCGCTCCAACAATCCCCCCTGTAAACTACTCCACGTTTGTAAATCCCGTATTCACACCTACGCAACCACCCACAATCACACCACTTTTCACAGTCACAACATTAAACACGTCCAATGGCATGGACATATCACCACCCACCTCACCGCCACCCACTCCACTCACAGCACCCTCATATTTAGGCACTTCACAATTTTCCACAATCACCACTGCATCCACAGTCCCAACCCCGATTCCCATTCCCACTGCATCTACTATCACTGCATCCTCATTTAGCACTTCACTACTACTATCGCCCACCATCGACACAGCATTTCAACACATGTTCGCATGCATGACGCAAGTCCGAGATGAGTTTGCATCACTCGGCACTAACTATCAACAGCTGCAGAAAACGACGAACGACTTGCAAACGCAGCTTAATTTGTTGTCAATTGAGAACGCCTCCCTGAACAGCCGGTACCAAGAGTTACGAGAGGCTTATCACAAGTTAGAAATAGAAAGTGAGGAAAAAAGCAAAGAGGCCACCGCGGATTTAGATAACCTACTTAGAGCCCAGACTGTCTGCAATGCAACGCTTACTAGAAATATGGGCTTATTGAGAAGACACTTAGCCGCAGCAAAAGAAGAGAACCAGAGACTCCAAGAGCAGAACAGAGAAAACTTGGAGGCGGCTTTAGATCATCCAGAACAGCCACTAAGTCCGAGCAGATTCAAGGCAATCCCATCGGAGTCGATGCGGATGTTGCTAGACGACCATGTTAGATTGCTCGAGGACTATGACCGTATGAATGAAGAGTATCAAAAGTTAAAGGAAGATCACAAACTGCTACAGCTCAGAGAACCAGCAACACAACAGGTACCAGTAGCAGCGGAATTACCAGCACCTGTGGACCCTGCACCTGAAGTTTTAGAGGAACTCAACGCACTCCGGGCCCAGGTAACAAATCTTGAATCTAGGATTGCCATCTATGAAGCACCACCAAGGCCAGACTCCCCACCCGAGCTACCAGCTGAGGAAGAAACTGTCACTATCCCGGTGGAGGAGACCTTCGAAGAGGCTTATGAACCGATACCCATCCCAGGCGGACGTGTCACGGCCGAAGGCCAGATGACCTACGAATTACCTACCCCCGCGTGGATGAAGACAGTAGAAGAACTCGGAACGACACACTCGGCCAGAGTAGAGGCACAGCTACATGCCATGGCCATAATTGAAGAAAAAATTTTACAATCACCATTCTTTGCTCAAATGGCCCCGCGACGATACATATCCGGGCATGAGCTTCAGTATAAACCATACTTTATGTTAATGGCAGAATATCAATTAACCATAGAGAAAGAAACCGGCATGAAACCAACGCATGCCACTCAATTCGAGCCAGAGGACTTGCCACCAAGGGCGCAGAGAGGTGAAATCCTTCAACCAGACTGGCGCAAAGATTTACTGCAAAATTATCCAGAGATGATGAGCACGTGGGTAAAAGCGCCTCTTCACTTAAAATTTAATCCGTGCTGGGGACCAGTACCACGACGCCGCTCTTGGACTGCCTTCGCTATAAAGCTACAGAACAATAAGCAGTGCCAAGACTGGTTGAACTACCCCTACTTCAAGCCACCAGTCGCGTTGTGGGAGCGTTTTCTGACGACTGGCGGATCAATTCAGTCGCCTCGCTAACGGCGCACGCAGGGTGACTATACAGGACAGGTACAAGTATAACTTTTCCTAAGGTCCGTAGGGTGAAGCGTTCCTATAACGTTTAACTGCGTCAAAATAAGAAGATGGAATAATCTTTTCACTAACTATTTGCTCTTTTATAGTTTCGTTTGTTTCTTCTTGGATGTTTTCTTCGTTTCTATCTACAGTTGGAGGAAAATTTTCTTCACTAACACTAGGAGGAACAGTAGAAAGTAAAGCTAAACTTGTCCTAGGATCGTACAAAGATTCTTCTACTATTACTTCTTTTATTAATTCTTTATCTTCTACTGGTTTTGGAAACAACAATTCAAAAGTTGATGAAGGAAGAAAGGTGTTACTAGAAGAATTTTCTTTAGACATAAAAGATGATACTAAATTAATAACCAAAGTCCTATACAACCTCAAGGATGATGTTTATAAATGACAGTCTAAAAGATAGCCTATACAAGCTAATAAAAGTTTCAAACTAAGGGTAATCTTTGCTTTTCAAACTTCAGGTCACATGTGAATCTCCAGTTCGCCAATTGCTCTCTGAAAATAAAACATATCTGAAAATAAAACATATCTGAAAATAAAACACATATATATGAAAGAAGGCAACAGGCCTTCTTCAGTTCACCAATAGCTGCAATTCTTCAGAAAATCCCCTCTGAAAAAATCATATGACAGAAATTAGTATATCTTTATAAAACTTTAACACTCATTTAACATTGTATTAAAGTAATTAATTTTTCTAAAAAAACACATATATAATAAATACATTTCTTTATTAAAATATATACATTATAATTTAAAATTCAGTTACTTAATTATTTTAATATACATCAACATACATTGATTATAAATTAATATGTATTTAACTAGCATAAATAATCATACATAAACATACATACATATGCAACATACATGCATTACCATAGATGAACATGCATACATGCACATGCATAAATACACACATGCGTGATCATAAACACATAAATGATCATGCATACATGCACATGCACTAACACACATATGCATAGACATACATATACATGCATTCATACATGACATGCATACAAACAAATGCATAAATGAACTTTCACTAATATACTTATGCATACCATACACTAACATACTCATGTATGAACCTACATGCACATGCATAAACATACACATGCATGCACTAACACATACTAACATATACATGAATAGACATATACTATCATACACACATATGCATACTAAACATATATGAACATACACTCTTTATACTAACACACATATGTTTAAACATTTACTAACAATTAACATATACTAATATGCATTAACAATCTAACATGCCTAACATTAACTATCCTCTTTAACATGAACTAACATAAGACATGGATTCAAGTTCTAAACTAACATGGGATAAAACCTAGACTAACATGGGTTCATATCATAAACTAACATAGGTTCAAATCTTCAATTAACATGGGTTCAATCTTTAATTAACATGGGTTCAAATGATATTTGGAAAAGGAACTTAAGTGTCTATCAGGCTAAGGGTTGAAGAAGCTTGGGTTAAGAGTAGGGTAAAGAAATGTATAGGCTAAGAATGGTTGGATTAAGAGAATGAATAAGGAAAAGTGTAGATAATGGAAAAGGAAAAGGTAAGGTTAAAAGATAATTGGAACCTCCTTTGGTAACCTGAAAATCATTAAAGAAGATTAGGAATGCACACATGCATACCCTTTCATACCCTACATAAACTCATAATCCTTTACATATCATTCATTTTAACATACATATTTAATATCTATGCATGTCATAATACTATTAAAATATAATGAACCTAAACTAAAACACTTTCACATATACATACTTTAAAACTTAAATATATATACCTATAGTAAATCAAATACATTTAAACATAAATATTTACATGCATACACATACATAAATAAATACATACACATATACATAAGAAACATATACATATATTAAATTATACATATTCAAATATTAATATATAAACATACACCTTTATATTCCATATTTCATTTTTAAGTGTTTATTTAATAATTAAATTTAAACATTAACATTAAAGATAATATTAAAATATAAACATAAAATATTTAAAATATCTAAACTATAAAGTAAATACATATGTATACATAATTCTTTAACAAAAGGGAAAAAAAACAGAAGCTAATAAATATAGAATAAAAAAGAAAAGCTAAAAGAAAAAAAACAAAACAATAAAAAAATCTCTCTTCTCTCTCTCTCTCTCACTCTCTCTCTTTCTCTCTCTCTCTCTCTCTCTCTCTCTCTCTCTCTCTCTCTATCTCTCACTCTCTCTCTCTCTCTCTCTCTCTCTGCTGCGCGCGCAGCGCTACTGCGCCGCCGGCAGAGAAAGAGAGGGAGAGGGAGAAAAAGAAGGGATAAAATAATAAAGAAGGGAGAGAAGGATGGAAGAAAAGGACAGAAAGAGGGAGAGAAAAGTAAGGAAAAATAGAAGAAAAAAGGAAAATGAGAGAATCTAAAAAAACCCAACGTCCTCTGTTCACTTCTCTGCGCAAACCATTTTCCAAGTAAAAAGATTTGCTTTCTTTTAATTGAAGGACAAAAGCAAGAGAGATGGACTTCTCTCTCCTCCTGTAAGAGAACTGACATAAAGCTAAGAACAAATATGACTATAGTCTAGAGAAAAATTAAGTACCTGAAAAAATCATATGAACTTGTGAGCACGTACTCCCCTCTTTATATAGATGTGAGTAGCCCACCATAGCCTACATTTCTCTTTAGATAACTCAACCAATCTTCCTAAATTGAACTCCTCTTCACTCCACCAACAACCAACAACTTTTTAGGCGTGGGATTTTTCCCCATAAATCTTTTTCCAATTTTCAACCTTTTATTTAATTATTCAAAGGACCATAGACTTTAGCTTCAATTTAACCTTTCACTTCTTTTTCTTTTATAATTTAATTGAATACTAAACCTTTAGAATAAATACTTTACCTTAGACTAAAATTTAATTTAACCCATTTTAATTATTACCTTAGGCTTAGTGGAATTAAATAATAAATATATTTATCCAATATTTTAATAAGGTTCCTTAAGATATAATTAACCTATTTAATAATTTAATTATAGACTACAACCCACTTATTTATTCATTTATCCTTAGGTTTACCCTATGGCTAACTTTAAACCTCATCAATTAGCTCCAACTAACCCATAAACCTATTTTCTAACCTTCCATAACCCTCTAGGATGAATATTTAACCCTTTAATCTTAAAACTTAACTAGAACCCTATAATTCATGCTCAAAACATACATTTAACCGCTCAAAATATACATTTAACCCTTAATTACCCTTGTAGTTTAGTTAAAACCCTTTAAAACATGATCAAAACCTATAGTTGACCCTTAATTACTCTTACATTACTTTCAAAACATAGAAAACCCCTTAACTAACCCTTGAATGTTCATCTATACCCTTAAATATACTTAAATAAATACTTCCCATCTTGATATTGATCAGCAACTTCTTTTTCTGCAAAATTCAATCAAACATTAGTAAAAATTTTCATAATTTAATCTAACTTATATCAAACAATTAATCTTTTAATTTTTGTAATATCTTAAGAGTAATAAATTCTCTCCGACATCCGCCCCCACTAAACCTGCACATCGTCCCGATGGGCCAACCTGCAGATTCAGAGAAGGCAATATCAAATTCTTTTTGAAAATTATTCATGACTCAAATGCAAATAGTTTAAAAAAATGCTTCTATCATTAGCACATCTTCTGATAGCAAAGAAAAATTTATAAAATTATGAAAGCTTGATTTTCAACCTTTTCGTTCAATGCATGAGTTGGAAAACAGTTTTTAGAAAGAAACTATAGAAGTCATTCAAATAGTGTTCGTACTAACTCTTCTATTAACTCTGTTCATAAGTAAAGCATATGTTATATAAGCCTTCTATCCTCATCTCCTAGCCACTTGCCATTAAGATACAAAAACTAATTCCCCTCTAGCATACATCCGCCTTATATAGCCCGCTTTTTAATTCAGAAGTGATTTCAAGACCACAACTGATTCATTGAAACGATTTGATTTTTCTTTCATCTCTTTTTTCATCATAATTTTTCATTTTGTCTTTTTTTTTTTTTTTTTTTTTTTTTTTCTCTTTTTTCATATGCAGCAACCATTAATGTACTGTTTTCAATTTTCCTTCGCAACTTTTTTAATGAAGGGGAAAGGCTTAACCCCTAATCAGAGCAAAGGATCTAGAGGTAAGCTAATAGCGGAACTAGGATCTCTTTAGCAAAATGGGTCAGATTCAAGGAAGCTTACCTATATAAAACAAGTTTACTCCTACTAGGAGTTGCAAGTTAAGGGTTCCTTCAACTATTCATCTGACGGCCATAGATCTCTAATCCCTATCTTCTCTTCAAACACATTCCTACTTCAGTGTAAATTCTACTTTCATAATTTTAAGAATTTTCTTAACTTATCTGAAGACTGTACATATTCTATCATGAAATGCATGAACTTTCATAATAAATTGAAACATAAATCAGGTTTAGAACTTTTTCACCTGATCTATATTGACTCCATCTTCAGCTCTCTTTAAGTTCATCAGAACTTTTGGCAAAAAATCTTCAATTACTTTGATCAATTCATCTTCAGACCCTGTAAGCACTCATAAAGTAGAAGCTACAAAACAAGTAATCTTCATTATCATTTATCTTGCAAATAAATTCATATATTTTATCAGATTCATCTTCATCATGTCACAAATTTCATCATAAGAAATTCATAGTAGTAATAATTGTTATAAATAATGCATTCTTAATTTTACAATAGGTTTTTCAACAAAAAAAAAAAATTTTTTTAGGAAAAATCATAATGTTCATAGTATTTTTAACTTGTATCTTTAAAAATTCATATCTGGATTATGAAAATTCCTCTTCCTCATCATATGGAAAGTCAATATAATCATCATCATATTGTATCATATTTTCATGTTCTTCATATTTTTCATGATCATATTTATATCATGTATGTTTCTTTCTATCAATAGAAAAGCATAAAATATGGGCATTCTCATCATAAGAACGAAATTCATAGTGGGTAGTATATCAGCATAATTATTATCATCCTATCTCAATGGATAATTATATTTTTAGTATAGAATAGTATCTTTGGTATCATAAGTTTAGGAAATGACAAGCATATTGATCAAACTTATTTGCAAGCATATTATGCCTATAATTTCAAACATGTTTTAGTTTATTTTATAATCAACAAACTTTGTGTTTTCATATTTTAGTATTCTTTTGGTTAAGTAAATCATAATGTAAAACTTTCTCATAAGCTTTTAACTAATTTTTCCAAGTATAAAAACTTCATAAAACAAAACAATTTAGGTATATGTTTCTCAACTTTAGGAAAACAGGCATATATACACCAAGCAATAACAAAATTAAAAGTTTTATCTTCAATAAACAATTCCATCACAATAAAACTATGAGTTTTTGATATTATTTTCAATCTTGCATATGGCTTCTTGTATCCATTTTTCCATATTCTTGTCATGTTCTAATTGAATTTGAAGATTTTTATCTTTAGATGTTTGTACTATTCTTTCATCATTTTTAGTTTTGTCACATTTATTGTCATTTTCTATGATTTTAGGTTCTGTTTTGACCTCATGTATGTCTTTGTTTCCATCAATTGATTGTTCATTTTTATCATCTTTTATCCTTACATCTTCTTCTTTCATAATCTTTTCCAATGTATCTTGATCTTTAGATGTAGTTTGAATATCAATGTTACTCATAGATCTAGGTTTAAGAAGGTTTTGATCCTTGTTCAAGCATTCACTTTTAGTCACAATCTTGGTGTTTATAAAATTTGATTGACATACATTGCTTTCTTCATCATGACTCTTTGGTTTCCATTGTATTTGAAGTTTGGTTTTAGGACTAAATTTTGTTTCGTTAAAATAGTCTATCATCCCTCCTCGACCTACATTTAACCGCAAAGGTAGTTGTGTTTGATAATCGCAAATCTTCAGGTCATATGAAATGACTAAGTGACTTTGACATGCATTACTATAAGCAACACAATCCTCATACCTATGACCTAGTTGGTCACACCAAAAACATCTTAAGGGATATACTTTTCTATTCATAGGCCTATAGGTGAATCTCCTATACTCATTCTTATGGGATTCATTAGGCAACTTTGGGGATAAACTTTTTTCATGTTTGCACTTGCATTTAGGTAGATCATTGACTTGTTTGGTCAAATCATCTATTTGGATCTTTAATTTTTTAACAATTTCTTGTAAAATCCCACACATCACACTATTTGAATTTGAAAACTCACTTAACTTGTCAATTAACAGAAATACTTCTTTAAATTTTGCTTGATTTGATGAGTTTAG
The DNA here is from genome assembly GCA_020310875.1 of Ceratopteris richardii. Lineage (NCBI taxonomy): Eukaryota > Viridiplantae > Streptophyta > Polypodiopsida > Polypodiales > Pteridaceae > Ceratopteris > Ceratopteris richardii. The sequence continues at coordinate 109,217,340 of CM035411.1, forward strand.
CTTATCCTCTAAATCTTTGACTTGTGTTTCAAGTCCCAAATTTGCATTCTTAATTAAACCCTCCATAGAAGAGTTCTTTTTATGTGTGTTTAAATTATCTGCTTTCTTTTTACCCATTGATATTTGAGAAAAAAAAGTATTAGAGGATAGATCAATACCTGCAATCTGAATCGAAGAAGAGGCTCAAAGAGTGACTGTGAAAATTTATACAATTTTTAATATGATCAAATTTTAATACATCAATTGCTAATGGATGAATGTGCAAACGTTCTTCTTTAAAATGTTGATGGTAAGGGTGTAGAGATGAAGTTTTCTACTTGCCTATTCCCGTGGAGGCGCTCAGAGCCTAAGCTCAGCCCTCAACAGCCAGGGAATTACAAGGTTTGTAATTTCTGCCATTGCAAGACAATCACCTCAAGCCACTGCAACCACGTAGCCTAACCAAGCTGATGCATATGCAAGAAAAGAAGAAATGTTTATACCTGTCCTGTTGTGCCATTGTTCACGTCGGGTTCAAAGTGTGGGAGCGTTTTCTGACGACTGGCGGATCAATTCAGTCGCCTCGCTAACGGCGCACGCAGGGTGACTATACAGGACAGGTACAAGTATAACTTTTCCTAAGGTCCGTAGGGTGAAGCGTTCCTATAACGTTTAACTGCGTCAAAATAAGAAGATGGAATAATCTTTTCACTAACTATTTGCTCTTTTATAGTTTCGTTTGTTTCTTCTTGGATGTTTTCTTCGTTTCTATCTACAGTTGGAGGAAAATTTTCTTCACTAACACTAGGAGGAACAGTAGAAAGTAAAGCTAAACTTGTCCTAGGATCGTACAAAGATTCTTCTACTATTACTTCTTTTATTAATTCTTTATCTTCTACTGGTTTTGGAAACAACAATTCAAAAGTTGATGAAGGAAGAAAGGTGTTACTAGAAGAATTTTCTTTAGACATAAAAGATGATACTAAATTAATAACCAAAGTCCTATACAACCTCAAGGATGATGTTTATAAATGACAGTCTAAAAGATAGCCTATACAAGCTAATAAAAGTTTCAAACTAAGGGTAATCTTTGCTTTTCAAACTTCAGGTCACATGTGAATCTCCAGTTCGCCAATTGCTCTCTGAAAATAAAACATATCTGAAAATAAAACATATCTGAAAATAAAACACATATATATGAAAGAAGGCAACAGGCCTTCTTCAGTTCACCAATAGCTGCAATTCTTCAGAAAATCCCCTCTGAAAAAATCATATGACAGAAATTAGTATATCTTTATAAAACTTTAACACTCATTTAACATTGTATTAAAGTAATTAATTTTTCTAAAAAAACACATATATAATAAATACATTTCTTTATTAAAATATATACATTATAATTTAAAATTCAGTTACTTAATTATTTTAATATACATCAACATACATTGATTATAAATTAATATGTATTTAACTAGCATAAATAATCATACATAAACATACATACATATGCAACATACATGCATTACCATAGATGAACATGCATACATGCACATGCATAAATACACACATGCGTGATCATAAACACATAAATGATCATGCATACATGCACATGCACTAACACACATATGCATAGACATACATATACATGCATTCATACATGACATGCATACAAACAAATGCATAAATGAACTTTCACTAATATACTTATGCATACCATACACTAACATACTCATGTATGAACCTACATGCACATGCATAAACATACACATGCATGCACTAACACATACTAACATATACATGAATAGACATATACTATCATACACACATATGCATACTAAACATATATGAACATACACTCTTTATACTAACACACATATGTTTAAACATTTACTAACAATTAACATATACTAATATGCATTAACAATCTAACATGCCTAACATTAACTATCCTCTTTAACATGAACTAACATAAGACATGGATTCAAGTTCTAAACTAACATGGGATAAAACCTAGACTAACATGGGTTCATATCATAAACTAACATAGGTTCAAATCTTCAATTAACATGGGTTCAATCTTTAATTAACATGGGTTCAAATGATATTTGGAAAAGGAACTTAAGTGTCTATCAGGCTAAGGGTTGAAGAAGCTTGGGTTAAGAGTAGGGTAAAGAAATGTATAGGCTAAGAATGGTTGGATTAAGAGAATGAATAAGGAAAAGTGTAGATAATGGAAAAGGAAAAGGTAAGGTTAAAAGATAATTGGAACCTCCTTTGGTAACCTGAAAATCATTAAAGAAGATTAGGAATGCACACATGCATACCCTTTCATACCCTACATAAACTCATAATCCTTTACATATCATTCATTTTAACATACATATTTAATATCTATGCATGTCATAATACTATTAAAATATAATGAACCTAAACTAAAACACTTTCACATATACATACTTTAAAACTTAAATATATATACCTATAGTAAATCAAATACATTTAAACATAAATATTTACATGCATACACATACATAAATAAATACATACACATATACATAAGAAACATATACATATATTAAATTATACATATTCAAATATTAATATATAAACATACACCTTTATATTCCATATTTCATTTTTAAGTGTTTATTTAATAATTAAATTTAAACATTAACATTAAAGATAATATTAAAATATAAACATAAAATATTTAAAATATCTAAACTATAAAGTAAATACATATGTATACATAATTCTTTAACAAAAGGGAAAAAAAACAGAAGCTAATAAATATAGAATAAAAAAGAAAAGCTAAAAGAAAAAAAACAAAACAATAAAAAAATCTCTCTTCTCTCTCTCTCTCTCACTCTCTCTCTTTCTCTCTCTCTCTCTCTCTCTCTATCTCTCACTCTCTCTCTCTCTCTCTCTCTCTCTCTCTCTGCTGCGCGCGCAGCGCTACTGCGCCGCCGGCAGAGAAAGAGAGGGAGAGGGAGAAAAAGAAGGGATAAAATAATAAAGAAGGGAGAGAAGGATGGAAGAAAAGGACAGAAAGAGGGAGAGAAAAGTAAGGAAAAATAGAAGAAAAAAGGAAAATGAGAGAATCTAAAAAAACCCAACGTCCTCTGTTCACTTCTCTGCGCAAACCATTTTCCAAGTAAAAAGATTTGCTTTCTTTTAATTGAAGGACAAAAGCAAGAGAGATGGACTTCTCTCTCCTCCTGTAAGAGAACTGACATAAAGCTAAGAACAAATATGACTATAGTCTAGAGAAAAATTAAGTACCTGAAAAAATCATATGAACTTGTGAGCACGTACTCCCCTCTTTATATAGATGTGAGTAGCCCACCATAGCCTACATTTCTCTTTAGATAACTCAACCAATCTTCCTAAATTGAACTCCTCTTCACTCCACCAACAACCAACAACTTTTTAGGCGTGGGATTTTTCCCCATAAATCTTTTTCCAATTTTCAACCTTTTATTTAATTATTCAAAGGACCATAGACTTTAGCTTCAATTTAACCTTTCACTTCTTTTTCTTTTATAATTTAATTGAATACTAAACCTTTAGAATAAATACTTTACCTTAGACTAAAATTTAATTTAACCCATTTTAATTATTACCTTAGGCTTAGTGGAATTAAATAATAAATATATTTATCCAATATTTTAATAAGGTTCCTTAAGATATAATTAACCTATTTAATAATTTAATTATAGACTACAACCCACTTATTTATTCATTTATCCTTAGGTTTACCCTATGGCTAACTTTAAACCTCATCAATTAGCTCCAACTAACCCATAAACCTATTTTCTAACCTTCCATAACCCTCTAGGATGAATATTTAACCCTTTAATCTTAAAACTTAACTAGAACCCTATAATTCATGCTCAAAACATACATTTAACCGCTCAAAATATACATTTAACCCTTAATTACCCTTGTAATTTAGTTAAAACCCTTTAAAACATGATCAAAACCTATAGTTGACCCTTAATTACTCTTACATTACTTTCAAAACATAGAAAACCCCTTAACTAACCCTTGAATGTTCATCTATACCCTTAAATATACTTAAATAAATACTTCCCATCTTGATATTGATCAGCAACTTCTTTTTCTGCAAAATTCAATCAAACATTAGTAAAAATTTTCATAATTTAATCTAACTTATATCAAACAATTAATCTTTTAATTTTTGTAATATCTTAAGAGTAATAAATTCTCTCCGACAGCGTTACCCACAGTTGGCTATATGATGGCGACGATCCGCCACTGGCTCCCTCGATTAAAACCTATGGATGATATAGCCGCGCAAATGACTGTCAAAATCTTTGACATGATGCAGATGGTCTTTAAAGTCTTCCGGCGCATCAAGGCTCCCCATGTCAACACCCCGGGCTTTGAGCATGGCAACTTGGATTTAGTCTATGATATGAGCACAACGCCATCGCTACGGGTGTGTTACGCCTGGCACTGCAGGCTCAAATATCTACCGGCATGTTACAAGCAAACATTCGAAGAAATGTTCACCACCGGTTTTTGGGAGTACCATTCCGAAGTATTCATAAGCAGGCCGACACACTTATTGCAATTATTCGCCTATGAACGAATGGTGTACTCCACACACTATCAGCTCCCACCACCAGACGAGCCGCAACCTATCGACTGGGAGAAACTCGAGGCTGATCTAGCCCGAGGTATTCGTGTATCAGAGCACACCCTCGCTCAAGACCTCCTACAGAATTACATCCGGCAGACCTCACAACAAGGTTCTGTCAGGGACGACAGAAGCGAGAGGGAGGGGGGTGTTGGAAGCAGTCAGAGGCACAGACGCCACGGAAGCATGTGAAGACGAAGCAGGGAGCCAGTCGGACCATTTTTTCAAAACAATTATATTTTTATTACTTCTTCAAACATCCAACAGTGATTTTCATCACTCTTGTAACATATGTAATATAGACAAAACCCCATTTTTGTAATCCATAGCTCCATTTTGTGCAAGCCGAGGAGTCCTCGAGCTTGAGGAGCTTAGGTAGAATACTCGTACCAAATTTCGTTATTTTTAGACATCGTTTACCCTCCCAAATAGCCTCTAGGACCTAATTTTTAACTAGGCCGGTCACTAGATGTGAAACCGGTCAAAACTAGTCTAGAAACTATAAAAAGAGCTAGAGAGCTCATTTTTGGGGTTAGCTAGTTGGAGCAAAGAAGAGAGTAGAGCTAGTTTGAGCTTGTAAGAGTATTCTTGAGTAATAGAGCTAATTTCCCACCTTCCATTGTGTCTTGCTTGTCTCTTCATTGTGTGTGTGTATGTGTGTGTGCATCTTTGTGCTTCTCACCTTCACTCTCACATCATCTCACGTTCACGATCTTCATATCACTCCTACCTCTCCCTCGGATTGACATTAAGGAGGTGAAGCTTCTTAACGTGGTTCTCACCATTGTGCTAGAGCAACATAGTCCAACTGAAAGCACCTTATATGTTAAACGTGCTAATGATGTGCTTCTGATCATTGTTGTCTATGTTGATGACATGCTGCTCACTGGTCCTATTGAGACACATATTGCTGATTTTAAGGCTGATTTGCATGCCTCATTTGAGATGTCTGATTTGGGACATTTGCATCACTATTTGGGCATTCAGTTTATGCAAGTTGATGGTGGAATGGCTTTGTGTCAACCGAAATATATTGACACATTATTGCAGCGTTTTGGCCTTGAAGACTGTAAGCCTATTGCCACTCCTATGGAGACAGGTTTACGATTGAGTCTTCATGATGCTGGAGATGCATTTGATGCTGTACTCTATCAGCAGGCTATTGGATGCTTGATTTTTTTATGCATTACTCGGCCAGATATTCAGTTTGTTGTCTCACAGATGAGCAGGTTTATGCATTGCCCAGGAGTCACGCATTGGAAAGCGGTTAAGCGCATCTTTCGCTACTTGAGTGGTACTCGGCTACTTGGGTTGTTTTATCCCAAGGGGGGATCACTACCGCCAGATTTGCATGCTTTTTCTGACTCAGATTGGGTTGGTTGCTATGACACTCGTGTGTCCACCAGTGGTTTTTGCTTCATGCTTGGTAGCTCATGTATATCTTGGTTGAGCAAGAAGCAGCCTACTGTGGCCACTTCCAGTTGTGAGGCTGAGTATAGGGCAGCTTTCACAGCGACTGTTGAGTGTGTGTGGCTCAGACGCCTTATGGCAGATTTGGGTGTTGGCCAGTCTTCTGCCACCACCATCTTCACTGACAGTCAGAGCGCATTGGCAGTTGCGAGGAACCCTGTGTTCCATGCTCGCACTAAGCACATTGAGGTGCATTATCACTATGTCAGGGAGAGGTTCTCTGCTGGGGAGATCAGCTTGGCATATGTGCCCACGCAGGAGAACATTGCAGACCTTTTCACGAAGGCTCTGCCTAGGGAGAAGTTTGAAGCTTTCCGCAAAGCTTTAGGCTTACTTCCTTTTGTGGAGTGATTTCCACATAGCTTGGCACTTCCTTATACATGAGTGCCAGCTCCTTGTTCACCGCATCACTCCCAGGGGGGATTTGTTGATATATTTAGGTAGTGATGTGTGTGAACACTCTAGTACCGCCGGGGCACTTTTTTCCCTCTTCAGGAGGTTTTTTTCCCCCGGTTTGTATATATGCCTATTGCCCTAATGGGCTACTTATCTTTGTACATTCTCTAGTAATACATTCAGTATTGTGTGTTTGTGCTCCAAGCTTCTTCTTCTTCCTTGTGTTGTTCGCGTGCTTCTGCAGACGTCTATATCCAACAACTACCCAACTCAAGAATTCCCAAAAATGAATTTCAAGAGTATGTTACCCCTAATGACCCCGAGAAGGGAAAAGAAGACGAGACCTGTGGTGAAAATTACTGCGAAAATAAAAGAGAAGGATCCATTATCCCTAAAGTCAACGGGGAATGGCCTAAAGACTTGTGGGCAAGAGTCCAGGAAAACAGATGGAAGAAAACAAAAGGAATTGAACCTCCCTTTGAGGAGTTAGAAGCAGAAGGTGAATTTGAAGCATCAATGCCTGAATTAAACTCAGAAGGATTATTACAACCAGACGGGAGCGAAAAAGATGAAGATAGTGTGAAGGCTTTACCGAATTACATGGGGGAATACGAACATAATTCTGAATTATATTGCATTCCCTCAGTGAGAAGAAAAGAGCAGAACCCATCAATTCAAACATCGGACATTATACAACATCTTAAAAAAGTAAAAATCCCTTGTACTCTGACGTTGGAAGAACTCATGAAAGTAAAACCACAATTGAAGGAGAAGCTAAATAGTCAATTAGAGTCAAAGTCAGATGAAAATGAGGTGCCAGATGGAATACTACCGTAGGTTTATCCACATGTATGCCATAATTGCTAGACCCCTTTATGCATTACTGTCTCAGTTTATTTGGACAAAAGAATGTGAAAAGGCCTTCAACGAATTGAAGAGTCTCTTGAGTTCAGTACCAATCCTTGGAGTTCTTGATTGGAACAACCCATTTCATATGCATGTGGATGCTTCCAAGTTTGCCATTGGATGCATTTTAGCAGAGCCAGCAGATACAAGAAAGTTAGATCACCCTATAGCCTATGCCAGTAGACAATTAAATCAAGCAGAGCGCAATTACACCACTACGGAGCGAGAAGGTTTAGGGATGGTGTATGCAGTAAAGAAGTTTCGACACTACCTATTGGCAAACAAATTCAAATTCTTCATCGATCATCAAACACTACTGTACTTAGTCAACAAGCCTTGTAATATAGGACGACTAGTACGATGGTTTCTATTGCTAATGGAATTTGATTCTGAAGTAGTAGTCAAGAAAGGGAACACACACATCAGAGCAGATCACCTATCAAGAATGACACATGGAGAACCCCCCACAGGAGTACCAGATGATCTACCAGATACTTATCTTTTCAATCTCGAAATGTGTCCCCAATAGGCTGAAAAGTTGATCCCTATCCTCACATACAGACCTAAAAATGGGATCACTACAAACAAAAGTCAGAAGTTACGGAAGACTAAAAATCTCCACATCATTGTTGGAAGCTTATATCACCAAGATCCAAGTGGGTTACTCATGAGATGCGTGGAGGAAGAGGAACAAGAGATGTGGCTTCCAAAAGCACATGTAACTCAATGGAAAACTCATCTAAATCCGAATGGAACATGGCAAACACTGAAGAAATTAGGGATATACTGGCCAACCATGCAGAGGGATACACATAACTATGTATCTACCTGCCCAACTTGTCAAGAACGAAGGCCAGAAGAGAACTCTACTCTATGTTGCTCCACTATAGCACCAAGGTGGAGTATGCCTCTGGTAAAATTCTTGAAAACCCAGGAGTACCTAGAAGGAGCTACTCTAGCAAGAAAACGTGCCCTCACAGAGCAAAGCAAGGACTATGTTCTTATAGGAAAATAGCTCTTCAAGAGAGGAAGAGACAATCATCTACGAATGTGCATTCATGAAGAAGAGTATCTTTCTGTCTTAGAGATGGCGCATACAGGAGCTGCAGGAGGACATTTTTCTGCATATAAAACTACAAAAATGATTCTCTTCGCAGGAATGTGGTGGCCAACTCTACATCAAGATGCAGCCACTTACGTCCAAAGATGTGATACCTGTCAACAAACAAAGTATCCTATTAGAAGAGATGAAATGCCGCTAAAACCTATGATGAGCACCAGAGCATTTACCAAATGGAGAATATATTTTGTAGGACCTATTAGTCCACCAGCTAAAGGTTCTCATGCCGAGTACATAATTGTAGCAATGGATTATTTGACCCACTGGGTAGAGGCCAAAGCAACCAAGAAAAACGATGCGATGACTACAGCAAAGTTTCTCTTCGAGAACATATTCACTAGGTTTGGATTGCCTATTGAAATTGTGAGTGATAGGGGCACACACTTCGTCAATGAAGTGATAGAAGCCCTAATGAATGAATTCTTAGTAATTCATAAGAAATCAGCCCCTTATCACCCACAAGCCAATGGGCAGGCTGAAAGTTCGAACAAAATCTTATGCACGGTCCTCACTAAAATTGTTAACAATGGTAGATCCGACTGGGACAAGCAATTACATCATACTTTATGGGCATTCCGAGTAGCCTACAAAACAGCCATAGGAACTACTCCCTTTAACCTAGTGTACGGACATAATGCCATCTTGCCAATCGATTTCCTAGTACCTACTCTCAGAGTAGCTGCAAATTACAAATTGACTGGACATGAGTTATCAACTCAATTGGATCAAATAGAAAAGTTACACGAAAAAAGATTACAAGCTGTGGCAGGTATTGACGCTGCAAAAAGGCGACAGAAGGCATATTTTGATGCTCATATTAAAGATAAAAACCTGAAGGAAGGAGATTTGGTCCTAGTTTATACTTTGAAGCAACATGCAAAGAAACTACAAAAAAGAGGATATGGCCCCTTGGTAATCAATCGTATATCTACCAGCGGAGCCATCATCCTAGCAATGCTAGATGGAGAAGTATTGCCAAACTATATAAGTGGTTGCCGAGTAAAAAAGTATTTAGAGCCATTGACAGAGGAAATAATGTCACGACTTCTGATGGCTAAAAATAGACGAGAAGAGGACGAAAGAATACGAGAAGAAGCAAGACAAGAAGCTCTAGAACGAATCAAGAAACGAAAGGAATGGATGAGAGAGAGAGAGAGAGATGAAAGATATCGGCAAGGAGAGGAACTCATCCCAATGGCTAACTTTAGAGCCTCTAAAAACCTAGGACAGCAAACAAAGCAACCATATTTGAATTTGGGTGCTGGAACAGAAGAGTACCACTTGGTGGATGCTCTCATTGACACAGGAGCAGTTGTTAACTGTATCAAGTCTTCATTGACTCAGAAACTCAAGGAAGAATTATGCCCATCTAAAGCAAAGCTGATTGGAATAGGGGGAAAAGTTACTAAATGCATAGGCGAGATTGCCTTCTCACTACATCTCGGAAATAACACGATGCAACAAAAACTCTTGGTGTGTCATGATCAAGGCTTATTAGAAGAACTTGTGTTGGGTCAAGATTGGATATATAAATATGAAGTGACTATCCAATTAGCCTTGGGTTACATATCGTCCAAGGAAGAACGACCTGTCAAAGCCAAATGTATAGGCTCGAGAGATCACTCATGCCTGCATGATGATGAATGTGCATTCACCTCCACTATGGAAACCCCACCATCAAGTACTTCATGTGAAAATACACCGAATCTCAATCTTGCACACTCTCCTAAACCAGTGAACCTCACTACTGGCATCGTTTCCAATAAAGGTCCCTGTGAGGAATCGAGCACAAGAGGGACTAGTCAGCAAGACTGTCACGAACGTTCACTGTCACATAATCCTAGTAGGAGATGGTTGAACCACTCCTTAATAGAGAGGATTAGGAAGTAATCCTCAACCATGGCTTTTGGGGCAAGTGGTTAGCCCATCGCACTCCTAACCGGGAGGTTGTGAGTTCAATTCCCAACATTGGTATCAGAGCCTAGTTGAGAAATTGGGCGAGACGGAGGTTCGCGCCTCATTCGTGGGCACTTGGAAAAAGCGCTTATTTGTGGTGAGTGTGAAACTGGCCTTGGATGAAGGGGCATGGGCATTTGGGCACCCACGGAGGGTGGGATAGGTCCAAATTTGGTCCATGTGCTGGAGTTTGAGGTTGGTGGAAGCACTCATGCATGGAAAGTGGGTCCAAGAGTTAGAAGGGTCCACAAGTGAGCATTGAGGACAATGCTCAGTCTAAGGGGGGAGGAATGTCACATAATCCTAGTAGAAGATGGTTGAACCACTCCTTAAGAGAGAGGATTAGGAAGTAATCCTCAACCATGGCTTTTGGGGCAAGTGGTTAGCCCATCGCACTCCTAACCGGGAGGTTGTGAGTTCAATTCCCAACATTCATGCATTAGGATCCATCCCATTCCTCACACTAGATAGGCTTGGATCACAAAAGATCAAGTGATAGCTTTTCATCAACAATGGAGCTATATCCTACATTGGAAACAACAAAAGTATGAGGACCCAGTCAAGCTGGACTCCGAAGTCCACAAAGGATTACTAGAATATGGATACCAAAGAAAGTGATTGCCGCCCAACCGGCGAGAACGCGGATATGGATTCCCAAATCATATGCACCAATGACGACCATCAAAGGAAAAACATCAATAAACAAGAAGGATAAGTACGACTTGAAAATGAAGAATCAAGAAATCGGTAACTACATGAATGGTCAGAAACAAAAATACGCAACAAAAACAATTCAATGATTCGAAGAGCTAGCAGAGCTGGCAAAGTAGAATTATGAATCGAGAAGTACATCCCGCACCAGAAACGATAGTGATACAGTCAACCACAGGAAATCAAAATAGATCTAGAGGCCGAAATACTAATCAATCTGCATACCTCGACCAGATAATTCTATTTGCACACATCCTGAGTTGCAAGAGTCCCAAGCATGCATAATAGGGCCACATTACAAGGCCATGCATTCGGCACCTAATTCTTCTTCTGGATAGTGAAGCACATTTCCCTCTTAGGGAATAGGAGAGCACTTGTATCATAATTTCAAGGAAAATAATTAACAGTACAATAAAAGCTTCGGCTAGGTACTAACGCTTTTGTTTTCTTTCAGAAAAAAATAGAATATATATATATATATATATATATATATATATATGTGTATGAAGAAAATCTCAGGTACTACCTTTCTCACACCCACGGGAAAGGGACGACACACGTCACTCAGAGAGTTGCCAAATTCATGAAGGATAAGTAAAGGATAACTCATGATACTAGCTTTACACTGATTACTGGTATGTATTGAGTGCAGATGGCATCTTCAAATTCTGAGGCTACGCAAGAGGAAGAGGTCCTGCTTCTCCCCTTGGAATCGATCTCTAAGGCAAGAGGTCATTGGTTCCTGGAAGATCAACCGGTGGTGGATCTTCTTTTCTTGGCCACCATCAAAATTATGGATAGGTATCACTACTTTCCAATCATGTCACAAGATTTCCAAACCATAATACAAGGATTACCTCGCATCACGGATGTTTGGACAAGGTCTGGAATTGATGCATTCCCGCGACTTCCCATATACTTACCAGATTTTCAGAGATGCACACAAGTTATGAACACACTCCAGTCTGCAACAAATAAGCCGTCAATCTCGGAGGCTAAAGTGCTCAACAAAACAGGTACATGGAAAACAATTCGATTCACTCATGAACTAATCAACAAAGCTTTTGGATGGAGTCAAGAGGGTCTCACTAATGTCAAAGATGAATGTCATGATGCAAAAAAGAAAACCTTTCTGGAAATCAACCGGACAGATGTAGAAGAATCGGTTAGATTAGTGCATCAACATTTTTGTTTTCCCAATATGCACAGATATACAGCGCCTCAGAAAATTGCAGTTCAATTGCTCTCACATGTGATGAGGCAAGTGGGGAATCAAGTCAATCTCACTCCATATATTCAAGACCGCTTATTTGAAGCTAAGAAATGGAGTCAGAAAAAGTTTTTGAATGGAAGTTCGGCCTTGACTTTGCTAATCTATGAGGCCCTCGAGATGAAAGAGTGTCTACGTGTGATGCCAAACTCCACAGAAATGGAAAAATATGTAAAGTTAGCCACCGTTCCTAAGAAAAAGAAAAGAGTTATCTCTAGAGAGGAAGTGGGAACAAGTTCCAAGAACCCAATGAGAGGGGCTAAGCGAGCTAGAGACGAAGCGGCACAAGAAACGTCACAATCCAAGCGAGCACATACACTACCCAAGATCCCTTTCATGCAACCATCCATCACAAAAAGAGATCTGTGAGCAGCATTGGAAGAAACGCATACGTACATGAGAGGCCAGATTAACCTCAATGTCCAAGGGAATCAATATCGACAGGCAAGACGAGGGCAGCAACAGAAGGACAAGGAACATACTCCTGAACTAGCGGCCAAGTATAAAGAATTGGGACTGGCGGATTCAAGTTCTAATGAGGATTCTAGTCTTGAGAAGGACACCTTGGACACTGACATAAGAACAAAAACAAACAATGAGGAATGGACAGAAATAAACTAGGTCGAAGTCACTCCTGACAATCAACAATCATGCATACAGAACCAGGAAGCATCTCCTGACCAAACACACCTCATTCAATTGAACGAAAAATCACAAATCAGCATAAAGGAAGCTTCAATCACACATAAAGATGTGATGCCACCTATAAAAGAAGAAATACAAACAAGTGTGGAAAAAGAAAGGTGTTTGCGACAAAATAGGGAACAAATTGTGATTGAGATTCCTGATGACACGCCACAAGATAAGACGGTAAGGAAGGCGGCTGAGCCAAAGATACAACTTCATATTCGGCAGCCCCACGACACAACATTGCATGTGACACAAGGAAAAGATGTTACCACAAGGGAAGAACCTAGCATCTCGACAACATGGTTAAACGTCGATGTTACTCAACTAAAACCAATAGTCAAACAAATGATACAAATGGACATGGATATGCAGCAACAAATGATGGAAACAGACGCAGATTATGACAAAGCTATGCGAGAAAAGAATAAATCTCAAGTGATGAGCGAATGATCGTCTATGCAGTTGATCCAAGTTCAACAAGTGGTTTCAGCTAAAGAGACGGAAATAATAGAAGTCAAAGGACAATGCACTACATTAATGGAGCAGAATCACAAGCTCCAGGAACAATTGATGGAACTACAAAGACAACATGAAGCAAGTGAAGCGGACAAAGAGAGAATGAAAGCTATAAGCAATCTGTTAGAAATGCAACTCAAAGTATATATGGAAGAAAACGATAATCTACGCAACAAGAATAAAGAACTGACGAAGGCACTGCTTTACGGCCAACCAATAGATAAACAAGAGACAACAACAACTGACTAGAAGGAAATGAACGATCATGTTGCAAAATATGCAAATCTGCTGAAACAAGAGCAAAGCTTAAAAGAAGAATGGGAACAAAAGTACATACAAGACACAAATGAGCTTAGGAAACAACTCAAAGCTACTGAAGCAAAACTCTTGGTAATTTATAATGAAAATGCGGATCAAATAGTGGAAATCGGAAATGAGCTTCTCGTGGCTAAAGACGCGCTCCAGATAGCCCTTCACAAAGTTAAAGAAAAGACTGAGCGTATTGTACAATTGGAAGCTCAAGTAGAACAAAAAGCAAACATCGGGACACCAGTAGAGCCACAACCAAAGAATCCTACTGACGAGGTAGAGGTATGTCCTCTATCTCCCCCGATCTATCATTCTCCAATAAAAGAGCAGATGGCAGAACCATGTGATGATCATCCCATGCCATATACTATAGAAATAGGTCAGAAGGAACGGGCACTATTGGTGTCCCGATTGACAGAAAATTTTGAAAATGAAGTCGTCAAAGTAATGAAAGAAGCCAAAATTAAAGGAAAAGACTTGGATACGATCATGAAGCCCTTCAATATTCCGTATGGGCTCTTGAAATAGAAAACACGACAATATATAAAGAAGATCACACAAAAGGATCCAGATGAGCAGTTGGACTTCAAGGAAAACACATTCAATTATACTCAAGAAGAATTTGAAGTTGCACAACCTTTATGGAGAATAAAATTTTTGGAGAAAAATCCTACTTTGCGGGTGCACTGGCAAGAAGCACCATATTTATTACATGTAAATCCTTCTTTTTGACCAAGACCACGTTGCAAAGAAGCACACCATATGCAAAAGAGTGGTGTGCTCAATAAATAGTGGTTAAATTATCCTCTACTTCCAAGTCCACCTCACAATTACTTACCGATCGAGGATTACATGGTGAAAACCATTGAATTTTGGCTACATCGATATGCAACAGTACTTGATTTAACTATCAAGATGACTAATAAAATCCTTAGCATGATCCTTACAGTTTTGAAAGTGTTCAAACACGCAGCATATACATTTTTAAATTTCATCGGTATTAATCAGGGCACAAATATCCTTATTTTTTATCTATTTGTTATGCTCAACCGCCCAACAATCATGGCATATTATTCAAGGCTCATGTTCTTACCAAGCCCATATATGCAAACCTTCTAGGAAGCCTTTTTTACCGAATTTTTTGAAATTGATTTCGAGATTTTCTTAAAAATGTCAACAAATCTGAATGCTAGAATGGTGGCATATGAATTGAGCTTCTTCCCAGATCACAGACAACCACCACATGACGGTGTGAAAGCTGAACAATGGAAGCAACTACTGATACGTGAAGCTAATCTGCTTAATGAGATAGAGCAAAAGGTTTACAGAACATACTCCCATCGCATTCCAAAGCCTATCGGGGACGACAGAGTTCAGGAGGGGGCAGTGTTGAAGGAGAGTCCAGCAAAAAGAAGAGGAGAAGAAGACCAAGAAAGAAGCTTCATTAAAGGTATTATATCTAAAGGCATATCTCTGCAGGAAGCCTTGCAGGGGCACTCAACACCCATCTCTGCACAGAGCCCCGCAGGGTCATACAACAGGGGAAGGCACGTAAGCGACAAGGGCGGATCAAGGCCAACAAGTATCCATGAAGAAGTGAAAGAAGATATCTGGCAGATCCTGATCCTTAAGAAGGTCCTTCAACATCTGGGTCTTCGGGAGGTCCAGATTGAAGGCTGAAGGTCCACACCCTCATACCTTCCACTGGTTGCGTGCATGGCAGCCCGACTTAACACAGTAACCCAGATTTAAAAGGCACGATTGGAAAATGATCCACGGGTTGCGTACTGAGAAAAGAGAAGAAGACTCCATGACCAATGGAACAGGTCCCGAGTTATGATCTTTTCCTTGACCGCTGGTAAAACTATATCATTAACTTCCGTAGAAGCGCGCAGTGGTCGACTACATGCACAGAACTAGAGACACAAAGTGAAGCCTGTCAAGGGACCACAGAGACAAAGAGAGGGAGAGTGTTGCAGAGCAAAGAAGAGCAAAGAGGCAGAGAAAAAGAAGGGCCCTAAAATTTTTCCAAACTGGGCACTTTCTTTTTGTATTATAGCCATTTTGTAATATATTTCCCGATGTAAATGCACTAGAGGAGTCCTCTAGATGCATACCCATAGAGATTTGTAGCTTACCCTTGTAAATTAGTAGGTAATTAGCCTTCTAGTTAATAAAGTGCCGGTCTCTTGTGTGAAAGGACCATTTTTACGGCACATGTATATAAATCAATTTGTGACTCTTTGTAGAGACTTTTTGCCATTGTGAGAATCAAGAGCACAGAATCTCGAATTTGTGTCTTCTCCTCTCTGTATCTTCTTCTTTGTGAGCTTGTATGCATGTGTGATGCTTGGAAAGAGTGCCTAGAAGTGTTGTCTATCTATGAAAGTGCTTGTTTACTATTGGTAAGGTGTGTGCGAAGTGTAGGAAGTACTGAAGTGTAGGAAGATCATTCCTAGAACTCAGTATTTTGCTCATAACTTGAAGCAAGAGCGTCGAAACAAACCCGCTATTTGCTATATTCGGAGTTCGGAGCTGAGAGAAAAGCTCAATTTATTGTTGACTGCTGCTCCAAATGTCGTGACACCATAACTGATCCCTGAAACTTGTTTGGAATAGATTTATGCTTACTTGCACTTGGTGAGAGTTCATTTGCATTTACCATCATTTGAATGCATGTCTTCATACACTTGGCTAGGTTTTAATACTCTTTGGATTGACAATTAAAGTGTGAGTCCCCACTATATGCACTTGAGGGGGATTGAGGTATAGTCTCTCTCTCCACAAGTCCCTAAGTCGGTACTTAGGTACACATGTCCTTACTCACATATTCATTCGTAGACTCATTACTCATAGACATCAAAAAAAAATATAGAATGATATGAATTGCCAATTGATCAATGGATAATTCTAAAACTCTTTTCTTGATAATTCTAATAAATGGAAACCACTTCAATAACCTTCTACAACTCTAAGTACGAATGCTAGGATAAATTGCCAAAATCCTAATACAATTTTAAACTAAAATGTAAGTAAAGTGGAAGAAGTGGCACATCTCCAATCTCCCGATTTTAATTACTTGTAAATGCTCGTCAATATTCTTCAATGCTCATCAATGTTCGTCAATGCATCTACAGAAAAACATTAGCAACATAAGTACATTTTATGAAATATAAAACACACTCATGTTTTACTTTCAATTATTATCATTGAGATATATACACAATCTTTTGTTCATTTCTTCATGCATATCTACATCTAATATCATGCACCCTCATACATTCATGCATCTAACATGTATATGCATTCTCACTTATGCTTATGCATATGCATCTCACATGCACATGCATGCCCTCTTATGCATACATATGCATTCACATATGCACATGCATCTAAACTCATATGCATACACATGCATTCATATCTTCTTATGCATACATGCATTTCTCATGCAAAAGCATTTAAACTCATTGTCATGCACACATACATTAGCTCTCATATGCATGCACATGCATTCATATCACATGCATCTATTATGCATATGCACTCACATATATGCTTATACAGATGCACATACTCATTAACGCACATGCTTTCTCACACATATGCATATGCATCCACATTTACTCTCTCTCTCTCCCTCTCTCTCTCACACACACACACCGTTCATCCTCCCTATAGCATCTCTCTCTCTCTCTCTCTCTCTCTCTCTCTCTCTCTCTCTCTCTCTCTCTCTCTCTCTCTCTCTCTCTCTCTCTCTCTCTCTCTCTCTCTCTCTCTCTCTCTCTCCGTTCATCCTCCCTAAAGCATCTCTCTTTCTTAGTACAGCAACAAAAGGGAAAGGTTCTCTCTCTCTTGCACGAGCAATGTAGTATGATGAAGATATCCAAAGGCGGTAATCAAACTCTATGCATGTAAATTTCAGACAACTACAATTTAGTGCAATGGTACATTATCTTCACTATCTAAAGTCATCAGAAAAGAAGAAGGATGTGTTGCAAAAAAACATTGATGTTGGAATCAATGAGTGTTGTAAAAAAACATTGATGGGCTTTCGAGCGCCTGTGTCATAACATATATATCAACATTATGTAGGGTCCAATGTGAACGCCAACCTAATTTTTGAATTCCATCTAACAAATGGCTTCTACCAATAAATCGTTTCATGGAACTGTCAACAATGCTCTTCTAAAACACCTTCATAGATAAATTCACCATTAGAGATGTGTGTTGAAGAATTGAAGGGAATTAGTAGCACCAAAATTCAAGAAATAGACTTGTTCTCTACCTCTCTCTCTCTCTTCTCCAATGCTCTTAGAGATGACCAAAAACCACCTGAAGACCCCCCATCTCTCTCTCTCTCTCTCTCTCTCTCTCTCTCTCTCTCTCTCTCTCTCTCTCTCTCTCTCTCTCTCTCTCTCTCTCTCTCTCTCTCTCTCTCTCTCTCTCTCTCTCTCTCTCTCTCTCTCTCTCTCTCCCCCCTCTCCCCCTCACTCCCCCTTTCTCTCTCTCCATCTGCATGCGTGATCTACAACTGACGAAGTTCTTCATCTCTCTCTCTCTCTCTCTCTCTCTCTCTCTCTCTCTCTCTCTCTCTCTCTCTCTCTCTCTCTCTCTCTCTCTCTCTCTCTCGCTCTCTCTCTCTCTCTATCTATCTATCTATCTATCTATCTATATATCTATCTATCTATCTATCTATCTATCTATCTATATCTCTCTACTTTGGCAGATAGTAGGTCTACAGTCGTGCATCCTGAAGACATCAGAGAAAGGGATGAAAAGAAGAAGAACGAGAATGAGTACCTGCAAAAAAACATTAGGAAAAACACTCCTACTCCACATATATATATAGTCACTCATACATACACAAAGACATGTGCATACCACTCTTTTAATTCTTACTTTATTCATAGAACTTAGTTACTCCATTCTTTAACTCATACTCACACTCACCTCACTTTTAATTCTCACTTTAATCACATATCTCATATACACCTGTTGCAGAGTAAAGAAGAGCAGAGATGCGGAGAAAAATAAGGGCCCCAAAATTTTTCCGATTTGGATACTTTATTTTTGTAACATAGTCACTTTGTAATATAGTTTTCGATGTAAATGCACTAGAGGAGTCCTCTAGATGCATATCCATAGATATATGTATCATTACCCTTGTAAACTAGTAGGGAATTAGCCTTTTAGTCAATGAAGTGCCGGTCCCTTGTGTGAAAAGACCATTTTTAGGGCACATGTATATAAGTAATTTTGTGACTCTTTGTAAAGAATTTTTGCCATTGTGAGAACAAAGAGCACAGAATTTCGAATTTGTGTCTTCTCCTCTCTGTATCCTTTTGCTTGTGAGCTTGCATGCATGTGTGATGCTTGAAAAGAGTGCTTTGAAGTGTTTTCTATCCATGGTAGTGCTTGTTTGTTGTTGGTAATGTGTGTGCGAAGTGTAGGAGGTGTTGAAACGTAGGTAGGTCATTTCCAAGGCTCAGTATTTTGCTCATATGTTGAAGAAGAAGTGTCAGAATTGAGTGAAAATACAATGATTGGATGCGTCTTCTCAAGAGCTTCAAAATGATTCCACTATTTCCTATATTTTGAGTTCAAAACTGAGAGAAAAGCTTGATTTATTGTTGGCTGCTACTCTAAGTGTCGTGACACCATAGCCGACCATGAAAGCTTTGAATGTGATAGTTTACACTTGTTTGCACCTTTGTTAGTTCACACTTGCATTGACCTTCATTTGAATGCATGTCCTCATACACTCGGCTTGGTTAAGATACTTCTTAGATTGATAATTAAAGCGTGAATCCCCACTATATGCACTTGTAGGGGATTGAGGTATAGTCTCTTTCTCCGCAAGTCCCTAAGTTGATGCTTAGGTACACACGTTTTTTGGTGCCATTGCCAGAGAGTGTCGAATCAAACCAAGGCATTCGTGTGATGGTGAAAGCTCTTAACATTGAAGTGAGTAGAGGAGTTGTGAATTTCTCTTCTTTGGTAAGTCACTTTCATTCGCACTTACTAGTTCTCACCTTTGCAGTGTGTTTAGTGAGTTGTTAGTTTAGGGAAGTGAGTTAGAGAGGGAAGTTAGAGTAGGTTGTAGGAAGGAAGAGAGTTAGGATAGGTAGGTAGGTTCAATTCTGAAGTACTTTTTTCCTTTCAGCATCTTTTAGCCTTCGTACATTTCAGAGGCTTAAAAACCAAAAAGAAGTCATTTTGAGATCACTTGTTTCCTAGCAAGTGTCATGAGAGCGTTGACGATAGGTGTCACGGGAGAGAGGTCATGACTGTTGGAGCTAGAAAAACCAAGTGTGGGTTGAAATTACCTTGAGGGAAGCTTTGTGAAGGTGATTTGACCAAGTTATTGCTTTAAAAGTTCAATTTGAAGCAGGAGAAAACATGAGGTGACCTGCGACCGATGTCGTGAGAGAGGTATCGTGGGTTTGAGTGAGATTTTTTGTGATCTAGACACTTAGAGAAGGGGAAATAGGCCCAAAGAGCACATTCATTAACTCAATTTTTTTAAATAATTGCTTATGTGTGAGAAAATCCAAGTGTCGTGACCTCCCAAGGTCGAGTGTCGTGACATCCCAGTGTCGTGACCTCCCAAGGTCGAGTGTCACGACATCCTGGTATCGTGTGACATTGGGTCAAGTGTCACGATATTCAGGTGTCGTGTGTCGCAACATCTAATTCTTGTGCTGCCAAGTGTCCTGATACCCAAGTATCATGTTCAGGGCCAAGTGTCGCGATATTTAGGTGTCATGTGTCGGGATATCTAAGTGTCGTGCTGCCAAGTGTTGCGATATCCAAGTATCGTGTTCACGGCCAAGTGTCGCGATATTCAGGTGTCGTGTGTTGCGATATCTAAGTGTTGTGTTGCCAAGTGTCACGATATCCAAGTGTCGTGACCTCCCAAGGAGTGTCTCGATACTCAGGTGTCGTGCATCAAGTGTCGTGATACTCAAGTGTCATGTTTAGATCAAAGTGTCACGATATCCAGGTGTCCTATGTCGGCATCCATCCAAGTGTCGAGTATCGCCAACTATCGGTGTCGTCAGGATCATAAATATCGTGTGTCATGGAGCTAGATATAGTGGGAAACTAGGTATCAGATGTCGTCTAAAGAGCAAGTGTCATATGTCGTGCCGGAGAATTTTAGTGATGCCTCATCAAGGAGACTCCAAATTAAGAAAAAATAAATACATATATATCTAAAAATTCCGGGGAGGGTTTTGGAGCCAAGGTATGTCCAAACTCAAATAAAGTCATTAGTGAATGAACTTGAGATCGGAAAGAGTCCTAGGAAGCCAAAGGAGTGTGGTATCATCTGTAGGAAGTGTAGCCGAGCCTAGTAGACATTCACATTATTCCGAGACCTCAAGTGAGTCTGAAGAAGAAATCATTATGACCTCAAAAGACATGCATAGCTCTATACCCATAGTAGGCCTAATGTCTATCATTGAGGGAGAGTACATAACCTCCTTAGAATATGTGAACACCAATCAACATGACCTACCATATACATAGATGGACTGAATAGATCAGTGGCAAGGTTGGAGAAAGCAAGGGATGTCCACATAGTGCCTAGACCAACAGTCAAGTACGTGGAAGGATTCTATATGGATAAAAGGGGAATTATGTATGTTGTCATGGAGCATCCAAAGAGTATCAATGAGCAAAGGGAAGAAGATAATACCCAAAACTCTAATGAAGAGGGACAAGGAGAACAGGTGTTAACCCCTAGAGGAAAGTCCATCATAATTAGGATTTGGAGAGGAGACCTAATTCCCCAAGACGACTCCTTAATGGATGTCTACATGGTGAATGGAATGGATCATTTACTTAAAACCAATTCTTCGTTGTGGGAAGAAGTGACAAATCCAGCCACCATCTATGAGTTACAAGATCCTAAAAATCCCTCTCACATTACTTACTTAGATAAGAATCAGAGAAGATATTGGCTCATGACTGAATTAGAGAGAGCTAGGTTGAGATATCAGAACAGTCTCGTATTCCCGCCTAGGGATCAAGCCACTACTTCTCAAAATCCCCAAGGAACTCACCAAAATTCATCTTATCAGCATTCCAGACAGACACAACAACAGATCATTCTTGTTAGGCCTCAAGTCCAGTTTGCTACACCAGGTGTTAACCCCAACTATCGAGCTCCTACAAATGGGGAACCAAGAAATAGAATCCCTATTCCGGAGAGACCACCAGTAGGAAGAGATGTAGGCATACCTATAGGATGTCCAGTTTTCCCTGTAATGCCAAGACCACATGAACCTAGAAGAAGAGTAAGACCAATTCAGGTCGCCAAATGCATGAGAAGCCACTATTATGGTTCTAGTGAGCCATACAATCACATTGCTGAATTCAAGCAAGTGGTGAGAGTGGAACAAGTAGAAGACTTCTTGATCTAGTATGAATCATTTGGCCTAACCCTCACAGACACGGCCTTAGCATGGTTCCAACCCTTAGATCCTAATAATTTTCAAAACATGAAACAAGTACATCAGGAATTGATTGAGGAATTCACTAAGACTAGAATAAAAACAACTCTTCATCATTAATCCATAGTTTCAAGCAGTCGCCTACAGAATCAGTGAGGTTAGCAGGAGACGATTCAAGCAATATGTGGATAGATGCAGAAGAGAGACCCACCCAAAATAAAATGGTCTCATTATTCTTGGAAGGATTGGTGAATGGGTCATTGATATCCTTAGTATATGTGAAGAGATTCCAAAGTTTACAAGAATGCATGAAGGAGTGTATCGATCCAGAAGACAATCTGGCGGAAGACTTAAAAATACCTCAAGGAAGTGTTAAGAGTGAGGATAGTGCTAGCAATACTTCAAATCCCAAGAAAAATGTAGAAGAGATAGCCGATTTAGTGGCTAAGAAGTTGAATGTTCAAGGAGAGAGGAATTATCCTAACAACCCTATGAGAGTTCCTATGCTCAGGAGATGCGTTCACTGTCGAGGTGACCACCCTTCTCATTTGTGCAATAGGGGAACAATCCCATCACCTCCATATGCCTATAATAGACCACTGGCCCAGGGCCCAACTCATTACTGTAGCATAGAGCAAAGGTACACAAATCACAGTACGGAGAATCGTCCTTACAATCGACAACCAAGACCTACACAACCACCATTTAGGCCTTACAGATACCCCCGAGAGATCAAGGAGGACAAGCCTATAGATACCCTCCTTTCCTGCAGCAAGCACCTGCACCAAGGCTGTATGCATATCAAGGATACAGTCAACCTCAACCAGTGTTAGCACAACAACCACCTCACCCACAAAATGTTATCCGAGTGAAAATCACTCAAATTGAAGAGAATCCTGAAAGAGCAATAGTACCAGCAACCCTATTGACTAGTACCGAGACTTATGATCAATCTTATGACCTTAGTCAGGGCAGTTATTCCACCTATGAAAAAGGTTGAGTATGGACAATCCTATGAGCCATATACACATGGATCTGATGGTTATGATAGCTCCTACGGATATGATCAGGACTATGTGTCATTAATGTACACTGCTCCTAGAGCTCTAGTACCACCAAGACCAATGAATAGACCACCTGCTCCTAGAGGACCATGTTATAGATGCGAAGGTGATCACTTTCTCAGAGAGTGTACATTGCCTAACCCACCACCACCTCAAAGAGTTTGGGAGGGTTACTGCAGTGATTGTGGTAGAGAACATATTTTTAGAGATTTCTCTAAAAACCCCAATAAAATCAATCCCACTGCACAAATAAATGTTATAGGAGTGGTAGAGTCATCAGGAAGTGATAAAGAGTACACTGTACCATTGAAAGCGATAACTAGGGCAAAAGCAAGAGAGACCCCAGATAAATCCAAAGAAAATGATAACCAAGACAAAGAGTTGAACACCCCAGCACCACAAGTAGTTGCAGAGTTTGAACAGTCTGAGAAAAGTGCTAAGTCTAAACGAATCCAAAGATGGAGGACTCCTAGAGAAAAGATAAAAGATAAAAGATTGCAACAAAAGTTGGAGAATGAGATTAACAAGCAGAACCAAGCCAAGGAACAAGAGCCTAAAGGAAACCCTAACAATGAGACAGAAAAACATCAAAGACAAGAGGCAAGAGTACTTTTAGCCGATCCAATGCCAGAAGATTTAGCCATGTGGATTAAAGCTTATCAAGCACGAATAAAGGCAAGCCCACCCATCGAGCAACACGAAAGAGAATACCCAAGAGGCAACTTAGAGAAAGAGAGATTGGAAATATGTAAGAAGTTAATTGAAGTGGCCCAACAAACTTTAGAAAAACCTGTTTAGCCACTACCGAGCACAAGGATTTCAGGAATGCATAGCACCTAGTCATCCTAGGGAAGGAAAGAAAAACGAGAACTATGAAGAAAAATGCCATGAAAGTAACAAAGAAGAATCTGTAATCCCTGAAGTAGACGTGGAATGGTCTAGAGACTTATGGGCAAGAGTCCAAGAAGATAGGTGGAGAAAGTAGAAGGAATAGAACCACCTTTTGAGGAGTTAGAAGCAGTAGGCGAGCTTGAATTGTCAATTCCTGAATTAAACCCAGAAAGATTTTCACAACTGGATAACAACAAACATGATGAAGACAGTGGGAATGTATTACCAAACTATATGGTGAAGTATGAACATAACTCTGAGCTATATCATGTTCCCGCACTGAGGAGAAAGGAGCAGAACCCATCAATCCAAATCTCTGACATAATACAACACCTTAAAAAAATAAAAAGACCATGTACACTAACTCTGGAAGAACTCTTGAAAGCAAAGCCTCAATTAAGAGAGAAAATCACCATCCAGTTAGAGACAAAGTTAGACAAAAGCAAGAAAAAAAAAGAAGAGAGCACACCTCCAGATCAATTCAAGGTACCTGAACATTTCAAGAAATATGAAGTAGATGAAAGAAAAATTGCTATTCAGATGCCAAAACGAGAAGCACAACCAGGGATAGAATACGACAATAAAGAGCAGACCAAGAAGATTGTAGTAGCTATCAAAGAAGGAGAAGAGAGATGCACTTTCATAGGACAAGATGTCTCATCGAGGGAAGAACAAGAATTAATACAACTTATAAGGGAGTCTCAAGATGTCTTTGCATGGACTTATAAGGATTTAAAAGGTGTAGATCCTTCTATTTGTGCTCATAGAATCCCTATGACAATAGAAGCCAAGCCCTCCAAACAAAGACCATACACCTATAATGATCTTTATTCAGCAAAGATTAAGGAGGAGATAGATAAATTGTTGGATGCGGGCTTCATTTATGAAATTGAACACATGGAATGGGTATTGCCATTAGTGGTAGTGCCGAAAAAGAATGGCAAATTAAGGGTGTGCATTAATCTTAAAAAGGTGAACGCTACCACCATACGTGACAGTTATCCATTATCCATCACAGATCATCTGTTGGAAAGGGTTGCAGGTAAGGAAGTCTATAGCTTTCTTGACAGCTTCTCAAGATATAATCAGGTAGCCATTGCTCCTGAACACCAACATAAAACAGCCTTTGCAACCGAATGGGGAGTCTATGCTTTTAGGGTTATGCCATTTGGTCTAACTAACACCCCAGCCACTTTCCAAAGACTGATGTGCAATGTGTTCAAGGAATTTTTGAGAGAGAGTATGGAGTTATATGTGGATGATTTATGTACCTATTCAGCTATAAGACTAGAGCACATCCCAGAACTAAGAAAAATATTTGCCAAATGTCATCAGTATAGAGTATGCCTTAATCCAAAAAAATGTGTCTTCATGGTTCGACAAGGAAAGATCTTAGGACACATTGTCTCTAAGAATGGAATTTCCATTGATGAAGACAAAATCAAAGTAATTTTGGATTTTCCAAGACCAAAGACTGTTAAAGAAGTACAAGCATTTTTGGGACATTGTGGATATTATCGTAGATTCATTTACATGTATGCCATAATCACAAGGCCTCTTTATGGATTGTTGACTCAGTTTATCTCGACAAAAGAATGTGAAAAGACGTTCAATGAATTAAAGAGTCGTTTGAGTTCAGCACCAATTTTGAAAGTACTAGATTGGAATAAACCATTTCATATTCATGTGGATGCCTCCAAGTTCGCCATTGGTTGCATCTTAGCACAGCCAACAGATATAGGAAAGCTAGAGCACCCTATAGCCTATGCTAGTAGACAACTAAACCAAGCGGACCGTAATTATACCACTACGAAATAAGAAGGCTTAGGAATATTATATGCAGTGAAGAAATTTAGACACTACTTATTGGCAAACAAATTCAAATTCTTCATTGATCATCAGGCTCTATTATATCTAGTCAATAAGCCTTGTAATACTAGATGACATGTATGATGGTTTCTATTGTTAATGGAATTTGATTTTGAAGTAGTAGTCAAAAAAGGAAATACACACATCCGTGTTGACCACCTATCAATGACACATGGAGAACCTCCTACAGGAGTGCCATATGATTTGCCATATACTTATCTTTTCAACCTGGAAGTATGTCCACAATGGGCTAAAAATTTTATTCCTATACTCACGCATGGACCTCAACATAGGATCAATTTAAACAAGATCCAGGAGTTATGGAAAACGAAAAATCTCCATATCATAGCTGGAAGTTTATATTACCAAGAGTTAAGTGGATTACTTTTGAGATGTGTGGAAGAAGATGAGCAAGGGATGTGGCTTCAAAAAGCACATGTGAATCAATGGAAAACCCATTGAAGTGTTAATAGGACTTGGCAAGAGCTTAAGAGATTAGGAGTGTATTGGCCAGATATGCAGAAAGTTGCACATGTTTATGTCTCAACATGTCACATTTGTCAAGAAAGAACACCCGATGAGAACTCTACTTTGTGTTACTCTACAATAGCACCGAGGTGGAGTATGCCTCTAGTGAAATTCTCGAAAACACAAGAGTACCCAGAAGGAGCTAGTTTGGTAAGAAAACGTGCCCTTGAGGAACAAAGCAAAGATTATGTACTCGTAGGCAAACAACTTTTCAAGAGAGGAAGGGACAACCAATTAAGAATGTGCATCCATGAAGATGAGTATGTTTCAGTGTTGGAAATGGCTTATAAGGGAGTCGCAAGAGGACATTTTTCTGCAGATAAAACGGCAAAAATGATTCTCTTTGTTGGGATGTGGTGGCCAACGCTATATCAAAATGCAACCAATATGTCCAAAGATGTGATACTTGTCAACGAACAAAGTATCATATTAGAAGAGATGAAATTCCATTATGACCTATGATAAGTGCAAGAGCATTTACCAAACGAGTAATATATTTTGTAGGACCTATTAGCCCACTAGAAAAAGGTTCTCACACCGAGTATATAATTGTCGTAACCAATTATTTGACCAAATGGGTAGAAGCCAAGGCAACAAAGAAGAACGATGCAAGGACCACGGCTAAGTTTCTCTTTGAGAACATATTCACTAGATTTGGATTGCCAATAGAAATTGTGAGTAATAGAGGCACACACTTCATCAATGAATTAATAGAAGCCTTGATGAGTGAATTCTTGGTGATTCACAAGAAATCATCTCCCTATCACCCACAGACCAATGGACAGGCTGAAAGTTCAAACAAGATCTTGTGTACAGTGCTTACGAAGATTGTTAATAATGGAAGATCTGATTGGGACAAGCAGTTACATCATGCATTATGGGCATTAAGAGTAGCATACAAGATAACTATAGGAAATACTCCTTTTAATCTAGGGTACGGCCAGAATTCCATCTTACTGATAGATTTTCTAGTTCCTACTCTTAGAGTAGCATCGACCTATGAATGGACTAGACATGAGTTATCGAATCAATTGGAACCAAATCGAGAAGCTACATGAAACAAGACTGCAAGCGATAGCAGGCATTTATGCTACAAAAAGGTGGCAAAAAGCATACTTTGATGCTCATATCAAGAGTAAAGGTTTGAAAGAAGGAGATTTAGTCTTGGTTTATACTTTAAAGCAACATGCCAAGAAGCTACAAAAAAGAGGATATGGTCCCTTGGTGATCAATCACATATCAACTAGCGAAGTACTACCAAACTATATAAGTGGTTGTCGAGTGAAGAAGTATTTAGAGCCATTAACAGAGGAGATGTTGGCAACCCTAGATGGAGAAGTACTACCAAACTATATAAGTGGTTGTCGAGTGAAGAAGTATTTAGAGCCATTAACAGAGGAGATGTTGTCAAGACTTCTAGCACCAAGGAGTAGATCAGAAGAAGATGAAAAAATACGCGAGGAAGCATGACACAAAGCCCTAGAACGAATAAGGAAATGGAAAGAATGGATGAGAGAGAGGGATGAAAGATATCGGCTAGGAGAAGAGCCCATCCCAATGGCTAACTTTAGAGCCTCAGAAACCCTAGGACATCAAGAGCGACAACCATATTTCAACTAGGAGTGGGAACAGAGGAGTACCACTTGGTGGATGCCCTCATTGACACAAGAGTAGCTATCAGCTGCATCAGATCCTCTTTGGCTCATCATCTCAAAGCCCAATTACATCCAACCAAAGCACATCTGATTGGAATAGGAGGTAATGTCACTGAATGCATCGGCAAGATAACCTTATCATTGCACCTAGGAAATAACACAATGCAACAAAAACTATTAGTGTGCCACGATCAAGATCTATTAGAAGAACTTTTCTTAGGTCAAGATTGGATATACGAATATGAGGTAGCCATCTAAGTAGCCTTAGGCTACATATCAGCCAAGATAGGGCATCGCAAAGTATTTAGCTTGTTAGAAGAACAACTTGTCAAAGCCACTTGTCTAGCTCTGAGAGATCAATTAAGCATGCATGAAGGTGACTGTACATCTACCTCTACTGTGGAACCCTCACCTCCAAGTACTTCACATGTGTTTACATCATTTATTAATCTCACACCTCCTCATCATCCATTGGACCTTTCAACTAACATCATTTCCATTGAGAGCCCTAGTGAGGAATTGAGCCCAAGAGTGACTAGTCAGAGTAGTCAACCCAAAACTTCCCACGTTAGAATATATCCCATTCAAGGAACCAGACAAGCATGGATTCAGAAAGATCAAGTAGCGACATATCATTCACAACAAAGCCATCACCTACAAAGAAACCAACAACACGTCAAACCTACAAGCCAAGCTGGATCACTAGGTATAGAGAAGATTGTTCAATTATGGATCCCAAAGAAATTGATTGCCACTCAACCCTCAAGAACACAAATATGGATTCCCTAATCAACTATGCCAATGAAGAAAAACTAAACTGAAGACACTAGTACAAAGGAAGGATCCATCCAAAATGAAATTAAAGGAGCAAGAATGACACGATAACCCAAAATTGTAGAAACAGGAGTACTCAAAGCAATCAACTCAAAGATATGTATGGCGAGCAAAGAACAATCACAATATGATAGCTACACAAAGCACAAGAGGAGACAAAGTTGCAGTCAAGAACAACAAAATAAAGCTAATTTGGATACCCAAATCTCGATCGCCATCTACAAACCCGCCAGCAACTTCTTCTTGCACACATCTTGAATTCCATACACCTCAAACGTGCATGATATGGCCACATTACAAGGCCATGCAGTCAACACATAATTCTTCTTCTACTTATTAGTGATGCACATTTCCCTCCCACGGAATAGGAGAGCACTTGTACAATAACCTCAAGGAACATAATTAAAAATAAATAAAGCCTCAGCTATTCACTAACTTTTTTGTTTTCTCTCAGCAAAAAATAAGAAAAAAATATTATATGAAAAAAATCCCAAGTATTGCCTTCCTTACACACACAGGGAAGGATGACACAAGTCACTTAGAGAACTATAAAATCCATGGAGATTGATTGGAAATAAGTCATGCAACCACTTTAACACTGATTGTGGTGTGCTTTAAGTGCAGATGGCATCATCTGATTCGGAAGCTGGTCATGAGGAAGAGGTCCTGGTTCTTCCTTTGGAGTCAATTACGAAAGCAAGAGGTCATTGGTTCCGCGAAGACCAACCGGTGGCAAACCTTATCTTTTTTGCCACAATCAAGATTATGGACAGAGACCATCAATTTCCATTGGTGTCGCAGGATTTCCAAACTCTACAACATGGATTAACAAGCATTACAGATGTATGGTCAAGGGCAGGAATTGATGCATTTTTACGGCTTCCAATTTATCTACCAGATTTTCAACGATGTAACCAGGTCATGAACACACTGCAGGCAGCATTGGACATGCCCTCAGTACCAGAAGCTATAGTTCTTAACAAAACTGGGAGGTACACGTATGTCCTCTATCTTCCCCAATCTATCATTCACCAATAAGAGAGCAGACGGTGGAACCTAGTGATGATCATCCAATGCCGTATACTACAGAAGTAGGTCAGAAGGAACGGGCACTAGTGGTGTCCCGATTGACGGAAACTTTCGAAAATGAAGTGGTCAAAGTAATGAAAGAAGCAAAAATTAAAGGCAAAGACTTGGAACACATAATAAAGTTGCTCAGCATACCTTATGGACTGTTGAAAGAGCAGACATGGCATTATATAAAGCAGAAATACACAAAAAGATCCAGATGACCAATTGAACTTCAAGACAAACACATTCAATTACACTCAAGAAGAATTTGAAATGGTGCAACCATTATGGAGAAGGAAGTTTTTGGAAAAGAATCCAACATTGCGGGTGCATCGACGAGCAGCACCATATTTATTCCAGATGAATCCTTCTTTTTGCCCGATGCCATGTCGACGTGATATACAGGAATTTTTGGATTTACGAAGACCTAGTAAGCTCAATAAGCAATGGTTGAATTACCCTTTACTTCTAAGTCTGTCGCACAACTATTTATTGACTGAGGAATACATGGTGAGATCCATCAAGTTTTGGCTAAACCATTATGCTACAGTACCCGATCTCACAATAAAGATGACCAATAAACACAGTACTCAAAGTTTTTAAGCATGCAGAATATACATTTTTGAATTTCATTGGCATTAATCAAGGCATAGATATCCTCATTTTCGATCTACCTATTATGTCTAGTCGTCCTACAATTATGGCATATTACTCCAGACTTACGTTTTGTCATGCCCATACATGCAAACTTTTGAGGAAGTGTTTTTTACAGGATTTTTTGAGATTGACTCAGAAATTTTCTTGAAGATGTCAACTAATCTGAATGCCATACTTGTGGCATATGAATTAATCTTCTTTGTAGACCATAGACAAGCACCACATGACAGTGTAAAAGCAGAACAATGGAAGCAACTCATGATACGTGAAGCCAATCTGCTTAATGAAATAGAGCAAAAGGTATATAGGATGTACTCTCGTCGACATCCAAAGCATGTCCGGGACAATAGAGTTCAGGAGGGGGTGGTGTTGAAGGAGAGTCAAGCAAAAAGAAAAGAAGAAGAAAACCAAGAAATAAGCTTCACTAAACAGAATCAATATGAAGAATCAACACTGCAGGAAGCCCCGTAGGGGCACACAACATCCATCTCTGCACAGAGCCCTGGAGTGGCACACAACAATGGAAAGTACGCAATAGGCAAGGATGGATCAAGGCCATCAACTACCCATGAAGAAGTGCAAGAAGATATCCAATAGATCCCGAGCCCTGGAAGGTGCTTCAACCTCTTGATCTTTGGGAGGTCCAGATCGAAAGCTGGAAATCCAGACCTTCATACCTTTCGTATGGTGCTTGTAGTGCAAATACAAAGAGGATATTGGAGAGCTAGACTACAAATCTATTGTAGTCCATCTCCACTGGTTGCGTGCATGAAACCCCGACTTAACCAGGAAAAAAGAAGCCAAAACCAATGCAACAGGTCCCGAGTTATGATCAGTTTGTTGACCATTGGTGAAACTATATCATTACGACTTCCACATGAGCTGGCAGTGGTCAACTATAAAGAGGCTATTAGTTAATAAGGAACTAGATCGACTATAGGCACAAAACTAGAGATAAGAAGCAACGCCTGTCAAGGGACGACAAAGACAAAGAAGGGGAGAGTGTTGCAGAGCAAAGAAGAGCAGAGATGTAGAGAAAAAGAAGGGCCCCAAAAGTTTTCCGATTTGGACACTTTGTTTTTATAACATAGTCACTTTGTAATATAGTTTCCGATGTAAATGCACTATAGGAGTCCTCTAGATGCATACCCATATATATCAGTATCATTACCCTTGTAAACTAGTAGGGAATTAGCCTTTTAGTCAATAAAGTGCCGGTCTCTTGTGTGAAAGGACCATTTTTAGGGCACATGTATATAAGTCATTTTGTGACTCTTTGTTAAGACTTTTTGCCATTGTGAGAATGAAGAGCACATAATTTCGAATTTGTGTCTTCTCCTCTCTGTATCTTCTTGCTTGTGAGTTTGCATGCATGTGTGATGCTTGAAAAGAGTGCTTTGAAGTGTTGTCTATCCATGGTAGTGCTTGTTTGTTGTTGGTAATGTGTGTGCGAAGTGTAGGAGGTGTTGAAGCGTAGGTAGGTCATTCCCATGACTCAGTATTTTGCTCATGGCTTGAAGCAGAAATATCAGAATCGAGTGAAAATACCAGAATTGGATGCGTCTTCTTGAGAGCTTCGAAAGGAACCTAGTATTCACTATATTCTGAGTTCGGAGTTGAGAGAAAAGCTCGATTTAATGTTGGCTACTGCTCTAAGTGTCGTGACACCATAGCCAACCATGAAAGCTTTGAATGTGATAGTTTACACTTGTTTGCATCTTTCTTAGTTCATAGTTGCATTGACCTTCATTTGAATGCATGTCCTCATACACTCGACTAGGTTAAGATACTTCTTGGATTGATACTTAAAGCATGAATCCCCACTATATGCACTTGTAGGGGATTGAGGTATAGTCTCTTTCTCCTCAAGTCCCTAAGTTGATACTTAGGTACACAACACAACACTTTAACACACACACACATACCATACTGTAATCACATACTTTATTCACACAATTCTCACACTCCTCACATTAACACATACTCACGCACACTAGTCATTATTCACACATTCTTTTATTCACACATCTTTTTACTTTATTTTGTTCATTCTTATTGTTTTAATAATCACTTTTAATGTAAGCTTACTAAAATATAATCTAAGCAAATTCATTAATATTCTCATATATTAGGATAGATAATTATATTAGGATAGATAATTAAATCATAATATAATATACATTAACCAAATATATATTTATTTTAATATTTATTAACTTAAAGGTTTACTCACATCATGTATATGTAAATGATCACACAGATACACACCTATACATACATATACACATTGAAACCCTCACACACATTCTCATAACACAAACACACTTACTTAAATCCTCATATGTTTAGCTAGACACATAGGAACATATACCCATACCCCCTCGCATATACACTTAGAAACTTAGGGTAAAACCCTAATACATGTATGCACAAGTAGGGTATATAGGTGGTCTCATGTAATCATGTATTCAAGCATCTTTCACACACATAGGTATTTAGACAATCTTTCCATATTCATAACTATCATAATTCATATAATGAGGTCTGATCACGTCACATTTGCATAAATTTGCTACCTGCAGGCACTAGAGAGAGATTAGTTAAATAAAAAATCTTATAAAAAATGGTTGAGAGAGATTAAAGTTAACCAATCTAAAAACAAAATTTTTTTAATTTTCTTGAATGTCAAATTGAAGGATGAAATCTATATGGCCCCACCAAACTTGCACATCGTCCGGATGGGCCAACCTCCAGATCATGGAAAGCAACATCAAATTCTTTCAAAATTCTTTCAAAAAAATTTGATAAACTGATTTTAATTCATATGATAAAAGATGCTTCTAAATTCAAGTTAAGTTTCTGATAACAAAGAAAATCTTTAAAATTATGCAACTTTGAATTGGAAACCATTTCCTTCAATGCATGAAGTTTAAAGACAAGTTTAGGAAATCTTATAACAATCATTCAGACAATCGTGGTACTTGCCATTCTATTAACCCTAGTCAAAGTAATATTTATGTTATATAA
Source organism: Ceratopteris richardii (assembly GCA_020310875.1). Lineage (NCBI taxonomy): Eukaryota > Viridiplantae > Streptophyta > Polypodiopsida > Polypodiales > Pteridaceae > Ceratopteris > Ceratopteris richardii. The sequence goes on from CM035411.1 coordinate 109,251,381, forward strand.
GTATTCCATCCTTTATCTCATAGCCATCTGCTACAAGATACATCTAACTAATTCTTCTATAGTAGACCTTTGCTTCATATAGCCCGTAAATACATTTCAGGAGTAGTTTCGAGACCATAACTAAATCATGATAATTTTTCCTTATTCTTTTTCTTTGTTTTTTTGTTTCTTTTTCTTTCTTTTTCTCATTTTTCTTTTTCTTATCATGTCGTAGCAACCATTAATGTACTGCTTTATGTATCTTTTCTCTTTTTTCTTCGCAACTTTTGTTGTTAAAGGGGAAAGGCTTAACCCCTATTCAGAGCTGATGTTCTAGAAGCATGCTATAGTCAGAACTAGGATCTCGTTAGCTAAGTGTTTCAAAAATTTAGGAAGCCTACTTGTATAAAATAAATCTATCTCTACTAACAGTCGCAAGTCAAGTTTTCCCTCCTCCTATCCTCATAACAAATCATAAGCTCCCTAAATCTTATCTTTGACTCACATACACATCCCTACTTTGATTTCTAATTCTTTATTTACATAATTTTAATATTTTTCTTTTTATACTAGAAACATATAAACTCCTAATTATGATATGCATGAAAAAAGAAATTTCATATTAAAAATAAAGAACAATTAGAATTATTTCACCTGATTAACATCATGCTTCATCTTCATCTTCATCCTCCAAGAAGTCTTCTTCTAACTCGTAGTCATTACTTGACCTTCTTTTGAATAGCTTAATTCTCTTATCTACAATCACATTTCTTAAAGGAGATCAGTCAAGTTCTCATAAAGTATATGTACTTGTATCAAACACAGAAACAACAACATATGGACCAAACCATCGTTTAAAGGGTCTCTATGTTTGAATCAGGAATGTAACTGACATGTAGTACATGTGCTCACAAAATCTTTTACAATTACATACATCCTCGGCCACCAATAACTTTCCCAAATCTTTTCATACATCACTACGAAACCCTTATGACCAACCCATAGGCTTTCATGCATATCCCTCATAACTTGCACTTGTAAATTTTGTAAGCTTGACACTCTTTATGGATTTCTCACCTTCCCTTTAGCATGTCACCAAAGATATCCATCTTTCAAGAAGAAGTTAAAAGACTTCTTCGTGATGTTCTCGAATCGACTTGTTGACCAGCTTGGAATAGGTTGAAATGTACTCAGATAATAACCTATATCTTTCCATTCCCCCACATAGTCTTCATCTCTAAATCGCTCATACATAAAAGTAGATGACTCATAAATAATTAAGTTTATATGTCTATTCATTGCTTCTCTATCATCATCAAATTTTGCTCGTGAGAGCATATCAGCAATGGTATTATGCTTTCCAGCAATATGTACAAAAGTTGGATTAATAAACTTAATAAAAGCAATCCATCTTAACATTGCAATATCAAGAGATGAACAATTAGCAATTAATCCTATGAATGGAAGACAATCAGTTTCAACAATTACATTAGTACCAATAAAATATTCTTTATCTGTTTTTAATATAGTAACTAATCCCCATAGCTCTCTTTTAATCTGAGGATAATTTCTCTATGTATCATGCAAAATTTTTGGTCCAAAGCAAACTGCATATCTTTGCTCTTTCTCATCATCTTGTCCAATGACCCAACCTATACCAATAGGACTAGTATCAATGGTTAGGATTATAGGCTTATTTCCTTAATAATCAATTCATTTCAAGATTGGAGCATTGATAAGCAATATCTTCAATCTTCTCATAGTTTTACTATGTTCTTCAGTCCAATAGATTTTCTTTCTCTTTCGTAACAAATCATATAACGGGTTTGCAATATGAGCAAAGTGAGGAATCCAAATGACATAAAAGACACACACATACCTAAGAATCTCCTTACTTCACTGACATTGTGACACACCTCGAAAATTCTACTAATGGCATTAACTTTCTCTGGGTAGGGCCTATGACCATAATGCCCACATAAATGTCCAAAAATTAGAACTTCATTAACAGCAAAAGTTGATTTCTCTAATTAGAAAGTCAGTCCAACCTGCTTGAACCTTTAAAAGATTCTTTCACAATCAGAAATGTGGTTGGAAGCAAACTTTCTACATCCGAATGAATCTAAAGTCTCATCTTTTTCCTTTTCCAGACATCCTTTTATCAGAATATCATCAATAAAAGGCATTGTCACTTTGGGAATAAAGTCATGTAAGATCAGGTTCATAGTGTTCATCATGTGTGCCACAGAATTTGTTGCTCCTTGAGGTAAAGTACACATATGTACTAGACCCAAAGGAGTTTTCATCGTGGTTACATCTCTAGTTTCAATAGCTAATTGAAACTGATCATATCCTCAGTATAGGTCTCCCATTGAATAGATGGAATGTTCGGCAAATGCCTCTGCAAACTCATCTACAATAGGACCCGTTCCTACATTTCTAATAGTGACTTTGTTAACAGGTTGCAAATCCTGTATAAAGCGTAGCTTCCCATTCTTTTTAGGTATCATGAACCACCTATTTGAATAAGGTGATGTTGATGGTTCTAAAATTCTCATGGTGATCTTCTCCTTTAACAATCTCATTAGCTCATGTAGATGAGCCTTTGGGATTGGTATCATTCGAAGATTCCATGGAATGTACGGTACGGTAAATATAATTATTGGAGCTACAAGGTTTGGATCAGTGCATCCTATTTCATGTGGAAATAAAGAAAATGCCTTTCCATGATGCATGATCATCTTTCTAAGTTGATCTTTTTCTATTTTTGAAAGAAATTCTTCTCCAAACTTAATATATTTCATAGTCTCTTCTGTAAATGTATGTCCAATCCTAGTTCGGTCTCTAAAAATAGGATCCTCAGACACTTGTCTAAATATATCATAACTATCTTTAGGCAATGGATGAGCTACAAGTTTAATTTTATTTTCAATTGTTTTATATTTAGTATTAATTTTAACTTCATGTTCTAGAAAGAAATTAGTAATCAGCTCATATTCCTTAATAGAGTCAGGAATGATCAAATTTGATTCTAGTTTTTCTTGGGAAGCAGTCTCAAGGTCTTCTAACAAAGTAGTGCTTTTTGAAAGCTCAATCATACATTCAATATTTTCTTCAGGTAAAATTAATCCTAAGTTTCTAAAATATTTTTCATTTCTTTTTCTAAATGTTTTTGTAAGTTTTTCTTTTTTAACAAGATTCAAACTACTAGTAGGAGTGCAAACTAAACAATTTTCAAATTTATATACATCATTAGGCGAGACATCAAACCATTGTCCACTATTGTCTCGCTCAATAGTGGAATCTAATAGAAATTTTGATCATAATAGGCCCCAAATTCTCTAACATGTAGTGAATCTTCACACACATGATTGTATGAGTCAATGGGGTTTTTTCGTAGATTTTTCCTATTTCTTGAATGATTAGGATAGACTCTCATTACTTGCAAAGAATCCATCCCAGATTTAGATGGAATTCTTGCATATGTTGACCCATCATTCATATCTTTCGTTTCCATTCTCATTTATGTTATAAATGGTTGCCCCAAAATTACTTCATAAGAATAATTATCTTGTACAAAGAATGAAATGCTTCTCAAACACCTCCTATCATAATAGCCACATGTGCACACACACCTAATAAGATCCCTGATCCATTATTAGTTGTTCCCATTCTCCAGCCATGTTCTTTATCAATAGGCCATCTAAATTTATCGAAGAATTTCTTGGATATTGCGTTTATCTCTGAGCCCAAATCAATCAAGGCTAGAGCTAAACACGAATCTTTCTCATCACCAATCCGAATTTTTCGTTTGGAGTTCCTCGTGCCCAGAAGGATGTACTAAATTGACTTTCATCTTTCATCCTTTCATTGTCAGGTTGTATTGGACCTAAAAAATTCCTATTTACACTTCTAGTCATAAAATCCTCTTCCTCATCATAATGACAATCACTAAATGTCACATCATCATTCATTGCTAAGGTTTCCTCGCCAACATCTTGCATATCCTCATCCTGTGGTAGTGGAAATTATCTTCTTCTAATAAGTCTTATAAAGCTATCCTTGAACTCGAGTTTTGTGATCGAAAACAGTTGTGCAAGGGACATAGTGACTTGGCTTTTTAGTAGTATATCATTAAGGATCTCTCTAGTATCATTCTTTTTCTCAAGCTCCGAGATCATAATTGCTCTTGGAGCCCTCCTTCCTTTCTTATTCCCTTTTTCCTCACCTTGTTTCTAATCATCTTTTTGCTCATTTTTATTATTTTGACTTTGATTATTTTCAATTACAATTTTCTTCTTTTCCTCTTTAGTTGGGACATTTTGATTTTCTTGTGATTGAGTATTTTTGTCTAATGGTTTCTTTCCTTCTCTAATTAATCTTCTTTTCCCTTCCTCAAACAAGTTTGCGGTATCTTCAAAGTGTACTGTTTTTTCATTATTAGTATTTCTCCTCATTTTCTCTAGTTTTCCTTCTTGTCACTCTCCTATCTCCCTCTTCTACATCGTCTTGCATGTCATCTCGTCTTCATTTCTCCTCGCCATTGGCAAATGTCATCTTGTCTCCATTTCTCCTCAACATTCTCCTCACGTCAGGTTCACCAAATGTCAAGGGGTGTGAATGGAGACCAACGGCAAAACAGAACTAAACTTGCTATGGCCTCACTGTGTGACTACATGCAGAGTGTTTTTTAGCGTACTTTAGGGTGTAAGATGTGATTCAATTATGTGAAAAGTGTTTATCTAGATGCTAATGGCCTAATCTAAACTATGATCATAAGGTTGTGCAGCTAGAAACCTAGATAGAACATACTCATAGGATTGCGAGAATAAGGTTTCGCTAGTAATGCGATCTTTGATGAAATCCTTTTCTTCTAATTCTATATTAGCTACATTTTGCTTGGATTGAGTGGTATTATTTATTGGTGGAGGCAATAAGAACTTGAAAATGAAAGATGTAGAAATTGTATTTTCATTCATAGACTCCTTACTCACAAATTCATTTGTAGACTCATTAGTCATAGACATCAGAAACAAATATAGAATGATATGAATTGCCAATTGATCAATGAATAATTCTAAAAGTGTTTTCTTGATAATGCTAATGAATGGAAACTATTTCAATAACCTTATACAACTCTAAGTACGAATGCTAGGATAAATTGTCGAAATCCTAATACAATTTTAAGTTAAAATGTAAGTAAAGTGGAAGAAGTGGTGCGTCCCCAATCTCCCGATTTTAATTGCTTGTAAATACTTGTCAATGTTCTTCAATGCTCGTCAATGTTCGTCAATGCACATCTAGAGAAAAACATTAGAGAAAACATAAGTATTTTTTATGAAACATAAAACACACTCATGCTTTACTTTCAATCCTTATCATTGAGATATATACACATTCATTTATTCATTTCTTCATGCATATCTACATCTAATATCATGCATCCTCATACATTCATGCATCTAACATGTATATGCATTCTCACAACTTCTCATGCATACATGCATCTCTCATGCACATGCTAACACACATTCACATGCATATGCTATCACACATTATACTTTATCATACACATGCACACATCACTTACATACATGCTAAAATCTCACATGCATCCACATGCACCCAAGCACATCCATGCTTTCTCATGCACATGCATGCTCACATGCATATACATTCTCACATGCATGCATGTATACATCTATAAGATCATGCATACATGCACTCTTTCTTATGCTCATGCATATCCATGCATCTAATTCATACATGCACGTGCATCCTTACTCACATGCATTCTAACACCACTTCTCTTATCACCATGTACTTATATGCATACAATCAACTACACTCACAAGTATGCACTCATACATATATCACTCATACACACATACACATATCACCTATAAATATGTATATGCATTTCCACATCATACTCATACTATGTGCATTCTATATATACTCATACATATGCATACAATCATATGTATATGCATCTAACCTACATACTCTCACAATCCTCATATGCATACATACTTATCCATGCACATGTACACACTACATGCATATGCATTTGTTCATCATTCATAATGCACACATGCTCACATACACATACATTCAACCATTCACATGTATGTTCTCATGCATACATGTGTCTCACATCACTCTCAAACATGCATACATTAGCTTACATACATGTATGTATTCTTGCATTTACCACTTACTTAGATGCATCTCTCTCTCTATGCTCTTCTCTCTCCCCAAATCTCTCTCAATCGGATCTCTCTCATCTGCACATCAGCCACAATCCCTCAGACTCTCTCTCTCTTGCATCATCTATAGCCCGACCTGGACTTGAAGCATTCTCTCTCTCTCTCTCTCTCTCTCTCTCTCTCTCTCTCTACACTCTTCTCTCTCCCCGTATCTCTCTCAATCGGATCTCTCTCATCTACATGTCAACCACGATCCCTCAAAGTCTCTCTCTTGCATCATGTGCAGCCTGATCTAAGACCTGAAGCATTCTCTCTCTCTCTCTCTCTCTCTCTCTCTCTCTCTCTCTCTCTCTCTCTCTCTCTTTCTCGTTCATCATATATGTGAAATTGATAAATACCTTTTTGGGGTTGTGCACATTAATATTTATTTTTCTTTACAAAAAAAAATAATAAATAAATCCTAAGTACAAAACTAGGAGTGATCGTACAATGATGATCTTCTTGTATGTCAATTGGGGGGGGGGGGGGGGGGGGGGGGAAGTGTCAAGGCTCCTCCGTCTTGATTGCCCCTCTTCCTGTGGAGGCACTCAGTTCCCTAGGGAACAACTCTCAACATTCAAGGAAAAGGGTTTGTACCAGCAAAGTCTCCACCTGTCTTTGCGTCTCCTTTCTCCACTCACTTGCAAAGCAAAAAGAATATAAAGGTTAAATTTTTAATCAATACTGAAACACGCCTAATAATCCTAAACACACAATTATCACGTGTCATGTTGGGTTCACCAAATGTCGAGGGGTGTGAATGGAGACCAATGACACATCAGAACTGAATTTGCTATGGCCTCACTGTGTGACTACACGTAGGGTGTTTTTTAGCATACTTTAGGATGTAACATGTGATTCAGTGTTGTGGGAAGTGATTATCTATGGTCTAATGGCTTAAGCTAAAGAATATCTACGATCAACCTATGTAACTATTGACCATATGCTTGTGCAGCTCGATACCTAGATAGAACATATTCATAGGATTGTGAGACTAAGGTTTCACTAGTAATGTGATCTTTGATGAAATCCTTTTCTTCTAATTCTATATTAGCTATGTTTTGCTTGGATTGAGTGGTATTATTTATCGGTGGAGGTAATAAAAACTCAAAAGTGGAAGATGTAGAAATGGTATTTTCATTCATAGACTCCTTACTCACATATTCATTCCTAGACTCATTACTCACTAACATCATAAACAAATATACAATGATATGAATTGCCAATTGATCAATGAATAATTCTAAAACTATTTTCTTGATATGCTAATGAATGGAAACTACTTCAATAACCTTATACAACTCTACATACGAATGCTAGGATAAATTGCCAAAATCCTAATACAATTTTAAGCTAAAATGTAAGTAAAGTGGAAGAAGTGGCGTGCCTCCAATCTCCCAATTTTAATTGCTTGTAAATGCATGTCAATGTTCTTCAATGCTCATCAATGTTTGTCAATGTTTGTCAATGCACATCTTCAAAAAAACATTAGCAAAAGTACATTTTATGAAACATAAAACACAGTCATGTTTTACTTTCAATTCTTATCATTGAGATATTCATTTATTCATTTATTCATTTATTCATTTCTTCGTGCATATCTACATCTAATATCATGCATCCTCATACATTCATGCATCTAACATGTATATGCATTCTCACTTATGCTCATGCATATGCATCTCACATGCACATGCGCTCTCTCTTATGCACACACATGCATTCACATACACACATGCATCTAAACTCATATGCATAAACATGCATTCATGTCTTCTTATGCATACATGCATTTCTCATGCACATGCATCTAAACTCATTGTCATGCACACATACATTAGCTCTCACATGCATTCATATCACATGCATCTATTATGCATATGCACTCACATATATGCTTATACACATGCACATACTCATTAACGCACATGCTTTCTCACACATATGCATATGCATCTACATTTACTCTCTCACACTCTCCTCTCTCTCTCTCTCGTTCATCCTCGTGCGAAATCCCTACACCATCTCTCTCTCTCTCAGTGCAGCAACAAAAGGAAAAGGTTCTCTCTCTCTTGCACAAGCAATGTAGCATGATGAAGATATCCGAAGGCAGTAATCAAAGTCTATGCGTGTAAATTTTAGACAACTACAATTTAGTGCAATGGTACATTATCTTCACTATCTAAAGTCGTCAGAAAAGAAGAAGGATGTGTTGCAAAAAACCATTGATGTTGGAACTGATAAGTGCTATAAAAAAACATTGATGGGCTTTTGAGCGCCTATGTCATAACAGATATATCAACATTACGTGAGTCCAATGTGCCAACCTAATTTTTGATTTCCATCTGACGGATGGCTTCTACCAATAAATCGTTTCTCAGAACTCTCAACATTGCTCTTCTAAAACACCTTCATAGCTAGAGTCACCATTATAGATGTGTGTTGAAGAAATGAAGGAATTAGTAGCACCAAAATTCAAGAAACATACTTGTTCTCTACCTCTCTCTCTCTTCTCCAATGCTCTCAAAGATGACAAAAAACCACCCGAAGACGCCCCATCTCTCTCTCTCTCTCTCACCCCCTCTCTCTCTCCATCTGTGTGCGTGATCTGTAGCCAATGAAATTCTTCATCTCTCTCTCACTCTCTCTCTCTCTCTCTCAACCACGATCCCTCTGTGTATGCTACGAATAGCTCTCTCTCTCTCTCTCTCCCTCAACCTCTCTCTCTCTCTCTCTCTCCATCTGTGTGCATGATCTGTAGCCAATGAAGTTCTTCATCTCTCTCTCACACACTCTCTCTCTCTCAACCAAGATCCCTCTGTGTATGCTACGAATAGCTCTCTCTCTTTGGGTTTACAGCAGCATCATGCCCCATCGGTCTCTGTGTGTGTGTATGTGTCTTGGCAGATAGCAGGTCTATAGCTATGCATCTTGAAGACATCAGAGAAAGGGATGAAAAGAAGAAGGAGAATGAGTACCTGCAAAAAAACATTAGGAAAAACACTCATACTGCATATATATATATATATATATATATATATATATATATATATATATATATATATATATATATATATATATATATATATATATATATATATATATATATATATATATATATATATTCACTCATACATACACAAAGACATACGCATACTACTCTTTTAATTCTTACTTTATTCACAGAACTTACTTACTCATTCTTTAACTCATACTCACACTCACCCCCCTCACTTTTATTTCTCACTTTAATCACATATCTCATATACACCACACTTTAACACACACACACACACATACCACACTCAAATCACATATTTTATTCACACAATTCTCACACTCCTCACATTAACACATACTCACACACACCATTCATTATTCACACATTTTCTTTTTCTTTTATTTTATTTTATTTATTCTTATTGTTTTTATAATTCTTGTTAATGTAAGCTTACTAAAATATAATCTAAGTAAACCATTAATATTCTCACATATTAGGATAGATAATTATATTATGATCGATAATTAAATCATAATATAATACACATTAACCAAATATATATTTATTTTAATATTTATTAACTTAAAGGTTTACTCACATCACATATATGTAAATGATCACACACATACACACCTATACATACATATACACATTGAAACCCTCACACACATTCTCATAACACAAACACACTTACTTAAATTCTCATATGTTTAGCTAGACACATAGGAACTTATACCCATACCCCCTCGCATATACACTTAGAAACTTAGGGTAAAACCCTAATACATGTATGCAGTCGGGTATATAGGTGGTCTCATGTAATAATGTATTCAAGAATCTTTACACACATAGGTATCTAGACAATCTTTCCATATTCATAACCATCAGAATTCATATAATGAGGTGTGATCACTTCACATTTTCATAAATTTGCTACCTGCAGGCACTAGAGAGAGATTAGTTGAATAAAAAATCTTATAAAAAATGGTTGAGAGAGATTAAATTTAACTCGCAATGTATAGGGAGGAAACATAGTGGAAACCCTGATTCTACAGAACAAAACGACTATGTAAAGCGCATCATCGATCAACGCCCTAGAGACTATCACCCTACCTGGATATTCAGAAAGATATATACTCGACAACACGTATTGAAAGATTTAGAAGGGGATTACAAGCGCTCCATGTGCATACGCTAAGCAAGAGCCATGACTTCAGAAACATGAAAGTATCCATCAGATGGCAAAGCCATCTGATGCCTAGCAGATGTTCGACGTCATAAAGTATTGAGCATCCCCCTGCCGATTCAGACAGACACCTCGCAAATCAAAACCCCCGCAAAAATTTTTTAATTTTCGTGAATGTCAAATTGAAGGATGAAATCGTTACGACAACGTGGCATGCTTCTCTTCATTATATCATTCTTTGTGTTGAGGTGCACGGACCTTATATGTTTGAAAAGAATTCAACATCCGATAGTTGAGTGGTCTGCAAAAATGCTTCAAAATCAAACGTACTCATCCCTTTGACCTCTCTAGCATATCTGAATTCAAAATGTAGCAGTGTAGTTGGAGCCAATGGTCCAACTTGTGTAGTTCCTTCTGAGCCTGATCTAGAGATGCGGATGGTAAATGGAGGCACTATAGCTTCTCCCGTCGGTGATATCTCTAGGGTGGTAAGGACTTCTCGTGATTGGAGACATGTAAGAGTGCCCCTCATTCACTTGGATTGGCGAGTTGAAGTGTAGCATCCTTTAAACAGATGTAATTGTGACCATGTTAGTGCACACTCAATGGGCACATCATATGATAAACACGTGTATATTATATGAGTGATGGCATAGCATCCGTTCAGGACTGGTTTCCTGAACCACCTTTTATTAGCTTCGTACAACTGCTCCATAATCCATACAGGAAGCTTAATAGTTAATGAGCCGGTCTCTACTAGATAAAGACTGAACCAGATTCTTTTGTGTGGCTAAGTGAATCTATGTTGTCCTTGAAACGCAAAGTGTTGCATGTAGAGATGAGGGGAAATGCACATTAGGTGTCAATGTTGCCATATCCTTGAGCTTCAATAGCTTCCTATCCTTCATGTTGTCAGGTCTCAAAGCATCTTTCTCTAAGGGTACATGCATGCCATGCATGTTAAATGCATCTCTTACCAATTCTAGGGTGAGTTCAAACTTCATTAGCTCATTGTTGCATGATAAAGAGGGAATTACAAAGGTACTCGATTGATCTTTCACAATGCTACTGCAGGGTGGACACTAAATGCTAGCTTGCAAGGTGGGTATCCATTTCTAGATGATGTTGGGTATGATTTGAGGTATGCAGGTGGTGATCGCAGATGTTCGCCTTGAAGTTTGTGATGTGAGTGTTTGTGAGTGCTGATTTGAGCTTGTGAGCCTATGTGCAGCTTTTTTGAGCTTGTAAGTAGGTCTTAGGCATCCAAATTTCTCGTGCAATAGGGTCAGCCTTCATCGATCACTTTGGGATCCAAATAGACATGGTCAGGCTTGGTTGATTCCTAGAATACTCCTTCATTTTAATCTTGGACTCAGTAGGTTGTTTGTTGCATTGTTGGGGTTTTGTACCTTGAGCAAAGGGTTGTTCATCCTTGCATATCCATATCTGCTTCACTCCTTGAGGTACTTTGTTTTGCACCGGTCGCCAATCATGCGGCTTGGTTGTCTACTTCCATTGCCTCCTCGATTGCCTTGCTTGTTTGTTTTGAATCGTCTTTGGAAAAGACGGGAGTTCCATTTTGGCATCTCTAACTAAGTCATGAGTGACCTCCTTTTGCACCATAGAACTTTGGACAAGAATAGCATCGTTATCTTCATGTGTGTTCCTAGAAGGACTGGGAGTGGGTGTCTTTTCTAGTTGCTTGAGTGCTTGACTTTCTAATTCCATGGTGATGCGGTTTTGATTTACGTAGACCTGAATAAGTCCACTTCTTAGGTTCAGGTTGACTCCATGGTCATAGATCCAATCTTGGACCAAGAACAGAGGTTCTGTGAGATCCTTGTCTTGACACACCAGCACTTTGACTGTCATAAGAATATCCTGAAGATAGATGGGAAGCTCCACCTCACCCATGCAAGGGGTTTCCACACCTCTCAATCATATGAGATATGCTTCTATAGGATTGATACTTAATTTCAATTCTTGACAGTAAGAAAGTCTAACTACACTAGTGGCTACACGTGAGTCAATCACGGCTCTGACAGTCCTTGCACTCTTTCCTTGTCTTACTTCTAGTGTCACAAAGGACGTCGGTCAACAATTCGAGGGGAACTTACACCTCATGCTTGGCACATAGCCTTGTGATATCTTGGTGCATCCTGAGTATCTGACCTAGGTTGATCTCTACCTTGTCTCATCAACTTCATTCGTTTGATGTGTTATAAGGCTTCTCCCTACGCTTCTTCTTGAATCCTTTCTCCTCTTCTTTACGTTTCTTTGCAGTGTTGAGCAGATTTAGCATTTACTTGGTGAGGGGTTCTTGATATAATTTAACTCTGCATCCACTCATGTAATTAGGCAGGATGTTGGCTTCTAGAGTGGCTAATTGGACAGCTCCACTTGTGGATATTCTATTAATAATCATGGGTTCGTAGCCACACTTCCCCAACTTTCGTGCATGTTGCTTCAAGGCGTATGCTAGGAATAAATCTCCTGCTTTCAAGCCTTTACCCTTCACATGGGCATTGAAGTTTGCCTTTTTCCTTTTCTTGACCACGTATATTCCTGTAGCTGATCTTAATCTCGTTTCACCTAATCGTTCAAGATCAAAGATTCTAGATGGACTTAGACATCTACAAAAGGATTCCTGAAATGATCAAACATAGAAGGAGAGATGGAGAAAAGATCGCGACACAAATTTCAGAAGTTTTCTTTTATTCTCATGGAAAACATCTGATTGATGAATCTCATACATTCGTCACACTATATCTTCTTCTACTCATCTATATTTGTTCTATATCTCTTTTCTCATATATGTCCCGACTAGCTCAAAAGACCGAAATAAGTGACATCAAAAGTATGCTGCAAATCAGCCATAAGAATGACAAGTTTTGCATCACATGACCCAGTCAAGAGTATGTCATCGACATAAAGAACAACCACTCTAACATCAACCCCATTTTTGCATACATAGAGTGTGCTTTCAATTGAACTACATGTGAACCCAAGAGCAATCAAGTGCTTATGAATTTTGTCATACCATGCATGTGGAGCTTGCTTGAGATCATACAAGGCTTTATGCAAGTGACAAACCATATGCTCTTGCCCTTTCATGGCAAATTCAAGATTTTGCTTCACATAGATGTCTTCTTGCAAATCACCATTCAAGAAAGTTGTTTTTATGTCCAACTCATGGACTTTCCAACCTCGATGGGGAGCCAATGCAACCACGGTACGAATGGTAGTCATGTGTGAAGTAGGTGCAAAAGTTTCCTCATAGTCAATGCCATCTTGTTGCACATATCCTTTGGCAATCTAGCTTTGTAGAGATCAATGCTACCATTTGACTTTCTCTTAATCTTGTAAACCCACTTTGTACCAATGGCATTTTTTCCTTTTGGCAATTCACATAACTCCCAAGTACCATTCTTATGTATGGAATCCATTTCTGATTGCATAGCACTCATCCAATGTGGATTGTCACATGCATCTTCAAAAATAAGTGGCTCTTCATTGTATGTTGTAGCAACAATAATCCACAAAATTACTTGATGCATGGCAAGAGCTTGATCTTGTTCTACCAAGTAAAGGTGCACTTAATTTGTGGTCCTGCAAAGTTTGTTTCAACCACTTTGGCATATTTTGTGCACCCTTGATAGACATGCATTCATTATGTAATACATCATCAACATGTACATCATGCATGGGCTGAATTTCATGCTCATTTTCAGCCATATTTTGATGCAAATGTTCAACCATATGTGGCTAGAAATTTCTAATAGTTCCGATAATTTTTGGCTGAAAAATTTCAGCCATGTTTGGCTGGAAATTCTCTCCATTTTCAGCTCTATTTTGCTGGAAGTTTTTATCCCTTTGAGCCTCAATTGGCTGGTCTACATGGCCATAGTCAAGCTATACTTGATGTCCATTTCTTTTGCTAGTCTACATTGATATACTTGATGTCCGCGTCTTTTGCTAGTTCTTTCTCTTTGATGAAGTGATAATGGATTTCTATGTGCTTGCATCTTGCATGGAACATAGGGTTCCTTGCTAGATGAATGCTTGACGTGTTATCTCCAAATAGAGTAAACTCTTTGACCTCCACATGCACATCTTTGAAGAGCTTCTTGAGCCACATGATCTCACATATAGCAAGTGATAAGGCTCTATACTCAGCCTCAATAGATGATAATGCAACTGTTGGTTGCTTCTTCGACATCGCTAAGATGTCTCTTTGACCTAGCATCAAGACATAGCCAGATGTGCTCCTTGTGTCTTCCTTTGAACCAACCCAATCAGCATCACTAAAGCCTTGTGGTTGTAATCCATCTTCATAAGGGTAATACAACCCTTGGTTGATCGTATACTTGATGTACCTAAGCACTCTCTTGGCTGCAATCAAGTGAACATTAGTTGGTGAATTCAAAAATTGAGAAAGAACTCCTACAACATAACACAAGTCAGGTCTTGTGATGGTGGCATAATTTAGGCTTCCATTATGCTTTGATATGCTCAAATATCTTCAAGAGGCTGCCCTTCACCTGCACATAGCTTGTTGTTTGTATCCATAGGTTGTATGAGTGGTTTACATCCACTCATTCCAGACTTATAAAGAACATCTAGCAAGTATTTCCTTTGAGGAAGGTAAATACCATTTTCTACATAAATAGCTTCAATCCCAAGAAAATATTTAAGAACTCAAAGATCTAAAATCTTGAATTCATTTCCAAGATTGGCCTTGATCCATGTGATACTTGCATCATCACTTCCTATTATAATCAAATCATGCACATATATGCATACATAGACAACTAATCCTCACTCCTTCTTGAGGTATAGGGAAGGATCTGCATCACTTGGGCTTGTATCCACACCTATAGAAATACTCCACAAGGTGTATGAGCAAAGTAATAATGAAGATGGTAAAATCCCTCCTATAGGTGATCTAGCCTAAGCCATAATAAAGCTTTTAGGAACATCTATAAGGCAAAAAAATTCAAACCCTAGATCAACGCAAGTCAAGAAATGCTACAGCTATTGTGAAAATCATTCACCACATTTGTGTACTTATCAAAATACATCTCATTTATAGGACATAAGGACATTGATATATTGTACTCTAGAAAAGAAATTGATAAAACATAGTAGTGATGAATGTTTCTTTAATAAAAAAAAATTTGAGAGGTGGGGAGTACCATAATTAGACTATACAAATAAGAGAAATAGATTTTGTGGAGCAACCTACTCTTATTCTAGGTCAATAACCACCATTACCAACTAATGTAGTTCATTTCAAGTATACACTAACTAAAGAGAACTTGAAGACCATTGGTGTTATCAAAAGATTATTTAGATGGATATAATAGTCACTTTGATGATCATTCTGAAGATAAAAATTGGGATTATATTTAGAGGAAGGAACCTAAATTGTAGGCTTTCAATTTGGGTAATGAAATATATGAAATGGGTGCTCCTACAATCATGTACATTATCAATAATTATATGACCAATTCAAAGCCTCAATTCAAATTTTATCTAGAAGTATCATGTTATAAGTATGGAGGAGTAAAATTTTTAAGGGATTTTCCCCAACTTCCTAATGTAAGAGTGGGGGGTGCCTATTGCAAGGATTGTGGTAGAGAACATCGGACTACGGATTGTCCTAAAGACCCTAGTAAAAAAATTTCTAATAGTCAAGTTTCGTTGAAGTTTGTAGACATATTCTCTCGTTTTGATAGTGATCAAGAGGATTTAGTGTCCATAAATGTGTTGAAAAGGGCTCAAGCAAAAGCTCGACAAATTCAAGAAAAGTATGGGAGTGAAGATACTGGGGATTTGTCTACTAAGAACTCAAGAAAAATACTTTCTTGGAAGGATAATATAGCTAAGCAAAGATGAAATGGGCCAAAAGTGTAGAAGAGTTGGAAACATCATTGCAAGATCCTAATAAAGTAAAGGTATTTGAAAAAAGAGAAGAAAGAAATTTTAAAAAAGTAAAGTTATTTGATCAAAATGCTAAAGCAAGATCTATGTTTGCAAAACCATTGTTGAAGCATATTGATACTTTGATGAAGGCTTATAAAGAAATAATCAAATAAGGAACAAGGCGTGATAATCAAGATAGGGTTTAACCTATTCTTAACTTGGAAATAGAAAGGATGCAATTGTGTAAAAAGATGGTAGAGTTAGTGCAAAATATCCTAGCAAGAGAGACACAATAATTGGACACTATGATCTTGCTAAAAAAAAAAAAGAAAAGAAAACCTAGATGAGAAAATCTAGAAGGAGCCAAGGGAGGAGAAAGTGGAATCTTATAAAAAATGATATCCCTCCCTTTCTAAAGAAGATAGGAGATCAAAATCAACAATACAATGAAAATCCTCAATTTAATATTCAATTGGAGAAAAAAACGATGGTGAATGATGATAATGTCATGTACCATAACGTTGAATGAGATTTTAAATAAAAGTCCCCAATTTAGGCCATGGATGAGCATGTCTCACAAGTCAAGTTTGTTCACAAACCTCGTAAATATATATCAGCAATAAATTCTTTATTACATGTACCAATTGATAACATTGGGAGTTATTGTGAAGGAGAAGAAATACTTGATCTCAATAGAGTTTAAAGATAAGAAAGTTTCTACTTTTGGATAGTGGAGCTTGCGTAGCTATCATGACAAAGAAGACATGGAAATAATAGGGGCCACCTAGACGTAGACCTACGGGAATGAGGTTACAAGTAGTAGATGGTCATATTGAAAACCCCTTAGGACTCTATGAGAAATTTTTTGTGGCATTAAATTGGAGCACACATTCTCCATACTGAAATTTTCACATTTAACCTCTTATGAGATTATAGGGAAGATTAGTTAATGTAGTGTAGGATTGGTGAAGGAATTGTTTATCTTTACAACACAAAGGCAATGATACTAGAATAAAATTGAAGAATGGTACTCATTATGACATTCCTCCTAAACAATGGAATAGGTTTCACAATTATGTCAATTCTAGCTTCTATAAATAAAATCATTGAAATTGAAGCTCAAGTATGGGCATGTGGACCAACACACAAGAAACTTCCTGAGAGCTTTTTTTTAGGAAAGAGGATTATGTAAATGAAAGAGGTGTGGAAGATGAGAGAAATGTTCCCCAAGTGTTCAATGATGAATAATTTGAGCCTTATGGTTGGACATGTATATTTTCTACATTAGTTGTAGCCAATGAAGAGAATGTTGGAGTCAATTTCAAAGATGATGGAACAAGCTATGTAGGAAAGAACAAAATAAATGACCACATAATGAATGGAAATGACTTACATACAATTCTCATGAGCATGGAGACTCCATGAGGAGAATGTGGGCAATCTTTCCAAGAGCTTGAGTGAGTGAGCATATGGAGTGAAGTGAGGCCGTCCTTATATGGAGTAGAGGGCAAATCTCCTTGCATGTGGGATAAACAAACTTGCATGAGAATGATTGTTAGCTTACACAAAAGGGTGGATCATGGAATTCTCAACACCACTCCTCCATGTGATGATCCTTGTGTTTTTTATGTGGGGCACTAGTGACATATGGCATCACTTACTCCATTAGGATTAAGTGATGAACCTTGTTTTTTTCATGTGGTGCAGTAGTGACATATGACATCACTTAGTTCAAGTTAAAGATATGCTCAACAAAGGGATCAAAGGAGGGCCTAAAAGGGATAGGATAAAAGTCAAAGAAAAGCATCTTGATAGTTTTTTATGAGGGAGCAAGAAATCTAGAGGGTCCATCATCCGCCACTCTCAGTATCGTAAGTATCGTAAAGTATGTGAAGAAGAGAACCTAAGAAAGGATAAGACTCAATTAGACATTAAGGAACTTGATTTGTGCCTCAAATATATCGAGGCAAATACATGTATCCTATTGGTGTTTGTAGGTGCAAAGGGGAAAGGAATGATCATGAATACTAAAGAGCTTCAATAAGGGTTAGTCTATAGAGTCAATTTTGAGGATGAGGACTCTAATAACATGATGTTTTTGGTTGAGACTATGAAAGTCATAGGAATGCCATTTGCAACATCAACATGCTCTGTCTCGAGTGTTGTGCATGATAGGGGCGTGGCACATATATGCAAATAGTGCACATATTTGATAGTTGTCCTTCTTCTATGAATTCAGGGAAACATATTGCCAGAGGAGTCATACACAACAACACGAGTGAACTCTAAAGCAAACAATCTAATTTAGAAGAGACATTTGAAGAAGAATTCTAAGAAGTCTTACTCAAACTCATCTAATAGTTTCGACACAAATGAATAGATTGTTTCCCTTGGAGGGGAGCTAGCATTTGGCATACTACTCACTGAGCATAATAAAATCAAAGAAGAGATTATAAGGGAAGAAGCTAGTTAAGAAAGGGAAGCTCTTTCACTTGTCCATTACAATTATCCATAGACTACTTGTAAACCTTGCAATAGGTAGGAGGCCTCTTGAGATAAGAGAGCCTCACAATCTTCATGCTTAGAATCTTAAAAAGAAAATGGAGATTAATCCACATGCAATTTTGGTTCCATTCTTAGTTATGGTTGCTCCCGAGGAGTGTAGTGTTGTTGAGGACTTTAAAGAGTCACGTTTCGAGGATAACACATACTATGTTATTGGAGGGTCACACTCTAAAGAGGCTCAAAGATAGCTCATAAAGAAGCACCCCACCACTTACCATGGCTAACCTTATCCTTTCTCTGCAATCATAAAGTTTATTTAAATATTAAGCTGGTTATGATGAGGAAGCTTGGGTGCTTCACATGGAAGGAGGTACAAGCTGAATATCTAACAATATTCTCATACAAAGCCCTCTCGTAATACTTCTTGTGTTTTACAGATTTTGTTCATGCCTAACTAATCAACTCAAATTGCTTAACTGAGATCGATTCTTGACATGGAATTTAGGAAAAAAGTTGATGCTTTACATCATTTATGCATAATCTATGCCTGACATTGACCTTGTGCAGAAAGTTGATGACACATATCAACTTTGGGCTTAAAGTCCTTTCCATGCATTGGGGTTCCTACTTCATCTTGATGCCAAAAATTGAGTTCTTACTGAAAGTCATTTCTAGGCATTGACATTCTGCTTAAGCATCTTGGCATGCATTAACTTTGTGCAATGTAGTGTGTTTTAGTTGGATACTATGATTGAGGTAAGTCAAAAGAGAGTTAGCAAACACTGCGATGAGAATGGGATCCCAAAAGTTTGATATTCCTTGCATATACAAAAAAACTTAGAAATGTGCGAGGGGACAAGACAACAAAAGCCATAGAAATTGATTATGAAGCCCATTGAATAGTTTTCTAATGATGATGATTGGATATTGGATTTTTTTCTAACACATGTGATTGAATATAGATTTATTTTCTAGCACATGTAATCTTCTTGTAGATTGATATTTAAGTCACCACCATGAAATCAAACCTAAGTGAATGTTTTCTTTTTTCAAGTACTACACTGACATGTGCTCTAAAGATATGTAGGTACTGCATTGCAATTGAGAAGGATGATGGTCATTCAACTTCATATGAGAAGAATGATGGTCATACCAAAGAGATTCCAGCCTATGTCAAGGGAATCAATGCCACCATTAGCAGATGAGTCTAGGGACATTGCTGAAGTATAAGAGATATTTGAGGAGAATATTAGTGATGATGTAGAAGCTACCAATGATCCTATTGGAGATAGACGTCTACGGAAGCACGCGAACAGCACAAGGAAGAAGAAGAAGCTTGGAGCACAAACACACAATACTGAATGTATTACTAGAGAATGTACAAAGATAAGTAGCCCATTAGGGCAATAGGCGTATATACAAGCCAGGGGAAAAAAACCTCCTAAAGAGGGAAAAAAGTGCCCCGGCAGTCCTAAAGTGTTCACACACATCACTACCTAAATATATCAACAAATCCCCCCTAGGAGTGATGCGGTGAACAAGGAGCTGGCACTCATGTATAAGGAAGTGCCAAGCTATGTGGAAATCACTCCACAAAAGGAAGTAAGCCCAAAGCTTTGCGGAAAGCTTCAAACTTCTCCCTAGGCAGAGCCTTCGTGAAAAGGTCTGCAATGTTCTCCTGCGTGGGCACATATGCCAAGCTGATCTCCCCAACAGAGAACCTCTCCCTGACATAGTGATAATGCACCTCAATGTGCTTAGTGCGAGCATGGAACACAGGGTTCCTCGCAACTGCCAATGCGCTCTGACTGTCAGTGAAGATGGTGGTGGCAGAAGATTGGCCAACACCCAAATCAGCCATAAGGCGTCTGAGCCACACACACTCAACAGTCGCTGTGAAAGCTGCCCTATACTCAGCCTCACAACTGGAAGTGGCCACAGTAGGCTGCTTCTTGCTCAACCAAGATATACATGAGCTACCAAGCATGAAGCAAAAACCACTGTTGGACACACGAGTGTCATAGCAACCAGCCCAATCTGAGTCAGAAAAAGCATGCAAATCTGGCGGTAGTGATCCCCCCTTGGGATAAAACAACCCAAGTAGCCGAGTACCACTCAAGTAGCGAAAGATGCGCTTAACCGCTTTCCAATGCGTGACTCCTGGGCAATGCATAAACCTGCTCATCTGTGAGACAACAAACTGAATATCTGGCCGAGTAATGCATAAGTAAATCAAGCATCCAACAGCCTGCTGATAGAGAACAACATCAAATGCATCTCCAGCATCATGAAGACTCAATCGTAAACCTGTCTCCATAGGAGTGGCAATAGGCTTACAATCTTCAAGGCCAAAACGCTACATTAATGTGTCAATATATTTCGTTTGACACAAAGCCATTCCACCATCAACGTGCATAAACTGAATGCCCAAATAGTGATGCAAATGCCCCAAATCAGACATCTCAAATGAGGCATGCAAATCAGCCTCAAAATCAGCAATATGTGTCTCAATAGGACCAGTGAGCAGCATGTCATCAACATAGACAACAATGATCAGAAGCACATTATTAGCACGTTTAACATATAAGGTGCTTTCAGTTGGACTGTTCTCAAAACCATGTGCAATCAGATAGGCATGTATCTTCTCATACCAAGCATGTGGTGCTTGCTTTAAACCATATAATGCCTTCTTTAACCTGCAAACCTGGTTTTCATGCCCTTTCTGCACAAAGCCATGGGGCTGAAAAACATACACTTCTTCATGCAAGTCACCATTCAGAAATGTTGTTTTAATGTCCAAGTGATGTACATTCCAACCATGATGGGCTGCAAGTGCACAAATGCTCCGAACAGTAGTCATACGGCATGTAGGTGCAAAGGTCTCATCAAAATCAATGCCTCTTTCTTGTGCATAACCCTTTGCAACAAGCCTAGCCTTATACCTTTCAACTGTACCATCAGGTTTACGCTTCAGCTTGTATACCCACTTAGTGCCAATGGCCTTCTTGCCAGGAGGCAAGTCACATAAAGACCATGTACCATTCTTCATTATAGCATCATATTTAGATTGCATAGCAGCCATCCAATTTTCTGAATTTTGTGCTTCATCAACAGAAACAGGCTCATTCTCATCACAGAGACTAGATGCAGCCATAGCATAGCAATCTGATGCAAAGGAGGCACTATGAGAGCCTGAACGAGTACGATATGACAAAGGTGCATCTAATTTGCTGTCACGCAAAGTCTGCACCAGCCATTTTGGCATAGTTTTTGCCTGCTCAATATCAGCTCTCTCATCAACAAAGTGCATCATGTAAATCTGCATCAGAAATGGAATGATCTGCATCATCATATGAAACCTGCAAAGGCTGAGAAGTTGCCTCATTAGGACCAGCACTAGCCTGTCCACCTGTAAAAAGAGGCATCAAAGTATCATACATGTCTTTGGAGCTAACAGATGTCTCCTTAGTACATGAAAGCAATGGCTGAATAGCATCTTCCACAAAGACAACATCACGGCTAACCAGAATGCGTTTAGTCTGTGGATGATACAGACGATAGCCTATACTTTCAGAACTGTACCCAACAAAAATACATTTTACTGCCTTATCATCCAATTTTCTGCGATGTTGTTCAGGCACTAATGCATATGCCAAACAACCAAAAACACGCAGATGAGCAACAAATGGCTTGCGGTCATGCCAAGCCTCATATGGAGTGATAAACTACAACGCTTTAGTGGGACACCTGTTCAGTACATATGCTACACACATGACAGCCTCAAGCCAGAAACTATGTGGTAAAGCCTGACTTTTGACCATGCACCTCGCCATCTCCATGAGTGACCTGTTCTTTCGTTCATCAACTCCATTTTGTTGAGGTGTATACGGCACTGTACACTGGTGTTTTATCCCACATTCAGCCAGAAATGCATTAAAATTTGAAGACATATATTCCCCCCCTCGATCAGAACGGAGGGTGCCCATTTTACATGCTGACAAATTTTCAACCAAAACCAAAAACTGTTTGAAGCACATGAACACTTCGGACTTTGCTTTGAGTGGATATACCCATGCATGCCTGGAAAAATCATCAATGAAAGTCACGAAGTAAAGGTAATTTCCAAAAGAGGGTGTTTGCATAGGACCACAGACATCACTATGTACAAGCTGCAATTTCTGCGTAGCCTGAACTGAACCATCTTTTGGAAAGGAAGAACGCTGCATTTTGCCCAAAATACAGCCTTCACAAACATGTTTTCTAGGTGCCTCAAGTTTGGGCAAAGAGGACACCATTTCAGATTTCTACAGGCGTAACAAACTAGCAAAATTCAGATGACCAAAGCGTGCATGCCAAAGCTTTGCATCTGACATAGCCTGAGAATCATGAACTGCACATGCCGAATCATTCACAGATCTTTCATAGTCTATGAGCTTATACAACCCACGACATAAAATGCCAGAAGCAATAATCACATCGCCATTTGAGAGATCATGGACTGTACACCTGTCATCAACGAATTTCACAACCAAGCCAATCTTGGCTAATGCAGAAACTGATAACAGGTTCTTTTTTATCCCTGGCACAAATAAAGCATCTGACAAAGTGAAAGAACTACCATCAGCAGTAGTCAGAATGATCTTACCAACTCCCATAACAGTATAAGAGTAGTTATTGGCGCATGTGACAGTATTCCCTGTAGGGGCAGGCTCGAGTGAAGAGAAGAAACTACGCTGCGAGGTAATATGTTTGGTCGCCCCACTATCAAAGTACCAAACATCTGAGTCTACTGCAGACATGCACTGATCATGAGAAGATGGGTCAAAACTGCAGACAGTAGTAAACGCCCATTCTTCTTCTTGCACAAGATTTGCAGACTCTGTTTTTGGTGTAGAGGCCTCTGCAACAACCATTCCAGCCTCTTTCTTCTTTGCCTCTTTAGCAGCCAGTTTTGGACAGTTCTTTATAATATGATCATTTCCTTTACAGTACTTGCAGAACAATTTTTGCTTTTCTGATTTCTTCTCATCTTTATCCTGGTTCTTCGATTGTGCAGCATTTGCAGATTTCTGCTTACTAGTAGAAGAGCTCCATTTTCCTTTGCCCTTCTGACTAGCCAGGAAAGCTTGATCTGCAACACGCATAATGGACCTGTTCTGCCTGGACTGATCTTCCTGCAACAGAACAGAGACTAATTCCTCAAATGACAAGGCATTCGGATTGCCTTTCATCATCAACCGAAAAGTAGAGGCAAAACTCTGATATGAATCAGGAAGACCATTCAGAACGGTCTGCACAAGTGAGCTATCTGGTATAACCTCATCAACAGAAATCAATTGTTCCTTCAGGTCTTTGATCTTTGTAAGAAAACTGTCCATAGAATCACCTTCATTCATGTGCTCACTCTCCAACTGTTTTCGGAGGTAAGCAACACGAGCCTCATTCCTAGCCTGGTACAAAGTGGTAAGTGTATCCCAAGCATCCTTTGCTGTTCTGCAAGAGCGAATGTGAGGAATAATGGCACGTTTGATAGACAAAGCTATCAATGCATGTGCCTGGGCATCTCTGCCATCCCAACGAATCTGCTCTGCAGTAGGTGCAACAGAAACAGCAGCACGAATAGGAATCTGCGGAATATCATCTTCGACACCATCTTCATCAGCTCCAACACCTGTATTTGCAGTACCTGTCGTTACAGGTGTAACATGACGTCTTTCAACACCCTGCACAATGTTCCACAATCCTTTTGCAACCAGTACATTTTCGCATCATATACGCCCATAATGGGTAGTTGGTACCATCCAACTTATCCTCAACAGCCAACATACGGAATACATCACTGCTTTCAGCCATGGCCGGTGACTAAAATACCTTGATGCAGAAAATTGACTGTATCTCAAAAAGTTGAATGGAACAACCCAGACGAGTTCTGCTAGACCTATAGCAGACTTTGAGATGCTTAAACTGGCGAACAAAAACTGGTATATACCTTTGGCACAAAAGGACGAAATAGCCTGCACAAGCGCTACGATAGTGCGTTCGGAGGCCGAAACGAGCTCAGATCGCGATTTCGGCACCACAAAACGAAGCTGTTTTGATCTCGGAAACACCCTGAGTATGCTCACCAAATTTCGTGCGAATCTGAGACTGCAAACGGAGGAGTGTCGACAGCACCCTAGAAGAAGCGACGACCTGCTCTGATACCAATTGTTGGAGATAGACGTCTGCGGAAGCACGCGAACAACACAAGGAAGAAGAAGAAGCTTGGAGCACAAACACACAATACTGAATGTATTACTAGAGAATGTACAAAGATAAGTAGCCCATTAGGGCAATAGGCGTATATACAAGCCGGGGGAAAAAAACCTCCTAAAGAGGGAAAAAAGTGCCCCGGCAGTGCTAGAGTGTTCACACACATCACTACCTAAATATATCAACAGATCCAATGCATGTAGAGGAGTAGAAGTATGACGAGCTATATTACAACTTGTGCTTTCAACATGGGCATCTTTGTATTTGACCATTGTAATTCTTATATTTGATAATGAAAATGTCATTCTCAAATAATTAGTCTTGACCACTTTTGGTGTCTACAATTGTTTTCTCCCAATATGAGTAGTCAATTTAATCTCCTGTGTTTTATTTTTTGTTCATGGTGTTGTTTTTGGAACAGGCCCTTGCGAGTAATAAGCATATATGACAAGTCTGTTGTTGTGTGATTATGCTTTATGTAGTTGAGGGAGAGCTTTCACTTGATTTCATGTATAGATAAGTTAAATGTTCCTAGTATTAGCAAGTGTTTTGTTTCACATAAAAGGCTTGAAACATCATGAAGGAAAGTGGCTTCTCAAAGATCGATTCTAATTCTTCTTTTAATATATTATGAAATGATTTTTTATGTAGGATTGGAAGAAAATTGATTGCTTGCTGATTGCCACCTCTCTAAGACATGGGTTATATTTTGCTAGTCTAGAATGCCTTATAGTTCATATTGGAACTTGCATTGTTGAATATAGCATGCTTCTATAACCAAAAATTCCAAGACGGTTTGAAAGAAAGAATTATGAAATGAAATTATGTGATTTTCATGACCTGATTGAAACAGATGTTATGATTTCTATGAAACAATTGGAAATGGATCATATTCTCCTTGTTTTTAGCATATTTTAGTAATTAAAAAAAAAAGAACATGACATAGTTCTCATTTGTTATGTCTTATTGTTTGTACACACACACACACACACACACACACACACACACACATATATATATATATATATATATATATATATATATATATATATATATATATATATATATATATATATATATATATATATATATATATATATACATATACACACATATGTACACACACACACACATATATATATATATATATATATATATATATATATATATATATATATATATATATATATATATATATATATATATATATATATATATACACACATAGTTCTCATTTGTTATGTGTTATTGTTTGTACACACACACACACACACACACACACACATATATATATATATATATATATATATATATATATATATATATATATATATATATATATATATATATATATATATATATATATATACACACACACACATATGTCTTATTGTTTCTACACACACACACACACACACATATATATATATATATATATATATATATATATATATATATATATATATATATATATATATATATATATACACACATACGTACACATATATGTGTATGTGGGTAGCATTTATCTCACATGAGATGACCTCTTTCTAGATATAATTTGGTGTTTTATGGACCATTGTAAACCAATTGGAGTTGGAGCTTAACCTACAGAAGGGGCACTAACAATTTATAATCCCTACTTTATTTTCATTTGATTTTGATCTACATTCCTAATGTTGTTGACGTCATGTCCATTCTATACCACTTTTTTTCTTTCAATGTTTTTATCTTTATCATGTAGCTTCTTTTGTGTACTTATCCTCTTTTCAAGAAATTCACTTCACATTAAATGATGATTGAGGTCTCTTCATCAATCTGTGTACAAAGCCTCACCTCATTGCACACTTGATGAAAAGTAAGAGAAACTCTCTTTATACTCTAAATAAACTCACTTAATCCAAATGTGTGGGTTTTCGATTGTCTATTTACATTTTAGAAGTTACAAGAAATTAAAAAGCAACCACTTTGAAGGGTGTGGGCAGCCCTCTACGTATATATTCCACTTAAGTATGCCGAGTCTTGTAGGCACTTCCTCCCAGCCCGTTCGTGATGTACACTGTAGACCATTTGGGCCACGACCTCTCGACTCTCAAGTTCGGCATAGGCCTACTTCCCCGGACTTTAACTTTGAAATTGCAATCGTACAAGGAAGGGCATAGAACCCATGGGACCTCCCTTATCCCACAAGAACAGGGGTTTACAAGATTGGGTTAAACGACGGTCAACATTACCGCAGG
Organism: Ceratopteris richardii; assembly: GCA_020310875.1. Classification (NCBI taxonomy): domain Eukaryota; kingdom Viridiplantae; phylum Streptophyta; class Polypodiopsida; order Polypodiales; family Pteridaceae; genus Ceratopteris; species Ceratopteris richardii. Next base: position 109,278,717 of record CM035411.1, read on the forward strand.
GATAGACAAACAGTGGCACTCAGCCACAATGCAACATCATTCCAGATTACATGTCCCTTACATGTTGCTGCCAAGGATTGAACCCTTGCCCCGCCTCAAGAGGTGAGAGGCCCAACCACTAAGCCAGCGAACTGGGGCAAGTTGATGTATGTCAATTCGTGCCAATTACTAGACTGATGCTGGTCAACACTTACGCAAATCATGAGGCGAGAATGTCGCAGGAGAAATGAAAACTCTTTGATTGGATGAACTGGAGCGTCGTTGTTGGCTAGCGTAGAGTCTACAAAAACTGTTGACCGTCATCTAAACATGCTCTCAGCAATCTTCAGAATCTTCGCCCGAAGGCCACAGTGAGTTGATCCTTCGAACAGTTTCTCTGGCGCTCTCTGCAGCTTCACCATCTTTGATAAATGGGGGCTGCTCTCCACGAACGACAATGGGAGCTTTCCAAGCCTACAAATCCTATGATCACGGCACTTTTCTCGGATTTATATCAGTTCACTATGGCATACGCGTACTGGAAGGCGAACAAGCACCTGGAACGCGCTGTGTAAGCCCTCGTTATCACGTATTCAGAAGGACATTGGGGAACTTGTGTGTAGCTGGCAATAGAGTTTCAAATACTGTCTGTTCCTCCATGCAGTGTTTTGTTTGAAGACGATACGTAATTGAGTAGTAGCCGTTTTGTGCTTTGGTTCAACTTATTTGTTACGTAGTGATCAGGTTGTTGTAGTTTATCCTGTCACCATGTGGCAATGCAGTTCCGAAAAGAAGGCTCTCATTGTTTTGAAGTTGCTTTTTAATATCAATTTTCTTCCTGGGTGGGGACTCATTAATGTGGAGGTCAAAAGGGCAATGGAAACTCTATGTGCAGAAAACGACACGTCACCGTGCTGAGCCAGAAAAGACATAGGAAATAGATTAACTTCCCCAGAGTGTTCAATGAAGCTCGCACTTAATTGTTGATGAACGATATCATACTGCTTGAGGATAAGAAAATCTGATTAAACTAACATATGGAATGTGGGAAACTTTGAAGTCAATGTCTCTGATAATGATGTGAGTTGTCATGGAATCTGGAAGCAGGAGGGCAGCCTAAGCATTTATGTGCAGGGTGAACTTGTTTCATTCTTAATAAAGTAAGCAGCTACAACTAGCAACATGATATCCTGCTCATTTAGAAGAGTGTTAGTGGGGAAGAATAATCACCTTGGCCTTACAGAGATCAAGAGATTGGCAAAATATTGCAGAGTGCTCAACGTGCTTCACTTGGAATTATGAGTACCTTTCTGCAGTTTATCATAATGTTTTACCCTGCAATACGTACTTTCGTTGTTTGCTTCAGAGGTTTTCCTCTTTTTCCTGATGATATTTAAACTTTTATCGCATATTACAACATTCTTTTTTTTATAGCTTTATTAAATACTTCAAGTGCCGTTGTGAACATCTCAAAAGTCAACGCTCTAGCCGGAGCAGAAAATTGGTGGTAGTTATTTTCAGTCTATATTAATAGTCTTTCCATATTCATTTCATCTGGAAGATTCAGATATTTTGGCCAATTTAAGTATTTAAGAGAAACTGTATATCAACTGAAAAATTTAAGTATCCTGAAATCTGTTAGATATTATTCTTTGCTAGTCATCAGTTTTCTTATAAGTATCCATCAACTTTTTTGGGGTTGTTTTCTTTTTCTGAGTAGATTTGATCTTTATTTCCGGAAAAATCCCTTCGGGGGCGAGTATACTATTTTTGCGGGCCTTGAAGAGTGCATCCGATTTGCATCAGCTTTTCATTTTGATGACTCAGATGTGACTTTTCTAGAGAATTCTATGCCTTCAACGTGTGAGGTATGCTGTATGATCAGCATTGACAATTTAATAACAAATTGATGTAGAAACAGATAACTCTGGTTATTGATTGCTTTACAGGGTGAATTTTTCAAATATTTAAAGTCAGTGGACTGTTCAGATGTAGAAATATATGCGATCCCTGAAGGCTCAGTTGTTTTCCCTCGGATTCCCTTGATTAGAGTAGAAGGCCCTTTGCTGGTGAGTATACCCTTAGTTTTTATGAATTCTTGTGGAGAGACAGAAATATTCCGATGTTGCTCTGTTTGAGTATGCGAGATATAATGAGAAAATAATAATTTCATAAAGCATTTTGCTTGCAAATTGAGATTAGGAATCCTACAGTGCATATTTTTGAAGGACTCAGGATAATGAGTAGTCAATTCGTAGTTGTTGGTGTAACTGGGTGATTGACGAAGTTCTTTGATGTCTATCTGAAATTATCTATCTGTTAAAGGTACAGTGGTGGACAACCTTCGGATTTGTTGTAACTTCTAGAAATATTTAATACTTTGGAATGTACACTTTAAGATGCATCTTCTGGCTTTCTGTGCTTCTTTTGAAAGCTTGATTTTGTGCTTAATGCAAACAAATTTTAAGTTCCCTTGCCATATTAATATTATAGAATGGATCAGGGTTGACATATCCAAGAACTCGCATGACCAAGTGAATGCATCTCAGTTAGAATTGTCATATAGCCAGAGATAAATTTGGTCAATAATTTCACATCTGGTCTCATGAACATAGCTATGGGTTTTATAGATTGCCCAGTTACTGGAGACTGCGTTTTTGAATCTGGTTAATTATGCATCTTTGGTGACAACAAATGCTTCAAGACATCGCCAAGTAGCTGGAAGTGACAAAATGCTCCTTGAATTTGGTTTGCGGAGGGCTCAGGTAAAGTTGCATTTAACTTCTTGTCTCCATAAATTTCAATTGTCATGAATTCATTTGCATATACAATAATGTTGACAGGGCCCTGATGGTGGAATCAGTGCTTCAAAGTACTGCTATATGGGAGGATTTGATGGAACAAGGTTTTCTTCTTATTTAATGGTTATTCTACTACCTAAAATTTATAAAAAAACATCGGATTTTTCTTGTGTAATCTTGGATCTCATATTTGCCAAAGAAACTATGCAAGTTGATGTAATTTATTGTAGATTGGCCCCCTCATCCAGTGCACTTGCTATCATCATTCACCTCATCTCTCTTCGTGCATGGTGGATAAGATAGGGCATAATCCCACTTTCACATTTTCAGACATTTGCTGCTCATTCCTAAATTACATTCTCATATTGGCACTCTGATTACTGCCTACCGTTATCCCTTAGCACTTCCATGGCCCTTGTATGTTGGCTGACATTCATTAAATCTTCTCCCAACATGGCTTGAATCTAGGTTGGGTCTCTCTTTCATTGCTACATAGGCCACAAGTAAAAAAATGCTCTGACCTCTCCATTATGAGCAAGCTGCGGAATCATGCTTGATTGAACTCCCCCATGGATCTAGAGGTCCAAACCTCATCTTTCTTTCCCTCCCAAATAATATCTCAATATGGAGGTCATTGTGGCCTTAGTTGCATGGCTATATAGCTCAGTAGGGCCCTTTTTATATCAATAAGTTCATCTCTCTCTCTCTCTATCTATCTATATATATATATATATATATATATATATATATATATATCCACATTGCCATCTTCTTTCACCTCTTAGTAGAAACTTTTGCCCTTGTACACAAGTTTAATTTTTTTATCTAGACATTGCATCAAGTACACCAATGTCTTGGACTCGAGGTCATTGACATCGCATCAAATACACAATACATAATATTTTGGTTTTGTAGGTTATTTGGGACTTTAGAAGGCATAAATGCATCAATTCATCTCCCGCTTCCCCTCTCTCTCTCTCTCTTTATCTTTCTCTTCCTATCTCCTTGCTTGATAGGGGAAATCCTTTTACTTTTGATAGAAAATTATGTCATTGGGGCAGCCTTCCACTAGGGACCTCACCTCTAGGTTTAAATCATTCAAATTTTGATGGTCAAGCTTCGTCATATGAGAGGTCAAAGTGGTCGAAATTTGACAAAAAAATGTTACTGCATATTGTGACAGGACTCCTCAAGAGCTAAATAATATAAAGCTTGGGTATTTCAATTTGACATCTATGTATATGTCAAAAATCAAACCTTAATGTTAATATATTTTGGTTGTGATTTGTATGAATATACTTAGGATCGCCAGGGCACTTTTTTTCCCTCTTTAGAAGGGTTTTTTTTTTCTTGGCATGTATATACGCCTATAACGCTAATGGATCACTCATCTTTGTACATTCACTTGGTAATACATTCTGTATTGTGTTGTAACTTGTGCTCCAAGCTTCCTCTTCTTCCTTGTGATGTTCATGTGCTTCCATAGGCCTTGAACTCCAACAATTGATATCAAAGCAGGTCTCTGATTCATCGAGGACATCATCAGAACCCGGTCTCAAAATCGCACAAAATTGGTGAGCATGCTCGAGGCGATTAGGAGTTCAAAATTGCTTCGCTTTGTGGAGTCAAAATTTTGATTTGAACTCATTTCGGCTTTTGAATGCACTATTGCAGTGATTGTGCAGACAATTTTGTCCTTTTGTGCGAAACATATATACAGGTTTTGGTCCACCAGTACAAGGGCTTTGAAGTCCATAGGTTTAGTAGAGCTTGACAAGGTATTTGTGTTCAATTTTTTGAGATGCAATCAATTTTCTGCATCAAGGTATTTAGTCACTAGCCATGGCTCAAAGCAATGATGTATTCCGTACGTTGGCTGTTGAGGATAAGTTGGATGGTCCTAATTATCCATTGTGGGCATATATGATGTGTCATGTATTGGTAGCAAAAGACTTGTGGAATATTGTGAAAGGTGTTGAAAAATGCTCTATTACACCTACAAATACATTGATCAAAGGTGATGCAGATGGTGTTGAAGACGATGATCTTCAATTTCTTGGTTGTGTTGTGATTCTATTGCACCTCCTGCAGAGAAACTTCATTGGGAAAGAAATGCATAGGCACATGCATTGATAGCTTTGTCTATCAAACATGCCATTATCCCTCACATTCGCTCTTGCAAGCTAGCAAAAGATGCTTGTGATACTCTTACAACATTATACCAAGCAAGAAATGAGGCTACCTTTGAAAATATTTGGAGAGTGAGCATATGAATGAGGGAGATTCAGACAAAGATCAAGGATTTGAAGATGTAGTTGATTTCTATTAATGAAATCACGCAAGATAGTTCACTTGTGCAGATTATTCTTAATGGTCTTCCAGATTCATATCAAAGTTTTGCTTCTACTCTTTGGTTGATGATGAAAGTTATGCAAATGCCTTAACGTTTGAGGAGTTTGTCTTTCAGAATTAACCAGGATTGGTTTGGTTGTCTTTAATGACAGATCTAGAGTTCATGATCTCTAGAACGGTGATGTTATTATTACTTCTGGCATTTTATGTCTTGGGCTCTATAAGTTCATAGACTATGCAAAATATGTGAATGATTCAACATGTGCGGTCCATGATTTTTAGGCTATCTCAGATGCAAAGCTTTAGGATGCAGGCTTTGGTCATCTTAATTTTGCTACTTGTTGATCTACATGTATTTGTTTTTCTGGTAGATGCATTAGTGCCTAAACAAGAATGCAGGAAACCGGATGATGAAGCAGTGAAATGTATTTTTGTTGGGTATAGTTATGAAAGCAAATGCTATTGTCTGTATAATTCATAGGCTAAATGCATTCTGGTTAGCCATGATGTTGTTTTGGTGGAAAATGCGATTCAACCCTTACTTTCAAGTTTTGTGTTCCAAGGAGACATCTATTAGCTCAAAGGATGTGTATGACACTTGGCTTCCTCTTTATACTTGTGGATAGTCATGTGCTTGTCCAAATGAAGCGATTTTTACAGCTTCCAATTGATGATGGAGATCATTCCATTTTCGATGCAGATTTATATATGATGCACTTGTTGATGAGATGGTGGACATAGAAGAGGCAAAAACTATGCTTAAGTGGGTGGTGTAGTCTTTGAGAGAGAGCAAAATAGATGCACCTTTGTCATATCGTACTCGTTCAGGATCTTTCTTTGCATCATATTGTTATGCAATGGCTTTCTCTAGTCTTTGTCATGAGAATGAACCTGGTTCTTTTGATTAAACACAAAATTCAGAAAATTGGATGGATACTATGCAATCAAAATATGATGCTATTATGAAGAATGGTACATGGTATTTATGTGATTTGCCTTGATGCAAAAAGGCTATTATCATTAAATGGGTATACAAGCTGAAAGGTAAGCCTGATGGAACAATTGATATGTATAAGGTTAACTTTTAAGGTTAGGCTTGTTGCAAAAGCTTATGCTAAATAGAGGCATTGATTTTGATGAGACCTTTTCTCCGACATGCCGAATGACCACCATTTGTAGCATTTGTGCACTTGGAGCCCACCATGGTTGAAATGTACATCAATTCATCATGGTTGGAATGTACATAAGTTGGGCATTAAAAATGCATTTTTGAATGGTGATTTACATGAAGAAGTGTATGTATTTCAGCCCTGTGGTGGTTTTGTGTAGAAATGGCATGAAACCAATGTGTGCAGGTTGAAAAAGACATCATATGGTTTGAAGCAAGCACCACATGCTTGGTATGAGAAGATCCATGCCTTCTTGCTAGCACATGGTTTTGAGAGCAGTACAAGTGGGAGCACCTTATATGTGAGGAGTGAAGATGATGTACTTTTAATCACTGTTGTATATATTGATGATATCTTGCTCATGGTCCGAATGAGAAGCATATTGCTGAATTTAAGGCTGATTTGCATGCCTCTTTCGAGATGTCCTATTTGGGGCATTTGCATCATTATTTGGACATTTAGCTTATGCAAGTTGATGGAAGAATAATTTTGTGTCAAACAAAATATATTGACACATTATTGCAGCATTTTGGCTAGGTGTCAAGCATTGGCGGGCTATGAAGCGGATCTTTTGCTACTGAAGTCGTACTCGACTACTTGGATTGTCTATCCTAAAGGGGGATCATTGTCACTTGATTTACATGCTTTTTCTGACTCAGACTAGGCAGGTTGCTATGGCACTCATGTGTTCACAAGTGGTTTTTGCTTCATGCTTGGTAGCTCATGCATATCTTGGTTGAGCAAGACGCAACCTACTATGGCCACTTCTAGTCGTGAGATTGAGTATAGGGAAGCTTTCATAGTGACTGTGGAGTGTGTCTAGCTCATACTCCTCTTTGCTGATTTGGGTATTGGTCAGTCTTGACTCTTCTGCCACCACTATCTTTATTGACAGTCAAAGTGCATTGGGAGTTTGGAGGAACCCTGTGTTCCATGCTCGCACAAAGCACATCGAGGTGCACTATCATTATCTCAGAGAGAGGTTCTCTGCAGTAGTGATCAATTTGGTTTATGTGCCCATATAGGATAATGTTGCATACCTTTTCACAGAGGCTCTTCCTAGGGAGAAGTTTGAAGCTTTCTACAAAGCTCGGCTTACTTCCTTTTGTGGATTGATTTCTTTCCACATAGCTTGGGACTTCCTTATACATGAGTTCCAACTCATTGTTCATCGCATCACTCCAAAGGGGAATTCGTTGGTATATTTCGGTAGTGATGTGTGTGAATGCACTCATAGTTGTTTTTGATCTCTTTCTTATTTCTGAGTTTTGATGTTTATTTGTCTTCTGACATGTCAGGTAAAACGTTTTTGATGGTATTTGACACTTCTTAAATTTGTGTCAAAAAATTTAAGAATATATATAGTACATACTATAGATATTCAGAATATCATATTAATATATAGAATATACCATATCAGAATATTAACTAGAATACAAAAATCTCACATCGTAGTTGTTTTTATAGTGGTGTAAGTCATTACATAATGTATAGATGAAGCTTTAATTGATACCTTTCAAACATAGCATAAGGTGCCCTAAGTCCTTGCATGTCTACTTATCCACAAGTCATGGCCAACATTAAGGCCAAAGGCTTCATATGACACCCAAAACTTAGTTCAATGCATATCTTCTTCGTGGAGATTTTTGTTTTGAAATTACATTAAAAAATTAATGAGATCAGAATTTCTAAACAAGACTACAGAATATTTGCAATTCAAGTGTACCTTTATTTGTGGAACGCCTCTACAAGGCATAGAACCAAAGATGATACAAATATTTAAAGATAAGGTACAAATATTAATTTCTGATTTTTTTCTTAAAAATTTCAGCAAATTGTAAATGCCTAAATTTCACGCAAAATTTTGTGTTCTTGCATAAACTCTGATGCATTTCATAATTATCATATAATCTGAAGCATTAGGCATCAAAATCCTTAATTTATGAAACTTGTGTAAATCTGAAGAGTGAACTTCTTGCAACCATGTCAAAATTGACGTGCTCTGAATGGGATTTTTCCTTTTCCAGCAATGTTATATCATAAATGGCACACTTCTTCTGAAAATTGGCATTTAGAAATGGCGTACTTTGAAGATTACACAATTAAGTTGTAAAGTACCTATTGGGGGGAGATAAGAGGTGATTTTGGGCTTGGAGAGAAGACTTATGAGGATCAAACTATGAGAAAGTGTGTTTCTTGCTTAAGGAAGGTTGTGAGCTTATTCAGAGATTGAAAACATGGCTGTAAACAGCAATGTGACTTGTCACTTGTCTATATGGTGATTGAATGAGGCTCGGTATTTTTAGGAAAGGTCCCATCAGCTACTCGTCGGGAGCAGCCTTCAGGAATGTTGGGGCCAAAAACGTTAGATATTGTTTCATGACGCATGTGGAAACAACTATGAACATACTTAGAATTGGGGGGGCATTTTTTCTCTCTTTAAGAGTTTTTTTTTTCCTTTTTTTTTTTCAGCTTGTATACATGCCTAACGGGTCACTTATCTTTGTACATCTTTGTACATTCACTTGGTAATACATTCTATATTATGTTGTGCACCAAGCTTCTTCTTTTTTCTTGTGCTTTTCGTGTGCTTTGCAAACCTTAAACTCCAACACCTAATTTACATCATGTATGTGAAGAGAAGCTGAGAAATTAGGAAGGACATATACGCAATTCAAAATCTTATAAAAGGATTTTTTAACTCCAATGGTCCTAAGGATTCCATATGGTGTCAAGAGAAAGGAGATAAAGAAGAGAGCTCTTTGACATACGAAGAGAGGACCACACATATTGAAGAAGGAATAATCTTCTTCTGCATCTTCTATTACATAAAGAGAGTGTACAAGAGTGAACTAATACAACAATACAAGTACAATATAAGAAGCTAGGTGTAACCACTATACATGTCACAGAAGTAAAAATTGATACGTGTCATCCTTGATCATCACATGTTGAGCTGGATATCTCAACACTCCCCCTCAAGCTCAACGTCCTGTCTTGTGATCCAAGCATCTTTCGGAAACAACTTCAACTTTCTTTGCACCAAGTGCTTTAGGGAAAATATCATCAGCCTGCTCATATCTTCTCCTTGATAAAGCTTGTAATCCCTTGTCAACCATTTGTCCAATAGAAACTAGATTCTTTGTTATATTGGGAAAATGCAGTACATCCTCAAGTTGTTTTACCTTCCCATCCTCCATGAATAGTGCTATGTATCGTGTATGCTCGATAGGATCTGATGTATCATCACCTCCTTGAACAAATCTAGGAACTGATAAAGTTTGCAAACTACTAAACCATTCTACATGAGTGGTCATTTGATTTGAAGCTGGAGGAGACATTGTGTTCATCATATGATGCTGGAGCATGAAGAGCTTTTGCAAATCATGTGCTCTTGTGGATGCATAATTGTTTTGGTTGCAATTTGCTGTTTTTATTATTCAATCTGCAATCACATTCAAAGTGACCATGTTTACCACAATTCCAGCATCCTTGTTACTCTCATTACGTGAATCATTTCTTTGGAAATTTCGCGGCCTTTTTGGCTCCCCTTGCCTAGAAACTGATCTCTTCCTCCTATGTTAGTGTGTTGTTGACCTTGGTCTTGGTTATTGTTTTCTTTTCCACATGCCTCGGCCTTTTCCTCTTCCAGAGTAGAATACCCACTCAGAATCAGCTTTTCTATGGGAGTTTGGGTCTTCACCAAAGTTCTTTTAGCTTAAGCTATTGCACTTCAAGTCAATGAAGAAGTCCAACCAAATCACAAGGAATGTCTTTGCTTTACTAATTATATTCCTTCTTGTAGGCTTTGTCTCTATGTTGTTGGAGTCTTGAACAGTATGTAGGTTCTCTAATAAGCCTTGCCAAACACATTGGAGGGCAAGTATATGGATAATCAAGTATGTGAAAAGAACAATTGATTAATGTATTCTTTATGAGGACGGATCATCTCGAGTTGGACACTCTGATTCAGATAGGGAAAGAGATTGATACAAAAAATCAGTTTTTGGATATTGCTTTTCGTTAGGATTTGGGATTTTCTCTTGGATCAATAAGAAGCAACCGACTGTAACATTATCTTCTATTGAAGTGGGGGAGGCCTATCCCCGTGGCCCACAGGGCCGAGATGGTAGGACTTATGTTCGTGGAGATATTGTCGCATTATATATTTTGCATATTATTTTGTCTCTCTCGATTACATTTATCTTTGCTGATTCTCATTGTAAAAGCTTTACAAGCATGGCCTATGTGAATCCTTATATAGCATTGCACACTAGGGAGCCCTTCATCTAAGAGTCTGTCTAGATCGCCATCTAAGCTCCATATTGGGAGCACATGGGTGGACAACACCATCTTTGTAGCTGCATTGCTCTTGGCAATTTGAGAGTTTTAGGTCTGCATATCTCTTAGTCTGTGTCTCCCTCTCTCTCTGTCTTCATTTTTTCTCAACTCTGTCTATTGCTCTATTCCGCTATGCTATTATTTCTTATGTGGCCTTGTATAGATTGATTTGTCTCTAGATGACGAGAATAACATCTTCCTTAGTCTTTCCTTGTTCTATTGTGCACTCATAAGTTCGGTCATTATGGATTGTGCCTCTCATTGGACCAAGGATAACTCTTCTGTTGACTATGAGACCTATACTGTTAAGGGTTTGTGCCTCTTATTGGACTCAGGATAACTCTTCCATCGACGGAGAGACCTATACTGTTAAGAATTCATCTCTAGATGATGAGAATAAGATCTTCCTTAGTATTCGTTTTTTGATTGTGCACTCGTAAGTTTGATCATTATGGATTGAGCCTATCATTGGACCAAGGATAACTCTTCCGTCGACTTTGTGATCTATACTGTGTCTAGATGACTAGAATAACATTGTCCTTAGTCTTTCCTTGTTCGATTATGCACTCATAAGTTCAGTCATTATGGATTGTGCCTCTTGTTGGACCAGTCGACTCTGAGGCCTATACTATTAAGGATTTCATCATTCTATTCACATTGTCTAAGGTCTCTTGCAAGGTTTGGTTTTGCTCTTTAATGTGGTTATTTTCTTCCTCCAATGTGTGGATCTTTATCATGAGCAGGGCGTGTTGAACATTGTGTTCTTGATTCAATTATATTATTTGATTTTGTAACTAAACTCTTTTTTCTATGAGCTCTTGTATTACCATTCTAGACTTGTGATTCTTTCCATCTCCTTTTGTTGTTCTTCCAACTCCTCTACAATTTGTGTATTCTCTTGTTTCTTTCGTTTATTTTTGACACATTTGCCTGCATTGTAGATCTTTGCAATGTGCTAGCTAAACTTTGGCTCAAATCATGGTTCTCCTCTTTTGTGCAGACTTTGGGGATCGATTCTTCACTTGTATTCTTGTGAAGATCACCAATACCCACTTTTGGTGGGTGTGGATGTGGTTATGGTGTCTACCAAGGGTGGTTTGGTGTCAGTGGTAATGGTGTGAGTGGTGGTAGTTATGGGAGGTGGCCAAACTATGGTGACATCAAGGAGATCAAGAGGGTTATTGAACACGAATAATGGAGAATCGAGATGCATGTGGTGCTAAGGTAGACATGAACGATGGGTGCAAAAAGGGGTGAATGGGATGAAGACATAGATGGTTTTAAAAAGGAGAATGCTCAATCAGGTGAGGAGGGATCAAAAATGTCAAAAGTGTGGTGGGAATAGAAAAGAGGCGTCTAGGGGAAAGCTATGATGGGAAATGTTGGTGGGCAAAAAGTAGTTAATGGCGGGTTTTGGGAAGCTTCTCTCCTCATGAGGGAGGATTTGATGGAGGAGATAGGGGAGATGATTCCAAAGAAATCATGCGAACAATAACTTCCCTAGAGGGGGAGAGTCATGAATATCCGAATCTTCTTGAAACTTTCAGATTCTCTTAGCCCCATGCATTCTTGGTTTCTTACTTGGTACTCCATGAAATTTTGAGAATAATTTTTCTCGAGCTTCAAGGAGATGCTAATTGTTTGCTAGCCTTAGATCATAGTACAAAGAGAGTTAAACAAAAAAGGTTTAAAAACGGGTTTTAAAATGTTTAGTACATAGGGTACTAAAAAAATGAAAATAAAACGAGTGTTATATTTTTTCGCAACATCTTTATTTTTATTTTTAAAATAACCCATGAATAATGTATATCTAGCATTCTTTTACATATCTAGTGCTAAAAACACACAAAAAACTTGATCTGCTACCTTATTGAAGATAGTATTTTGCCACGATTCGTGAGCGTTGACTTGTAGGTTTGCGAGCATGGATCATTGTTACAGTGCTCTCAAATGATGGAGACATATGCATATTAGCTACTCGACTTAATTGAATATGAGCAATCAACTTGACTTAATTGGAGGCCTTTATCTCCAAACCCAAGGAGATGAGCTTTCATGCTGCATGCAGGATGTTGAACCACCATAAACACCCATGCAATGATTGGATTGCCAAGAGGTAGGGTTATTTTCACAGTTATGATGTCATCATGAACTCTACCCATGATGAAAGCTAATGGAAGGCTGAAGCTAATGGATAGTGAAAAGAAGCTGATGGCTTTTTATCTCTCTTTTTATGTGCGTGAAGGAGAATCCTAACTTCTGTAAGGGTTGAAGTTTGAAGACTTAAAAGTGAATACTAAAAGGTGAAGGGTGAACCAAATATGCTCAAAGAAATGCTCAAGGGAAGCAAGCAAGGGTGCTAAAGGGGGTGCACACACTAAAACATTGCTCACATGCTGAAAACAGAAAAAAAACACCCAAAAATAGCCCTCACATGATAAAAAACGTTTTCACCTGTCAAAAATATGTATTAGTACATTTAGAACATTTAAGAGTACTAAACGTTTTTTGTTTTCCATAAAAACGTGTTTTTCTTTACTATGCCTTAGATAATTCCTTGGATGCACTAAAAAGAATGGAGGTGAACTTTTCGATGTAGGGCGTTAGTTGATTTAGACCATAAGTAGATGTTCTTTTTCTAAGGTCCTTGGGATCCAAGGTGTAATATATGACTCTAATTAGCATCTGCATGTCGAACAATGTTCAATGTTTCTCTCATTTTTGTAATGTTAGTGCTAGACTATAAAACATCTTGGTGCTAGATCCGAATCCTTAGGTTTGGTGCGAATGCATGTATGCATATCCTTTATCACACTCTTGTGTGGAGCAATGTAGATCAAAATAGTTATGATATAGTGCCATTGCTGCCATCAATGCTTCTTGTTCTTCATTTGTGCTTGACATGTTAATTTCTCAAATGTTTTCATCTTCTTATTGTTGATTTTTAAGCGCACAATCAATATTGAGACATAGAGAAAATAGAGACAAGATGGAGAATAGACAAGATATGAGAGAGGTAAAGGAGCCAAGCTCCACATATATTCCATACATACATTGATGAAGTACATGAAGTTACAATATAGGATGAAAGATATGTTTGAGAAACTTGTTGTTGCTCATAACTCCACAATTTCTATAACTGACAATAACCTCCTCCAAATATGAATAAGCACTAGGGCTACTTACAAAATTCCATAGCTATCTATTTTTTATTAAAAAGCTGCTTGTCCCCAATTTCTCCGAAAGCTTACTAATTACCTTACATTTTAGTACGTATATGACTTTCAGGTGCTTTTTATTGTATTAAATCCTTACCATAGGATCAATTGGATCAGATGTTGCCATGTGGCAAATTTGATTGTCCTGATTTGACCCTTTGACCGAAAAATAGGATTTCACTTTTGAGCCTTCGTATGATGTCAGACTATTAAGTGTTATATAGCAATGAGAAGCTCTTAAAGAGTAGTTTCTAGATCTTCCATCAAATCTGTGTCAATTTTGACCATTTTTGACCATAGGCTTGACCAACTTTGATCACTTATTGACTTTGTCAAGTTCTGATTTTTTCTGATTTTATCTCTACTTCCGTTGTGGAAGGTTGATATCCTAACAATATCTCCAAACCTTACACAAGGGGCATATGCAAGGTAGGCATTTTGTTGGCTAAGTTTATTCTTCAATTAGGTACCTATTTACTTTTCATAATTTTTCACATATCATGCCAAGTGTCTACCAACACACACAAGGACCTTGAACATGAAGAGCTCTCCTCCAACACACATCATGAAGAGAACTCACACTTCCCACACTCTTTTCAACCAAGTACTACTTGGAAGGATAGAGACAACTATAGGATGCTAAGTAATGAAGATAGAATGTAGACTTAAACATATTTCTTCAACTCTGAAGGTTGGCCAAGCTTATAAGTTAAAGTCATATGCTCTCATTTACACCTATCAAACAAACACACATACATATAGGGGGTGTAAAATGTTCACCATAGGGTTTCGAGTGTAGATCAATACCCCGAGATAAAATGTTCACCATAGGGTTTTGAGTGTAGATCAATACCCCGAGTGTAGATCAATACCCCTCCTTGCTCACATAAGTTTTCCTTCACCGACCACCAAGTTGAATATACATGGATGTGCGACAAACCCCAAGGAGCACTAGAAGGTTGACTATTGGTTGAACATCACTTCTCTAGTACAGGTAGAAGCAATGCTCTCCCGTCATACGATCATATCTGCATTCTCTGCAAACTGTGAGCTATATCTCCAAATCCAGCATATCCTGCATATTGAATATAATTTGCTGCTGTGACATATGTGAATTCTGCAATCTTCTACGTTTAATGTGACCCCTCCTTGAGTTCAGTCCTTTATATTTTTGTATGAAGCTTGTGCTCCCCCGTGGATCATCTGTTGCCTTCTGTTGAATATAGAATTGAGCTTGATTTGTGCCTGCCATGAAGATCTTACTCTTCTACAAAATGCACTATTCTCTGTGTACAATATTTTCACATTCTCTGATACCAATTATTGGTTTTTAGCTCCACATATGTTCCATACATAACATTGACAAAGTACATGAAGTTACAAGGTAGCATGAAAGATATGCTTGAGAAACCTGCTGCTCCTCATAACTCCACAATCTCCATAGTTGAGAATAACTTCCTTCAAATATGAATAAGCACTAAGGCTGCTGCACACCATGTTGAAGCTAAAGAAAGTAGAACACCACAGTTCTTGGACTGCTCCTTTAAGTGATGATCTATAAAGTGACCAAGGGTACACTCTTTTGTAGAGTTCAAGTGACCAGCTTTTCTGCTTATGAAAATCCACAATGATCTGGTTTTTATTAAAATGCTTCTAATCATCAAATTTTCTGAAAGCTTACTATCTACCTTACATTTTTTTACATATATGAGTGCCTGGGGATTTTATTTGTATTAAATCCTTACCATAGGATCAATTGGATCAGATGTTGCCACGTGGTGCTTTTAGCTTTAATTTTTATGATCTGTTTTGACCCTTTAACGAGAAATTAGGGTTTCAGCTTTGAGCCTTCATATGATGTTAAAATACGAAGAGTTATAAATCAATGAGAAGCTCTTAAAGAGTACTTTCCAGATCTTCCATCAGATCTACCTGCCAATTTTGAACATTTTCGACTTAGTTTGACCAGCTTTGATCACCTATTGACTGTGTCCAATTCTGAAATTTTCTGATATTATTTCTACTTCCCTTGTGGAAGATTGATATCCCAACAATCCCCCCTAACTTGACACAAGAGGCATATGCCAGTTAGGTATTTTGTTAGCTAAGTTTATTGTTCCATTAGGTACCTGTTTACTTTTCATATTTTTCACATATCATGCCAAGTGTCTACCAACACAAACAAGGACTCTGAACATCGAGAGCTCTCCTCCAACACACATAACAAAGAGAACTCACACATCCCATACTATTCTCAACCAAGTCCTACTTGGAAGGATAGAGACAACTATAGGATGCTAAGTAATGAAGATAGAATGAAGACTTAAACATATTTCTTCAACTCTCAAGGTTGACCAGATTTATAAGTTAAAATCATATGCTCTCATCTACACCTATGGGACAAACACATACATAAGAGGGTGTAAAATGTCCACCATAGGTTTTTGAGTGTAGATCAATTACCCCTCCTTGCTCACATAAGTCTTCTTTCACGACCACCAAGTTGAACATGCAAGCCTCCATATACATGGATGAGTGACAAACCTTGAGGAGCACTAGAAGGTTGACTAGTAGTTGGACATCACTTCTCTGTTAGACATGGAAGTAATGCGCTCCAGTCAACATCTGCATTCTCTGCATACTATCTGCTATATCTCCAAATGCAGCATATTCAACATATTGAATATAATTTGCTGCTATGACATATGCTTTACCTGATGTTGTTGATTGATTTTGCAATCTTTTAGGTTTAATGTGACCCCTCTTGCAGGTGAGTCCTCTGTAATTCTCAACTTGTGCTGCCCTGCTGGATCATCTTCTTCCTGCTGCTGCCTTCTGCTGAATATAGAACTAAGCTGGAATTTTCTGCCATAAAGATCTTACTCTTCTACAAGTTGCACTATTCTCTATGTACACTATTTTCATCTGTCTTGATACCAATTGTTGGTTTTTAAGCCCACAATCAGTATTGAGAGGTAGAGAAAATAGAGACAAGATGGAGAATAGACAAAACATGAGATGTGTGTCTTTGTGCATGGATGGCCAATATACTCCTAGCCTATATAGATTTTGCCATGTTCTAGTCTTGAGTAGATTGGTCTTCCATACAGTTTTATGTGCTTGCTTAATAAGTGTTTGTCTCTCATCATCATCTACACATCTCAATAGAACTCCATTATAGTTTCAATAATACAAATTTCCACCAATAATTTGATATTGTCTCACCTCTTTAACGATGTTCTTGTTCGCTATTGATCTTACGTAATGATCCATATGTCAACATGGACACTAGCTTTTCTGCCCACTTTGGAATGACTTCCGAATTGAACAAAATACTCATCTGGTATATAATTTGCAAAGGACGTAATGTTGAAACTTCTAGATTGCATAAACCATACATAAACCTTCTCACTCAATCGTGGTGTAATTTCTCTATGCACTATTCAATTGTTTACTTGCATAGGTAATAGGAAAATCCATTTGTCCTTCATTTGCTAGTTGTGCAAATACACATTGGATACTTCGCCAAACTTTGGTCCAACAGCTCTTTGGGTTCTTTGGTCAATAAGGGTTCTGATGGGAATCCTATTCTCTAAGCCAATCACATGACTCTGGGGATGATGTCTCCAATGAGCAAGTGTTATGCACAAGGACAACACACACAGGGGTCTCACACTCGTTAGGGAGCTTGGAGGAATCTAAGGTGAAGCTCAATTGACGCTTACTCGGGAAGTTGGGGTGCTAATGTATGAGGATAGAAAACAATCTCAAGGACTTACAATGGTCAATGAGTAGTATGTGGGGCAAGATCTCTCTCTCTCTCTCTGTCACTTTGGTAGGTTATCTTAGGTAGACTTTGTATGACACAAGAAGGCCAATAATATTGTGACTTGCCTTAGTAGTTTTCACAAACTTTCTTTACTTCTTGAGAATGATCCTAATAATGGACAAGAAAAGTACCAAGAGAAGAGATCACGTACCTCGATACACACACATTGACCATCATGAGATAAGTCCGACGAAGTCCATCCTTGGCAACAATGCCAATGTGTTTTTTTTTGTAAAACATGCATGAGAGTAGAGATACAAGTAATGCTCCAAGAAGCATTTCTATTCATCCAATAACAAAGCAAGAAGGGGGAGTATTACAAATGAGAACTCGTTGTCTTTTATAGACTTTTTGACTCCTTGTTGCCTACTCTTAAAAACAATCCTAAAGGTTACTAAGAGTTCAAATTTGAGTCATGAAAATTATGGTAAATTTGAAGCATTATGAGTGACCTAGAGGCTCGAGCATTCCTCAATCTTTAGAAGATGGGCGCCAATCATTAGATTCAAAGGTCTTCATGCTACAAATGGGCTGTTTTATATAAAAATAGACATTTTGGAGGGTTTGGAGAGTATTTGAAGGGATTTAGGTCCCTCTTTTACCTTTGCCTTGTTTCTCTCCAACTCTTCTTTGCCTTTAGTGCTCCCTTTGGCTTTGAATTGCTTCCATTCATTTCTTGGAGTGCCTTTGATTGCCCTCTTCTTGTGTTTTCATCTAGACTTGAAGAAAACTTTTGATATGTCAGAATGGGATTATTGCATTATTACTTACGCATAAATTTTTCTCAGGATTGAAACTCTATTTCTATGAATTAGAAAAAGTATACTCAAAGATTCTTGAAAAGGTTTAGCATGCAAGACTCTAAAAGTATTGCCACATCTATGAAACTTAACTTAAAGTCATCTTATAGTGATGTAGATGAACCATTTGATAGCAATTATATAGTCAAGCTGTTGAAAGCTTGATCTATGTATGTACTATTGGATCAGACATCCAATGTTGAATGTGACATGTAAGTAGATTTATGCATAAACCTTCAAAACTCAAGTACATATTGGAAAGTAGTGAAGAGCATTGTCAGATATTTAAAGAAAACAAAGGTTTTTATTCTTGAATTTTCTAGAAGGCAAAGTAATTTCAAAAGAATATGTCATGTAGATTTAGGTTCAGCAGGTGATTATGATGACAGGAAATCTATCACAGGTTCTTGTTTCTATCTTGATTATTTACTTATATCTTGATTAAGTAAGAAACAAAATATTGTTGCCATTTTTGTTTATGCAGAAGAATATAGAGCAGATATATAGCATCTATAAAATCTGATTGGACTCCAAAGTTACTAAGAGATTTAATTTCTGAAGATTCTCTATGTATAAATGTTAATACATATAGTTAGAGTGCGAATATATTTGTGAAGAATTCAGTGTTCCATTCCAAGACAAAGCATGTTGAAGCTGATTACTATTACATTAGAGACAGGATTATGGAACGAAAAATTGAACTTCATTGTATTTTTACTCAAGATAATATAGCAGATACCTTCACCAAAGCATTACCTTGACATGGATTTGAGAAGCACATAAAGAAGATTAAACTCAAAGCCCAATACTAATAGAAATCAAAGGGGGGGGGGGGGGTTTGTGGGATAAAAATTTTGATTTATTTATATTCATACATATTTTTTTTGGGACATCATTTGTATTTAGTTTGGGTAGGACTTTTAGATTAGGTGAAAAATGGTAGATAATGAAACATTTCTTTGCATCATCTTATTCTACTCAAAGAAAACTTTCGATCAACCTTAAAAAGTCAACTTATATTTGATCTAGCTCACATAAAAAGTACCAAAACACAATGACATGGCAAAATGAAGTCCGTGCTCTAAAATTGGTACCTAGAAGCTTTTGGATATGCCATGTGGATGCCACATAATCATAGGCACGAAATTCATAAAAGAATAAAGCATGAAGCTTGCTATTTCACCATGATTCTCGTCTAGCTTCAAATCTATATAAACTCCATGTCTTGGCCACTTGAAGGCATCAATCCTAGCTCATATCCTTGTGCTCTGCATTTGGAGAGAGATTTCTTTTCTCTTGGTAGACTTGAAGTGCTACATTTACCTTTGGAGTGTGTGTAAGCATCCCTCTCTTGCACACTTGGAGAAGAAACTACTGTGAAAGAACAGCTCATGTTCTTGCTAAAATTTTTTTAAAGGTCACTCAAATGAAGACATAAGATGATTGTGTGTTCAACTCATCTTATGGTCTCGAATGCTCTAGTGTGGACATGTGGCCATCATGCACACTCATTCCCATTACCCCTTAATTACCTTAGGATATCCCTCGAGCTAGGGACCTTAGCTAACCTTAGCCCTTGTTCCACGCACACATGTAATGTTCATTATAGAACAATGTCTAAAGAAGATTCCCAAGTAGAATTTGTAAGTGGTAATCCTTTCTAGGTTACTAGATACTCCTCAATGACATGGTTTTTCAACCATTTCTGTCTCCTATCTAGTATCCTATTTGGAGAGTGATCTCTGATATAACTTTCTTGTAAAGAAACAATACCCTCTATTAGATTATCCTCCCTTGAAGTATACTTTCTAAGTTTACTAACATGAAACACTAGATGGACTCTACAATCTAGAGGAAGCTCTAATTGGTACACAATATCACTAAGCTTCTTAACTATCTTCCATTATCCACAAAACCTTGGTGAAAGTTTAGTGCACTTCCTTGTGGATAGTGAAGTTGATCTTGCTCGTATTTGAAGAAAAACTCATTCTTCAAAGATTCTAGGAGATCTCTTCTTGTCACCATATTCTTTGGCCCTATCAATAGCTTGCTACATCTTGGCTTAAGCTATTTCTGAATTTGCTTGAAGATTTAACAGGAACTGTGAAGCACTATGACATTTCTTTGGCATTCCTATGGTACTAGGGCGGCCGGATTCATGCCATAATTCATTTCAAAAGGAGATATTCCAGTGACCTTATGAGGTCTATTGTTACAAGCAAATTCTACTAATGGAAAATTACTATCCCAATCTTTCTGCCTCTTAGACACATATGCCTTCAACATGTCTTGTAGAATCTGATTTACCTTCTCGATCTGGTCATATAACTTCTCGATCTGGTCATATGTCAGTGGATGGTCACCACTACTCATTTTCAATGACACTTGAAGCTTGTCGAAGAAAAACTTCTAGAAGTATCTCGTGAATCTAACATCCCTATCTGAAACTATGGATGTCCGTAACCCATGTAATCTAGAGACATGCTCGAGAAATGGCTTTGCTTCTTGAGGAACTTCTACCATCTCTTGCATAGGTATAAAATGAGCCATCTAGCTCAATCTGTCTACCACTATACCGGGATGCCCTACACAAGGAACATCATGGTTATCATGTGTGACTTTTCTTCTCAAAGCTTGAGAATCTGATATGCAAATTGTTAATGGAATTCTTTAGTTAAAGAGGCTCGAGTGTTTGTAGGAGAAGAAAGAGCAAAGAAAGAGGACATGTTGCACCAAAAGTTCTATGTGCCTTGCTTAAAATAGAAGATTAGAATTGCAAGAAGAAGGCAAAAGTACTCATTGTGTGTAGCACTTTAGGACGGAAAAGTACACAAGTAGAACCAAGTACTTTCAACTACTTGTGGAGTCAACCTTAGAGCAGTTTCTTCACCTTAGCCAAGTGACTTCCTCTTGTGCACCCTTGCACTCAAGCATCCTATAAGGTTGAAGTAGTGGACATTGCTAGTGTCAAACTGCAACACCCCTTGGTAATACTATGGCCACACCTTGATTTTTTCTTCCTAGGATATAGTTGATGTGCAACACAAAAGAGAGCATACAGTACTCTCTTCACAAGTTCTTGGCTCTCAAGCTCTCCACTGTATGTCTTAGAGTCTATGCACACCTTTTTCACACTTTGTCTTTCTTTGTTTATCTCCAATGACTCCCTTTTGCTTAGTGTATGCTTTCTCTCCTATATCCTTTACTCGGTTTGTCAACTCCTTTGTGTATGCCACTTCACTTGACTTGACTTGCATTCATGTGTATCTTCGTAGATCTTAGTGTATGAGAGCCTTGGTTGTGCAGCCCACCTTCCCACTCCTTGGTGCATACATTTCCCCAAGTCTTTGTATTTTGTATATGCCTTTTTTCTACTTTGCTTCAAGATCCTCTTACCAAGATTTTCTTGTGTCCGCTTCAACGATATTCTATTGTTCCTGTATTGACCTTGGGCACCCCCTGTCTGAAAACTCCTTGGCCATATATGCACCACTTGTGCACCTCTTTACCAAGTAAGCACTGTGACAAGCTCAACACACATTTTTCCTTTTCATTTAACTATTCCACTCTCCATTGAGAAATTGGAGTATGGACTTGATTTGTTCACTTGACTAGGAGGAAGAAGCGTATGGAACTTCTCTATCTCCTATGATAGAGCCATCACCGATGGCTCTAATAATAATCTGTAATAAGTGTGAATCTCCCACCCCTGCTTCCTTCATTTCTTGAAGCAATGAGCTTTCTAGAACTGTAGAGCTCATTCGATACGTTATCTGAGAGAATGCATCGACTACAATATTCTCTTTGCCTCTTCTATAAAGGAGTTCCATATGAAGCTCCTGCATGAGCTTAGCCCAATAAGCTTATTTGCCTTGAAGACATGGCTAACTACAGAAATACTTGAGTGTATGATGATCTGTGTATACCTTAAAATTTGCACCATAAAGATAGCGTCTCCAGACTTTAAGAGCATGCACCATTGCATACAATTCGTGCTCATGCACTGGCCAATTGCACTATGCACTGCTTAACTTCTTACTTTCAAAAGCTATAGGCCTTCCATCTTGGCTCAAAATTGCCCCTATGGCTATGCTAGTAGCACGTGTCCTCAAAACAAATATCTTCTATGGGCCACCAGTTTGAGTACTGGAACTTTTGAAACAGCTTGTTTTAGAGTATCAAAATTATTCTGTTGTTATTTCTTCCATGCAAAAGGTACTTTGCTTTGAAGCGAATTCGTCATAGGTGTTGCTATCAATGAATAAGAGAAGATGGATTTTTGATAAAAATCGAAAAGTCCTAAAAATGAACGAACTTGCTCTTATCTTGAGGGGTTGCCCATTGTAATATAACTCAGACCTTTTGGGGATCCATCTTGATTCCAGTGATCGAAACTACATGCCCTAGATGCTCTATTTCTTGAAGAAACAATTGGGTTTTGTCAAGATTTACAAATAATTGGTTTTCTTTTAAGTTATTCAATAGTAACCTTAAATGACCTTCATGCTCGTGTATGACCTTCTATACACTAACAAATTATCTACAAAATCCACAAAAAAATTGCCAATGAAAGGATGCAAAATATCATTCATTAACATCATAAAAATAGCAGGTGCATTAGTAAGACCTACTATACACTAACAAATCTCTATAAAATCCACTATAAATTGCCAATGCAAGGACACAAAATATCATTCATTAATACCACAAAATTAGCAAGTGCATTAATAAGACCAAATGACATAATTAAATACTCATAAAGACCAAAGCAAGTTTTTTAGAGCATCAAGAAGATCAGCTATTCTGGGCATGGGGTATCTACGCTTGATGGTAGTCTTATTGTTGCTCGAGAATCCATGCACATCTGATAAGACTTATGTTTCTTCTTTACTAGGAGAACACATACAACAAAGGGTGAATAGCTGGGTCTAATCAGCCCTTTCTCCAAGTACTTGTCCATGACCTTGCGCACCTCACTCTCCTCTTGCAGACTCATTTGAAATGGTGATCGCGCGGTTGGACCCGCTTCTGTCATCAACTCGATCCTATGCTCAATATTTCTGCAAAGAGGTAAATCTGAAGGTAATTCATTTAGGAACAAACTCCTTGAATTGTGCTCTTACCTTCTCTGCCAACTGGAACCTCCTTGACTTTGAGAATCCATCACTACACACGATGAATACACAAAATACAAAAAATACAAAAAATAAATATACTTACACAATCAATTTTGGGCAACTTGATTGCGGTCATAATCGTGTCTCTTGGAGATTTGGCTCCCTACGGATCAGTAGTCCCCTCCCCTCATGCTCAAGCTCTTAGCTGATATACATGAGAAGCAAAGTCTATGACTGGTCGTCTCCTAGCATTCCACTTCTTACGTAGGACTACATAAAAACATGCTAGTCCTGCAATCTCAAAATCTAATCTATCCACATAGGCATGAATCTGAATACATAAACCAACGACTCATCGATCCCATGTCTTAGTGCTCTTTTCGTAGGCTAACTCCATTGTGTAGGTATACACTGACTGCACATTGACGAGATGTAATCATCTCACGAGACAAGAATTGATGACATTATGTGTGGAGCCCATATCAAAGAGGACCTTCACAAGCATTCTTGCCACGACTCCTCTCATAATAATGAGCTTTGTATCTAAAAACTGGTACCCCTTCTATGCCACTAGTGAACGCACAACATCTGGAACAAAAGGTAACTTCAAGTGACCGTCATGGCCACTATGAGATGATATTTGAGATTGGGAATCTCCAAAGTCCACACCTGCAACACTCCTTGCCTGTGTAGGGTTTATAACTATGGAGGATGCTATTTTTTTCTTTTTAGGACAATCTTTTTATGTTCAATTTTGTATATACACACACACACTGTATAGTTATTCTTTCATCAAGTTATGTAGAGTAGCCTTTTTGATACTCGTTTTTATCTCTTGTCTCTTGTCTATTTCTATTGTCGTTCATATGTTATTTGGTTCAATATGTGTTATGTGTGCAAAGTTCTAAGTGTTGGAAAGATTGTGTGATTTATATATTGAGCCTACTGCACTTCCAACATTGAGGGCATATGTTTTTGAGGTGTAGATAAATTGGGAAAGTTATTATTTTCCATTAGTAGAATTGGCTTATAATAATAGACTTCATAAGGTGAGTGTAATGTTTTCTTTTTATATGAATTATAACATTAATCCCACCTTAAAATGGGTGAAAAATGAAAAATTCATTGATGTTTCCACCTCTTAAGCTATATGGATTATATACTATTTTTAATTTTGTCCTTACAAATTTGATTGTTTCTTTTTGTTTATCTTTTGAGTGATTTGTGTCATCACATGTGTCCTCTTGAAATATTGAGTATTTTGAGGTACAGTAATGTTGATGCAGGTAGAAGGTTTGGAATACCTGTTCGTGGCACACATTCACATGCTTTTGTCAGCTCGTTTATGGTAAAAAAATATTTTGATGCAGGTGATTTAAGATCTTTATCGTCACTTTTGGAAATCAAGAAACTCGTGGGTATTTTGGCACAGGGCATTGAAGACATAACAGAGCGATCTCTGCATCACATTGATGGAGACGACAAATGTTATGATTTTGTTGCATTGGCACAAGATTGGCTGAGCAGGTTACAGGTGCACGATTGCATACCATTTGTTCAGCTTTATCAATGGAATGTATGGATTACTGTTTAGTATGGATTTTGGAAAATCATTGCATCAATAAAATATTTTATACTTAGTGTTTTGGTGAGAACGCTCAAAATTGTTTTAATCAATAACACCCCTTTTTTTTTGATGGGGATGATGCTTGAAGAATGTCATATTTTCAGGAATGTTAATTCTGCTTGGATATGGCATTGTATTGTTAACCCTCTCCTTTAGAATAAAAGCTCAAAGTGTCTGGTCCTCATGCTTGAAGGGCTTTTGTCCTCTTCTGCAACACTCAAAGATTTTATTCTAGGATACCTTTAACACTTCTATCCTTTAAACCTCTCCCTCTGAATAAAAGTTCCATCTTGAAAGTGTCTGATTCTCATGCTTGAATGTCTTTTGTCCTCTCCTGGAGGACTTTATTATATGGTAATTTTATCTGTAGATTGACTTGATCCATAGTCGCATAGAAGCAGAGTCTAATTGCTGATTAATAGCCTTATTTTCAAAGTTTCTTCCTCTTTTAAATTCATTAAGAGCTTGAGATTGTCACGAGGTCCCTATTTTGCGGGGGAAGAGGGGGGGGGGGGGGGGGGGGGTAAAAATGCATCACCAATAGCTAACAAGAAGAAATGACTCCAATAGTGCTTATAGAAGATTATATGGTCTCTTACTAAAAGAGCAGGATTGTGAATTTAAAATGGTCGAACATTGAGATGTTGTTGTTATCATATGTTTGAAGGGTAATGTTCAAGTATATGAAAAATGACATGTGTACATGAACTGTTTGGAAAACTTGATTAAAACTTTAAAAGAAACTGAGGTTAGATGTTATGTCAATAATGAAAGTATGAAGACACATTTGTTCTTAGATGGTGCTATCAATCTAAACTGTTATACTTTCAAAGAAAAAGGAGAATGTTCCACCTGTTGCTCTTTGGGTAGTGAAATGTACACCAAAACATTGCTAGACTTTATAAAGGGTTTAACATTTCGAGCCTAGCATATTTCCGAGTACCTGGACTATGCTTAAGGTCTTATTTTTTGGTTGTATGATGATTTTTCACATGTAAGTATTGTCTACAGCACGTCTTTTCTTTTCTGATTCATTGCCATGCATTTAAACTTCTAATCGGTCGAATTCCTCATGTCAGTCAGTCAGCCATTCTACTTGTGGTGCAGGCAACAGATTCCTTTCGGGGCCGATTTATGGATACCAATCATAGTGAACTGGCAGCTTTCGCATCATATGCGTTATCTTTTCCAACGAAATTTCAGGCTTTGGTTGACACTTTTGATGTATATTCTAATCAGTTCCAACAAATTTTCAGGCTTTGGTTGAGAATTTTGATGTATATTCTAGCTTGTTGTAGCTTTCTGTATTAGGATCACATTGATTAAGTCTGCTGTTTGGGGACTAGAGTATTTTTACACTGAAGTTTTATTTTTTATATAGTTTTATTTATTTTTTTGATTTTTTATTAAATATGTAATGTACATCAAATTAATGCCCGGATCTTGTGTGATTATGAGTTAGCTTCTCCCTCTTCTAAGCTTGAAAATGTTCTTACTATTCACAAACTTGATGTCATGAGATGTACTATAGTTTGGAATGGCAACTTTTCTAGTTAAAAAGTCTACACGTTTCCTTGTTCCTCCTTTCTGAAAGATCAAAAGGTTATGTTTTCTGATTCCATCAGAAATGATCCATAGCAAAACAGTTTCTTGCTAGTGACTTAACATGAAATTATAATAGCATAGGCATGCGCAAATGGAGAGCCTAAAGAGAACACAAGTATATAATGATGCATGGAATACATACTGAAGTTTGTCCACAATTTGCAAATATCCTATGGCCCATGACTCTGACTATAAACTCTACATCTAATCTTTGGTGGTTAATGTGGAGGTCGGTAGACAACAATATTAAAACAATTATTTTGGGCTGGAAGGCCATTTAGGATGACTCAATTCACAGCCTTTGCCATTAACCAGAGAAATATCTCATCATTTGAACGATGAATTAAAGGTGTCTTTTTTATTTATCAGGGTAGAATTTCATTTTTCCTCATACTGCAATAGCGACCAAAGTAAGAATCAGTGCTGCTGATCATGATTATCTCTTTTTAATGTTTTTTACAGGTCCTGAGAAGTGGAGTACCAAACTTCTGTGCAGTTGCTCTAGCATTACATGAACTAGGGTGAGTCCATACAGGTTGTACTGTTAAGAAAGTGAGTTTTTAAAAGAAATAAAATACTTGTCATAAAGTAGATAGTCCACTCTGGTCAGTATTAGGTCTGATGGTCTTGATCAAGCAAAGGCACCAGTATTGAGAAATTCATATAGACAATTGCGCCCGTGAGTTATGTATTGCATGTCAATGTAGATGATTTTGTCTTGCAATTTCAGGCTTGTTAGTTGTAATTTCCAAGCTGCAACTTGCCTTTTAGTAAAGGGATGTGTCTAAAGTGGTTATTGCCCAAAAAACAAAAAGAATCTTGAAGCTTCCACCTTGAGAGGTCTCTAACTGATGCAGGACTTTGTATGAAATCTTTTCTCTGAACTACTATTGTGCAGCTATAAAGCTCTTGGAATTCGGTTGGATTCTGGCGATCTTGCTTACCTTTCAAAAGAATGTCGAAAGATCTTCACAATCATAGAGAAGGAATTCAACATTCCAGGTTTCCATAGCCTTGTAATAACTGTAAGCAATGACATAAATGAAGCAACACTAGAGGCTTTGAATAAACAGGTATGTACTTTTTGATGTCCTGGGTGTAGGCATGCTCTTTAGGTTGGCCATGACCTCATGTTACCAATGAACAGGGCCATGAGATTGATGCTTTTGGAATAGGAACACATCTCGTCACATGCTCATCTCAACCTGCATTGGGTTGTGTCTACAAATTGGTGGAGATTAAGAAGAAGCCCCGGATGAAATTATCGGAAGACATAGAGAAGGTTCAGTCTAGTGGCACATATTTAAATTTCCATGAGTTCTCTAGGCGATTGATGTCTAGAAATGAAACAGGTGACGATACCATGCAAGAAAGAAGTGTACAGGCTGTATGGAATTGAGGGTGTTGCTTTGGTTGATATTATGCAGGGAATGGATGAACCTGCACCAAAGGTGCAACAATATGCATGTTTTTTCTGCTGTTTGATAGCTATTTCAATCATATATATGTAACTTCCTCTGGAGATGTTATTTGAAGATTCTGTGGTATTGAACAGGTCAATGAGCGAATACTCTGTCGCCATCCTTACATTGAATCAAAAAGGGCTTATATAGTTCCAACAAAAGTTGAGAAACTCTATAAATGTTACTGGGCTGGGAACTCAGGTATGCTAATCAAAATTCAGTATGTGATATGTTTCCTATGCCATAACCATGCATCTGCACCTGGAGTAGGTCTAGACACTTGAGTTATAACCCTCACAGAGACTTGACAAGAGGAGCTCAATCTCCACTTACACTTGATGATTAGACAAAGACATCAGACCTCAAGCAAGACAAGGGACCTCAAGCGAGATGTACAGGAAACACTCAGGAGGAGGAGAAACACAAGTAATGAAGACACAGGAGAAAACACACAACAGCACCTTAGAATAAAGATGATACATAAACTTCGTAGCAAGATGGGTGTACAATACTTCTCCTTAGCACCGAATCCAAGGTTACCCTCCAAGCCAGCACCTCTGGCAAGGACTCCCTTGTGTGTGGGAGGAGCTTGCCACAAATCTACTAAGGAAGAGTGTAAGACTTAAATAACTATATGCATAACGGAATGGAGTCAGCAATTGTCCTCTCTATTCTATCCTTGACAAGGAATAATGATTAGTTGCCAGGAGGTCATCCATTGAGTGCTTGAAAGAAGAGAGCAGACCTTTGAGCACCCACTCAGAACCACATCAACCATCCTAGCACCCTCGGAGTCTAGTGCATCTTGCTTATTTCAACTCATAGATGAATAGATTATAAATGAAAAGTGACAACTTCCAAGTCATAAGTGACTATACTAAATAGTGAAAACTACATACAAATGGTCCATTAATGATCATCAATCATCTCTAGAGTCGATTCTCACATCCAATGATCCATACATCAATCATCATCAAAATGAAATACAAATGATAAACCACACATGAGTCACAATATGTCCTAATGGCAAATAAATATACAAGTATCAAATATAAATCAATATAATGTCTAGAGTCTAGACTCAAAACTTAAGTGTCAAGAGTCAAGATTCTATCATCAAAATTTGACTCTGAATCTGATGAAACATGGTTCATCTGAGTCACCCTCATCCTCATCCTCATCCTCATCATGATCATCATCAGTTTGTCTACTATATGGAGCACAACTAGTAGAGGCCCCTGAAGTGGAGGCATGAAACTCTACCCATGGTCGTGCACGTCTCTAGGACCGAGCCTGAAATTGCGGCTCTGTCAACTCTTAATATTGTCAACTCTTAATATTGCCAACTCTTAATATAGCTTACTGTAAAGATCCAACTCCTTTGAAGGTATGTTAAGTATCTCACAACCTTCTCTATATCAATATGATCAATGTTCATCTACCGCACTGCTATGTGACTTCCACTCTCCAAAATGCGCAAGTTGCAGTGGCAATATACAAGCCGCTCCAACTGTGCAATAGACAATATTTTCCTATTCTTAGTGTGGAAGAGGGCCTAGGTGCTCCGGTTTCTTTCACAAGGATTGGCACTACAATCGTGTGAAAGAATGTGTATGGCAAGAGATCTTTGCAAATCCATATAAAAAATGCATTAGTTCATTGATGATTGAATTATGAGTTTATCTACTACTCAAAATTCAGAATCTTATTCAAACAAAATTATTAACTTGGGCACTGATAAGCCATATTTCTCCCACCAAGATATTGGCTGTAACTCACTAGAACATAGCATGGAAGTGTCTTTACCAAAACTACCTCCATAGTTCTTGAACAATAATAGTTGGTCCGAAAGTACCATACGCATATCCACATCATAGGCATAAAACCTATGAATGCGGGATGTCCGTGCACTATGAAGCTTTTGATCAATCATCTGTCTCTGAGATCTCCATAGTAGATGCAAAATATGTGCCATGCCATGAGTGAGTCGATGGAGCGAATCCCATCAATCTCTCCATATGGAATGTATCTCATCAAACCTGATATTTCATGAAATTAAGAGTCAAGAGTCAAGACATAATATTAGAGATAAAAAAAAGATAAATGAATGTAATATTAACAAAATACATGTCCGAAGAGATGGATGTGCATGGAGAGAGGGAATTTCCAACAGGGTCCATATACTCATAAAAAATTTCGATAGTGCTTCCCTCCATATCAACTATATGCAACATGGGATATAGGGGCTACATACACTCCCACCAAGGAATCCATCTCTCTCCAAAAACCTATCATTCAAGCAAGGGTTGCGTAGTATTTCTGCTCTCTCGATCGTATGACCACTCCACGCAAGCCACTTTGGAGATACCACTGTCTGCAGAAGAGCTCTCCTCACTTGAAGCAACCTCTCCATGATGATGCACATATATGCAAATTTGGTCTTTGCCAGTCTAAGAAGCTCCAAGTCATTAAAAGATCAGAAGTCTTTGTGAACAAAGTGACCACCTTTTGACATATGCTATAAATATCATGGATCCAAAGGATCTTGCCCACATCCTCGATGAGCAAGTCAATGCCATGTATCACACATGGAATCCATACGATGGTAGGGAACTCCTCTAGCTTACATCCCATGGAAAATAAGTTTCCTCCATTGACCGTAATGACTTGGACAATGTTCTCCTCATCAATCTCCAAGATTGTCTCTCGAATATATCCATATATACTATCAGCCCCTCCAGTGCCTTTGTACCCACACCTATTGCACGTCCATCTCTCACTTCCCCCCGTCTGAAACTTTCCCTAGCTGGTTACAAACTGCAAGCAACCTTGTTTGACTCTAGGCATATTGTAAAGTTCTGAAAGACAAAGTAAGTGATGCTCAAGAAGTTAGAAAAAATCAAGAAGTTAGCAAATGATGGATAATACATATTATGTGTAGTATGTAGTATCAATGATCATGTATGTGTCACACACATGTCAAACACACACACACACACACACACACACATGTATGATGTTACACACACAAAGTCACACACACATACATGTGTGTATGTGTGTCACATGTCACACACATTTATGCCACATATAAAAACATGTGTATGTGTGTCACATGTCACACACACACATGTATGATGTATCATGTCACACACACATTTTGATGTTACACACACATGTCACATCATACATGACACACACATGTCATACACATATGTGTCACACACACATACATCTATGATCTCACATACACACATACATGGCATTTGAGTCAATGACATGTATGTTTGTGAGATCATAGATGTATATGTGTGTAACATCAACATGTGTGTGTGTGTGACATGTGACACATATACACATGTATATATGTGTGTGTGACACATGACACACGTACACACATGTATGTATGTGTGACATCTCATGTCACATGTAACATTTGTGTGATATGTATGATGATTGATCATTGATGTGCTTGTGTTCATCATACTTATTAGTACATAACTTATGCAATATGGCAATTACCAATGAAAATGCGCATAAATGATAAATCATATTACATAATACATATTACATATGCAACATTGCAATGTAGTAATGTACCATGTTGAATGTGCATAACATATGCATTGTGCAATTGCCATATTCCAAATTCCAATATGTGTTGCTTTAATGGGGGCCCAAGGTCAATGTTAGGTTCAATTTTCAAGCTTCAAAGTTTCCAATATCTTGATTCTTCTTGGAGATGCATCACTTAAGAGTCAAGAATCTTCAACGGTCAACCTTCTAGAGGCATAGGGCTCACACTCCAGCATGCAGTGGCACAGAGAGTGCGACGTCGACCACATAGGGCTGGATTCGGATGACCACGACTATACGAGGAGGATATCTCACGCATCATGATAGCCCACGACCACATGATGGAGCACAGACGCACCATCACCACCTGGGTAGCCTTCCTTGAGGAGGCAGTCACAGAGTCACCGATGTACCACATACTCAACCCACCTCCACTCATTATCTGTAGTTAGGATATACATATTAACTCCTATCATGGGGGCCCCATGTATTAGGTGGCCATTATCTGCAGAGTCAGAGCCACATCTCCCCACACACCACTACATTATCCCCACTACCTCTCCATCACTCGATACACTATCTTGTGGTTATTTCGATCCTTTTTCAGCCTACACAGTTTTGTGTAGCTAGTACTATTCCATTTTATTTCTACACGAGTTACTACAGTTGTACATGGTTTTGTCTCATAGGCCAAGTTTGGCCTTCGGAAGACGTTAATATCACTTTCTTTCTTTCTTCTTTCTTTCTCTCTCTCTCTCTCTTTGTGTCACGCTTGTTCTGTAGCAGGCAGACCATACCACATGACATCATCCGAGCAAAACTCTGTGCACCACCCATGGTCCTCGAGGCACTATTCCAAACAGTGAGTTTCATTCAAAGGGTGAGGGAGTTGCCACACGATAGACTCACTCGTAGAACTTTTGAGGAAGCTATATAGTTATCTCAGAGTGGGCATGATAGAGCCCGGAGGCTGGTACTCATAGGTCACAACTTGGTTTGCGACAAATGGGCTCGATATGGAGAGTTTGCCACCTTTTCAGTACGACTTTGACTCACCTTACTATCACCTCTCTTGTAGAGAGAGGAATCTAGTGCTTAGATCGGACTTATGGAGACTCTACATCAAGAGAGTATGGATCAACCAGTCTAGAGGGGAGGATGTCAATCTACAGAGACCAGTTTCTCACCATTATGTCTGATGGATTCATACAGAGACCAAACTATATGGACATCTATATGTCACAGAGTTCACGAGTAGCAATTGGCCAACCGAAGGTCGCATCACATAGACTAGAAATCAAGAGTGGGAGAAACAATGGGGTCTCGCAAGCAGAGCAGATATGCAAACCATGTAGAGAGGAAGTGGAGAGTGAGAAGCATTTCATATGTTGATGCAGAGCATACACTCATATTAGAGACAGACATGAGACTTTGTTTAGAGGACAACCCACCCTACGAGAGATTATGGACTTCCAAGATCAGAGACAGTTAGGATGTTTCTTGATAGAGATTCAGAGGCATAGAGAAGGACTCTTACCACTAGCACACACAGCTACAGAGGTGGAGAGGAGATTGACACAGTCACCATATATAGCACCAGAGGTGTGCGTTTGATCTTTTTTAATACTAACCATGAACTATGGAGATGTTCTTATGATATGGAAAGTGGTCGCATAAAGTAGTAACATTAATACCCTTAGTCTATTCTTTGTTACCAATTCCAAGATAGCTTCATTAATTGCTTTCTCTTTGGACCTTTGAATGCATGCAATGAAAAAAACGTGATTATCGATCACCTGAAAGAAAGCATTAGCAGCAAAACTCAAAGTGTACAAGTGATTTTGACCTCGCATTACAATGGTTCCCTCTCGTGCATTGAATATCCCAATAGTGTTTGATGCAAGGCCATGGAATCTAGCCCTAATGTAATGCATATGTTGAGCACAAATCATCTCTATATATATGCAAAAAAGAAGGTTGGCAATGAGCACATGGTTTCTGCATGAAGATGCTAGTTTAGCACTATTGCAGTTTCTCTAGAAAAGAAAGAATATCCTAGTCGAACACGAAGTTTGGAGTGTCGAGTGTGGTTTGTGATGCCATTGATGATCTTTGATGCTTAGTAACCCATCTCAATCTAGTTGTATTTGATGACTTAGTTCGTGACTACTTGAGGGGTTTGCTTGACTTTAGGTGGCCATCTTAGTGTTTGGTTCTTTGCTGGAGCCTCTATCGTGTTGGAAAAATGGTGTTATGGGGCAACCATCCACTAGGGGATCCCACCTAGGTTAAAACAAGACTAAAAATCTTGGTTAACATATGGTCAAGGACTCACCAAAACATGTCAAAATGTCAAAGTATGCATTTTTCTTAAAAAAATTGCAGATTACGAAAGTGCTCATCAAGAGTTCTCAAATGATCAATAAGACATAGATGTTTACTTGCAGATGGATGGTATAATCAAAAGCCCTAATTTTAAGGTTAAGTTGTATGGATACACTTGTATGTTTACATTTTTATGCTACTGCAATTTTTGTATACACTTTCCATTTTTAATATACACATACATGTATTCATTTAATTTGAATTCATATGGATTTTCTTACTAGGCCTCACATACTTGTTCACTCGTAACTATCTCTATGAACACACATTTTCACTACTAGTAGAATAAGTACACACATTGACGACATTCCTAATTTGATTTCCTTTACTTTGACAACATTCCTAATTTTATTCCTAATATGTGCATTGTTGGAAATTTAGTAGGCCCATAACTAATATCAGAGGTCCAAGTTCCATATATCCAGGATCTACAACACAGAATCCAACAATCTTCCAATATTGACAAAACATGAACATACCACACTTAATCATACAAATGATGAGACAAAATAGAGAAAGATTAAACAACATGTGTAAAGTGTTACGTAAGCCACTTCTTACTCACACTATCATCTATACAAATGTCAAATTACAATGTGGGAGTCAAAATCTCAACCACTCTATGTGAACAGAAATAGATGGATGAGTGAATGTACATAATTTACAGGAATATTCAGATGTTGGAATAGAAATCTGAATATGTATGAGATGTATGACCTCATAGGTTGTAGAAGAGTGAATATGAGTGACAGAAAGAGGAAGGATCAGTCTAAAACTGATAATCAGCAAACCCTCATCTGATTTTAGGCTACGGAAGGCCCTAAGTCAGATACGTGTGTGAAAGATCACATACCTACAAAAGTAGCAAAGAATGCTAACAAGTTTGCTGTCAGAAATCCTTAAACTTATATGAACATACCTTCTCTAACACCTCATCCAAATATGCATGAAGCATA
Source organism: Ceratopteris richardii (assembly GCA_020310875.1). Lineage (NCBI taxonomy): Eukaryota > Viridiplantae > Streptophyta > Polypodiopsida > Polypodiales > Pteridaceae > Ceratopteris > Ceratopteris richardii. The sequence continues at coordinate 109,313,935 of CM035411.1, forward strand.
CATGTACTAATTCTCTTGTATCTATGCCGAATAGGACTCCTCCTGATATGGATGCCACTGCCTGCATAAACTCCAAGTAGTACCTGTTTGCATAAAAAGAATATGTACCTAAATTCTTAACATAAGATGTAAATCTTATGTAAACCACCATCCAATGTCTTTGAAGTAACCCGAAATCGTCATGTAGAAGACAATCTTCAAATACATCATGTGAATGGCCGATCCACACCACCAAGCTGCTGATAGGTAAGTCTTCTCCATAAGTAAGAGTGTGAGCACACTCTTCTTCTCCAAGAAGAACTCCATAGCCGCTCCTCAACATGCTCCAAAATAGCAACATGGCTGCCCCATGTGCTAAGAGCACCACCTCTACTGAGAGACCAAAGATCCAAAGCTTGTGTTGCAAAAGGTGTAAGATAATTAACAAACTGACCCAAGCTTGTTCTTATATAGCATAGCCTTCATGGTAATAAAGCAATATCCAAAAGCATAACACAACGATCGTAATTGTAGCTTTTAACGAACACATGCGTTTCATCAATTCGATTGCTGCTGCTTGCCATCCGTTCGCGTTTGTGAAAAGCGTATATTTAAAAAGCATGATCAAAAAAATTTCCTACGCGATCTGCACCGCCGCTTGTGGGACTTGAACGCGGGTGGATTCTTTGAGAGGCCAATCGTCTAGCCACGACGCCCAGCGCCTTTGGTTGTAGAGGGTACTAAAGGACTAGCTACTAATGCTGTGATACCTGAGCAAAATTTGACCAATAGAACATTGTACCTGTATGATATTGCTTCCAACAATCCCCCCTGCAATGTCATGTTGGTACAAACTAGACTGGATATATAACTTCATTCATCTGCAATCTTCATAAGCTTCAAACTTGTACTCTTGAATTGACCTTCAAATATTTTCTTCGAAAGTCTTCTTCAAAACTTAATTTGACTTTCCTTCAAACTTCAAACACCTGAACTTGTTGAATATGAACCATAATACTTGAGAAAATATGCAAAGTAGATAACCAATAGTGTATACATCAAGCAATCATTTGCTTGACAACAAATGTAGCAAGTACTGACTCTGAACCTGCTATCTCCTGTCTTTTCAAACCTGAAAACATACACTAGGATCCACATATTTGCATTTACCTTACGAAAGCTTTCTCAACGTACTTCTCCTGTGTCATGTAAATATACTAAACATGTATATATATATATATATATATATATATATATATATATATATATATATATATATATATATATATATATATATATATATATATATATATATATATATATATATATATATATATATATATATGTGTGTGTGTGTGCGTGCGCGCGCGCGTGTATGCATGTTCTAACTGTAAGTCCTTCATACCTCTTTCCTTCAGAATCTGGTATAAACATATATGTGCGCACTTCTGAAAACATACCTTTCTGAAATATCAAGCTTCTCTTCAATAGAATTCTGGAACTTTTTCTTGAACAGGAACACCCTAACAGGAACTTTCTCTATACATTCTCCTTCTTCTTTCTTCTTTCAAAGCTGGAATATAAAGAGAAACTGACAAAGGAAATATAGGAATACCTGATATAGGAATACCTGTAGATATGACTCGTCATTCTTTTACATATGGCAAAAAAATAAGTCTTCATGTTTCATCACCCCCTGGATGATTTAACACTAGTATCCAGAATTCTTCAAATATATCAGACTTTATGAAATCTGGAACGTGTTCCATTTTTCATAATATTAATACCTGTATCTTGAAACAAAATATATGAACCCTTTTATTAGCACTGCAGTTGCCAATAACTTTCATTGTAACTCTTCAACTTCCCATATTGTAGAATAAGGTTAGCTGATCTTAACATAACGAAACCTTGCTGAAAGTATTTTAGGATTCATAACTTTCTGCAGCATAACAAGTATCTTTTTCTATTTCTCTGCAACACTAATATGATAGAATCTGAATCTTTGACTTACTTCTTCCAATGCTAAGAACCTTACAAACAAAGGATAGACAATTGACTTATAAATACTCAAGATCTTCATGATCATTCAAGATCATCCAAGGTCATACAAGATCTATGATCTTTCCAACAAAATACTTTTGTAGAATCTACTCTCATCAAACCTTCATGACTGAATGTTTGATTTGCTACCTCAATGTCTTCAAGTGTCCATGCTTCTCACAAAGTTGTAAAAACTTTTCTTTAACGAAATCTTTTCCAAGAATCTGCAACTCCTACGTGAAACATAAGTGGACAAACTCTCACCTTGAGAAATCCAAAAGCTGTAAGTTGATACTTCATATCTTCATATTCTACTCGGGTGAAATGTGATAGTATCTGCTTGACTTTCTTTTGGCTAACTCCACTTCTCAATCAAGTGATAGGATCTGATTGAACACCTTTTTCGAATACAAGCATGTATACAAAAATCAAGACAATAGAAAGTAGATTCTTCAACTGGATGATATATCAAAAAATCTGAATTTTCTGAAGTTTTCTGAAAATACTGAATATGAGGTAACTTTTCCAAACACAAAACTTCAACCCAAGTCTTCAACATATGCTACAAAAAACTCTTTTACCACAAGAGTTAGATAAAGAAAAAGTATACTTCTCTGCAACTTGTCATATACCAAGTAGCTCTGCATTGACACTCCAAGAATTCTTTGAGGGAATATATAGCTATTTGCTCAAAATCGTCAACTTATATATAACTCATACATATGAGTCAAAATATACAAGCTGTCTTCAAAATCGGCTGCTTTTCTTTCTCTCTATGCAATTCTTTGTCAAATCTACTAAATCATGACCAAGTATAATGCAAAACAAGAAACTGCTTCTTCTTTAGACTATCTTCACACAAGATGTTCTCGTAGACTTGTCTTTGGATGTAGAGGATAAAATTAGGAAAAGTATATGGAAAATATGAGAGAAAAGGAAGTCTTACTTTTCTTGTGGAAATGTTGGACTTTCTTCTTCTGCATCTTTCTTCCACCTAATGATGCCAACATCTTCAAACTTCTCTTCCATACCTTTTGTTCTCTTCATCTTGAAGTAGGAAGCACTCTTAACTTCTTCAAATGAACTTATCTCTTGCTCTAGTGCTAAGAGTAAGAGACAAAACAAACATGGTATACAAATGGAAGTCAAGATAGAATCATGTTTTATCATCTCCTCATATCTCCTGAATCAAAATTCTGCTTTCAAATGATTGATATGAATAAATTCACCAACCTTTTGTCTGAATGATGAATTACCTTTCTAGAGTTACCTCTCTAGATACAAAATGTGAGCAAAAAACTTCCAACCAACTTAAAACACAAGATTGGCTGAAAACAAAACTGATGCTCTGCATATTTGTCTTCTTAGATGAGCTTTCTTGCCATGAAAGAGATCTCTCAAAACTCTCTAGAAAAACCTCTAGATACCTGTTTTGATGTAGCTTTTAACTTTCAAATAATGAAAGTGTATAAAAGCACCCCTTGAATCCTTCAAATCTCTTCATAACTGCTCTTCTAAGATATGACCTGCAAATGATAATCTGACAGTAGAAACTGATACCTGTGATTTGATGTTGATCTTGTTCCTTCATCTTCTCCAAACCATTGTTCTTCCTTGAATTTGAAGTAGCCTTCTCTCATCAAGTCTTGGTCTTCAAACAATACTTTTTGAAAAGTATTTTCATACTTTTCCAAAAGTATTCGGCTGCTAACAGATCATCAACTTCATACTCCACACTGATGAATAAACATGTAACTGAATTGTCTAACTCTCAAATCTTTACTCATCTAGATTAAGTGTGTATGTCAAATGTCAAATGTTAGAAGATGTTCTTAAATCATATGTTGTAACCTTGGCAGTCGGGGAACCTACGAATCAGAGAGCCTGAATGCTCTGATATCAAAAACCCTAAAGCTCTGATACCAAATGTTGGAAATTTAGTAGGCCCATAACTAATATGAGAGGTCCGAGTTCCATATATCCAGGATCTACAACATAGAATCCAACAATCTTCCAATATTGACAAAACATGAACATACCACACTTAATCATACAAATGATGAGACAAAGATAGAGAAAGATTAGACAACATATGTAAAGTGTTACGTACGCCACTGCTTACTCACACTATCATATAGACA
>CM035411.1:109333097-109358097 GCA_020310875.1 Ceratopteris richardii
TATTATGAGTAGAAAGGGTATATATATGTATATATATATATATATATATATATATATATATATATATATATATATATATATATATATATATATATATATATATATATATATATATATATATATATATATATATATGTGTGTGTGTGTGTGTGTGTGTGTGTGTGTGTGTGTATTGTTTGGGGGGCACTAGATTGTGCTCTCTAACCACGATAAACAAGATTTAAAAAATACACTTCTGATTACAAGAACACCCACGTAGGGAAAATGATACAAGAATACGGAACTGATACAAGGTGTCCCACAACCCGGGACTGATAGGTATGAATAACTTGACCAGAGATGATAAAAGACGTCCCACAACCCGGGACTGATAGGTTGAAGCAAGATCTCTGGGTTACAAGAACTCCCTTCAAGGAGATGATATAGATACAAGAAATAACTAGACAAGATCTCATACTACGAGATTACAAGAGGACAAGGCTAGATGTCCAAGAACTAGGCTAGACAAGACCAGAATGAGGAACAAGACAAGAACTGGAACTGGAACTTGGAGAGTACTTGGCGCTCTTCCACAATCACCATCCCATATTAAAAGAATCATTATCAGAGTCAAAAGGTGAATGCAACCCAACATCAGAATCATGCAATTGATTTTGCACCTCGTAATCGTGTTCTAGTACCACATACGAAGAACTCTACAAAGACCAAGAGCAATGAAGATTCAAGTCCAAGAATATCTTAAGATCACATAGCTGCTCTTCATGGAACTCGTCACATGAGGAGAAGGTGATGTCATGGACACAAAAGAAACTCTCTTGAACCTTAAATCTCATATGACTTCCTATATCTCATGATTGCTTCAAAATTCGGAGAAACGAATGCTATCATCATGTCCCGAATGCGCCAAAACCGTAAGATCAAGTGTCTACTTGCCTCATTTTGACATTCGAAGGTCGTCTTTCGGATCGCTGATAAAAAATCAGCAAATTCTGCTCCCAAACAGTACTTGACAGCAAACTCTAATTCTAGAGCATGTATAGCTTTAAGACTGGATGTCTTATGTGCCAAGTTGCTCTTTATATAGCAATAGATCAGCCCATGAATTTCTGACGAAAACAGCCAAAAAAGCAGGCAGCGGGATTTGCACTGCATTTTACAGAATTAGTGATTTAGGGTTTCTTTTTTAATTTTTCAACTAGCTTTAAGTGTTGCTTTTCATGAGTTAAGTCTCAAGCTTTGATCTTGTAGCTTTCTAACTGCAAATCTAAGCCCTTGGTTAAAAATATGATGAAAAGCAATTTATGTACAGAAATTAGGCTTTGACTTTTGGAGAGGTTTTAGTTCGCATCTGCCAGGTTATTATATATCAAGAGAAAGCTCTTGGATTGTATTTTATAAATATGAATAAAATTTTTGCCCAACTTTGACCAAATTCAACCATCTCTGAAATTAGGGTTTTCTGGAATTACGTAAAAAATGGCATTGTTGTCCGACATATTGCTGCATATGCCATATCCATTTCAACTGACTTATGAACGAACAGAAGTAAAGAAATTTCTTTCAATGTAGAAGTGGTCATCCTCAATCCATGTAGCTTTGGGCACCTATTACCATTCCAACATACTCTAGATTTGGATTCTCACGTTGCTTATCAATTTAATAATTTGTAAAACAAGATTTTCGTGTAGCATTTTATTTCCTTACGCTATTTCTTACCAGCTCATATGACTGGAACTGAATCCAATGAACCCATGGGGCCCTTATATGGTTTCTTTTTTATCTATTTATGCAAACGTGTGAACTCATTCAAGGCGGTATATGTTTTCTCATGCTGGTACATGTCTTCTCAAGTCATTTGAGATAAGTGGTACTACATTCTACCTTGTATACTTTTTAATTTTGTAATGATTCTTACCTTTCTTCACATCAGACACAGCATTTGTATGTAGTAAGCTCTCTCTCTCTCTCTCTCTCTCTCTCTCTCTCTCTGCTAGAGAGTCTCTAGTCCACTCATACCTCTAGTGCACACCGAGTACTCTACTTACTATACTCGCTTCTTAGTCTCTTAGTTTTTGTTTGAGTATTTCTAGCTTAGATACTATCAGATTCACTATTTTGCAAACTTTTGGTCAAATAGGTCATTTTGGCCTTCAACAGGCGTAAATATATCATCTCTCTCTCTCTCTTTCTCTCTCTCTCTCTCTCTCTCTCTCTCTCTCTCTCTCTCTCTCTCTACAATTGAAGTGTTTCGAGCATCATACATGCAAAACCAATTTTATTTTGGCTGACAGTTATTGCTGCAGAGCCGTTACCTTCTTTGGAAGATGTAAGGTCAAGGTGCAAGTCTCAGCTAATGGCAATGCGTCCTGATCATTTGCGCGCATTGAATCCCACTCCTTACAAGGTATAGAATCATGCAAGTGAAGTGATTACGTTAGAATGCATTTATCCTTACTGTATTGTATATTTTTTACCATGTCAAGTATGCAGATTTTCATGTGTTGATATGTGTGCATATACGCGTGCTTTTGGTGTTGAGTGCAGGTGAGTGTTAGCAGAAATTTGTACGACTTTATACACTGCTTGTGGCTTGATGAAGCTCCTATCGGGGAGCTCCATTAGACAACTCCATCAATCAGACAGCATCCAGTTTCAATACTCCCTTATGAAATAGGAAGCTCCATTAGACAACTCCATCAATCAGACAGCATCCAGTTTCAATACTCCTTTATGAAATAGGAAGCTCCATTAGACAACTCCATCAATCAGACAGCATCCGGTTTCAATACTCCTTTATGAAATAGGAAGCTCCATTAGACAACTCCATCAATCAGACAGCATCCAGTTTCAATACTCCTTTATGAAATTTGATGTTGAGATACAACATATCAATCCTCGAAATATTCCGTTGCCATGGGCTAACAGAGGGTATTTGTCCAATAACAGAACAAGCTTCTACTCTCAAACTGCATAGGCATATGTACACGCATGTGCGTGCACGTACGCTTATGAGGCACATGAGCGCATACGTACGAGCACGCACGCGGATGCACACGCGGGTACACGGACTCGTGCGCCCGCTTGCATGCACGCTTACGAGGCACATGAGCGTGCACGCACGCGGATGCACACGCATACACAGAGAGAGAGAGAGAGAGAGAGAGAGAGAGAGAGAGAGAGAGATTTTGCTAAAATCTCAGCTAGTCCCATCTCAATAAGAATTGACGCTTGGATATTTCTGAAACCTACTGAGGGCAAGCGTTGCCTTCTCACATGCTGCTACTCTGTTTGCACTTGTTTGATTTTGCTAAGTCATTGGAACATGAAATTGCAATGCGTTTTCTGTTGTGTGGTAAGCTTCGTCTGTCTTTTTCTTTTTTCATGTCCTTTGCTTTCTTCTTAATACTACTGTTGTACCAAAGTAGGATAGTGCAGTGCTCTTTTTTCTAACAAATAAGAAAATCATGCATAATAATCAAATAAATTTTTGAAAAAACCTTCAAGCCGCTTAAAGACTTATACCTAGACGTTCGATAAAAAATATATTAAAAAAATCTCTTTTTTGATAACTCAAAATATAGAAATGATTGAATATGGTTAAAAAAAATTGTTTTTCTATAGACTTACATATGAGAAGAACGAAACATCTCCATAGAAAATATTTTTCTCATGTTGAAATAAATTTTGTAGTGTTAATTTAAAGCCATATAATCATCTAAGACAAGTCTTATGAATTAGAGAAATCATATTTATAATAAAAAATTTACTACAATATAGGGTGTCCATTATATAGTTATACACTGTAAAAGCTTTTTATATGATATAAATGCATAGAAACAGTAAAAAGACTGGCTTTCTATTTCAAAAATCATCATATAGTATCATAGAAATATGGTACATGTCTTTGAACCAATAATTTTTGTACCTATCTCACATACACTAACAATCTCAATAATTCATTGTATAGCCATATTCCACTCTATCGAGAATAAAATTTCATCTTAAAAATAAAGCTTTATTCAATGATATAAAGAATATAATATCAATCAAAATAATTCTATAAACATTATAAACTAATTTAAACATTAAAAGTAGCACATTACTTCAATCATGTAGCATATGCATATGCAATATTTACTCATCAAATGACTTTTTCTTAGCATAGAAAAACAATAATATTTTTCAACTTAGAAAGAACATAGAAATTTGACTCTTAAGGTTGTCAAAAAAATATTTCTAGCTTGAAGATTATTAAATAATATTTTGACAATAAAAAAATGATCATATTTATACCATCACTATGCAAAATAATTCATAGATGATAATGTTGTCATGCCACGTGATTAATTTTATGGCATAAACGTAGCTAAAATCATTACAAATCTGATTATTGATAGAAAAGAGATTTTATGGCATTTATAACACTAAAAATTATGAGATCATGATTTTAATAAAAAATCAGCACTAGTTGACATCATTGTAATTTTTGCATCAACATTGCAATTAGCATCATAAAATTAATGAATAAATTTTATCCTTTCTATCTTTTAATGAAAACTATACTTTTCTAGAACTATTCAATCCTTATGTTAACATATCTCATAGTTACATTTATAAATGGTTCCTTCTAGTAATCTAGAAATTCATCAAATATTGTCTCTTTTTCAAGACATTAAAGTGTCCAAGTACAACACTAGTGTTAAGAATCAATTCCTACTAAAGCTTGAGGTGCAACACGTGTTATTCTTCAACCATATAGATAGAGATTCTAGAAATTTATCACAGATCTTCTTTTGCTAGCCAGTTGTTGTAAGAATGATGAATCTAATGATAGATCTAGATGGATTCACGTGTAAGAAACTATTTGCCTGAAGAGATGGGTGTTTGGACTCCTCTGAACTCATTTACAATGACTAATATGAAGTTTCTTATTTTCTTACACCTTGTATCAAGTACTTTATTTCTTCTTAAACCAATAGAACTTGAATAACAAAAGGAGAAAGCCAAAGATGCAACTGCATCAGCCTTATATCGTGGCACATTGTATTTTTTGTTGAAAAAATTGATCTAGTCATTCACGTTTCTGCCCATTTATCTATTGTAACTCATTTGTATAAGAGCATCTTCATTTTGTATTTCTTTATTTCTATTTGGGAGACTTGTCGTATAGCTTGCATTTTCATATTCATTCTTCTTTAGGGAGAAATGCCCCACATATGATGTATTTTGAAAGAGCATCCTCTAAATCTATGTAAGGATCCCTCTCCCAACTTTCGTATCCCTCTCCCCACTTTTATATGTGGTTAGAAGTTTGAACACTCACTTTATGTTCTTGGAAAGCTCACTCCAATCCATATGTGAGTGTTCCCATTTCACGGTCTACTCACCCTTTTGAGTCTCATACTCATTTCATTTATGAGTACATGTGCCGTTCATTTTCATTATGCATGTGTACTTTCAACTTGGTGTTAGAGATTTAGGTGAAGGACTTGGTGGTTCATTTTCAAGGTGGTGATGCTCTTGGAGGTCTTGGTGGTGGAGGAGGTGAAGTCTTGGTGGCATTCCCTTCATGCTAGAAGTTCTTCATCAACAAGGTGGTCATTTCGATTATCATTTTGGTGCTTGAGCATTTATGAGTGCTTTTGATGCATTTTCCCATCCCTTTGATCCTCTTTCCACCAATCTTTTTCCACCCTCCCCACCTCTTTGTTGTAGCCCTTTAAACACTTTCCTGGTAGATTCTTCTATGCTACGAATTTTGTGTTGCATATAATGGTGCTTACCTTCATCCTTCATTGTGATCCCATGGATAAACTTGATGATGGTTTGGCATATATGTTTACTAAAGATTTGTATGTAATCCATCTCTGGTCTATGCATCTAATCCAACCTATTTCTATGGTGTAGGTCCATAGATATCTTAACATTTATATTCCACATATAATATTGTTAATGATTTCTTTGCCCATTTGCATCATGCAAAGGTTGGTACTACTCTAACGACACTATATGCATATCTTTGCAGCACCATCATTGGCTCTATAGAAAGGAAAAATCATAGTTCTCATCACCATTATAGTGGTTAGTATTCCAAGGCATCTTGTTTAAGTTCTAAGCGTTCCTCTAGTTCAAAGTTTTGAACTTAGTAAATTTAGATAACAAAATTTACCCTTTTGTTTACCTCTCTCTAGTTGTAGTTACAATAATCATGTGATGCCATCAATCTTCATCTGAGTTGGCAAGTCCAATAATTTACACAAATAATTTCCACTGTCAAGGATAGTGAAGAGGCCAACTCGAGTTCATCCTAGATTTCATGTAGTTTTTCATATCTCAAGAATGGTGTATCTGAAGAATCTAATAGCACAATCACATTCAAAGCATGCCTAGACCATAAGAAAGCTTGTTTATGTTCCTTGCTATGACATCCAAAGATCTTTTTTGGCTTGCTAACATCATCAAGGACATCATCATTTGTAACTACCCTACACAATCAGTCTTCAACATATATATAAAGAAGGGTTGTTCATAGAGATCCTTAGTCTTTTTCCCAAGTTGCATTTCATGTTCTTGTCTTGCTCTTTGTTCTAGTCTTTTGTAGTATAGTTTTTGGACATCTAGTCTTATCCTCTTAGAATCTTGTGGCATGAGATCTTGTCTAGTTATTTCTTCTATCTAGTTCATCTCTCTTAAGGGAGTTCTTGCAATTGAGATATCTTGTTTCATACCTATGGTCTCGAGATGTGGGATCTCTTGTATCCTGTTTAGTCCAACACCTACATTCTAATGGGACATTGTTGTTTTTTTCCAAAATCTAACACTTGGTCATCCTTTTTTGAGCCTTAGTAGTACACAAACTCTTCTAACTCCATTATCATTCTAGCCAGTTCTCTATCATCATGGCATCATAGATCTCAGACATGCCTTGGTGGATCAGGTTAGTGTGTGACTATTTCCAAGAGGTGCTACAACTTGTAGGGCAAAGACCATTTTGAGATCTGAAAATTTGATGGCACAAACTTTGCTCTATGGAAGAATCAAATTAAAGATGTGCTGATGTAGAGGAGGCAATGGAAGCCAATAGATGGAATCTCAGAGATTGTTGAGATGGATGAAGATGATTGGGATGAGTTGGATGAAATGGCTAGTTCTACCATTCTATTGCACTTGGGTGATAATGTTTACTTTATAGTATTGGATTGTGAAAGTGCAGAAGGAGCTTGGGAAGAAGTTATGCAATACATATGAAACAAAAATGACATCAAATAAAGTGTAACTGATGAGAAAGTTATATGACCTTTGCATGAAGGACACATATAGTGTTGTTGCTCATTTGTGTGATTTTGATGCTATATTCTCTCAGTTACAGGCTCAAAAAATTCAGATGTATAATTAAATGATAGCAGTCTTGTTGCATCTTGCCATCATCATAGGATACATTTTGCATAGCTATTAGCAATAGTGCACCTGGTGGTAAATTGTTCTATGATGACATATGTGGAGCACTCTTGAGTTAGTGGATTATTAAAAAATCTATGGTTGGCGCTCAAAGTGAAGATGCATATAATGTTTGTGATTCTTACCAAGGAAAGAATGAGGAACGTGGCAAGAGCAAGAACAAGGAAAAGAATGGTCAACAGAATAAGAGTAGAAGTAAATCAAGGAAGAGGGATATCGAATGCCATTATTGTCATAACAAAAGACACATGAAGAAAGACTGCTATGCATTAAAGAATGCTAAAGGTAAAGGATGAATGTGTATGGGCATGTTAAATAGGTACCTGCACCATCTATTTCGACTGTGAAGATTAAAGAAGTCAATGCTATTTTTGATGATTCCAATGTGTTGACACTTGACAGTATTGTGCCTACTGAGGCTCTTATGGCTGATTATCTTTCCTACAGATGGTTGCTAGATTCTAGTGCTTCTTTCCATTTGACACCACATAGAGAATGGCTCTCTACTTATGCAGCAAAGTCTTGGTACTATGAGACTTGGTGACTCTTACGAATGTGCCGTTTTCGGGATAGGAGATGTGCAGAACAAGAGGAGCAAGGAGGAGACTGGAGGGAGAGAGAGAAGAGATGCACATAGATGCATGGGAGCCTCAAAACCCACATAATGGTCTCCCTTGAGGCAATTCTCTATATATGATGTATATATATGAACATAGGGGTAAGGTCACATGATCCTCACATCCCCAACAATCTCCCACTTAAGGGTCAATGTGACCATAAGTGGAAAAATATACAAAGAATGATATAGGACTATACAATAATGTATACAAAGAGTCCGAATCTCAACCCGTATCGATTAGCCTACACCAATTTCGTCGAACAAGGTGTATCCATGCACCTGAAAGTGCTTTAGACTCATATGGATAAGAGTCGAGCTCACATATGACTGATGCAAGAACTGATGAAGTTTCTGGAAAGCTCCTGCTCGTATGCCTATGTCAATCATCGAACGACTGACAACTCCAAGTGCAAATGCTTCAATAACAACTGCAATGTCTGTTCTCGAGCATAACATCTCGTACATGAGACTCCTGAATGCTGATGAAACCTGCGATATCTTGGCTAACTTGAGCATGCCAGCCATGCCTGTATCCAAGGCATCCAAAGCACCATCATCAAGGCTAACATGTCATGATATATCTGTGTAAACATCTAGCATGGGCGAATCCAAGAATGACTCATGATCACTGACTCATCAACATCTAAATCAGTCATCCTATCAACCAAGGGTGTGTCTAGTTGTGCATCTTGAGAGCTAATATGCTCTATCACACATTGTGTACCATGAGAGCTATCCTGCTTTATCACACCAAGTGTATGATCATGCTTCATATGAACTAAATGCACAACATCAACACCATGATTAGATTGATGATCAAACTCTAACTGAGTATCATCACAATGCTCTACATGAGCATCCAAATCATGCTCTAAAGCAATACAATTGATCATCCAAAGTGTGCTCCATAACAACATCCACATGATCAACCAAACGATGTTGTACATAAGCATCATGAACATCCAAAACATGCTCTACATATGCATCCATATGAGCATCTAAATCATGCCATACATGTGCATCAAGAATGTCAGTAGACCTATTTGCAGGTAGACAAAATGAGACATGACGAGCCTCATATTGCACATAAGGCTGAACTCCCATTGAGATGAGACTGTCTCTCACATGAAGTACCTGCAGTGGATACCTATGCCCAATCCTAGCACCTCTCACAAGCATAAGCTGTCCTAACTGCAACTGAAAATGATGCTCACCAAGGAATGCATAACATCTGCTCTCATGTAACTGGCTAACTGAAATCAAGCTCATAGGGAATGAAGGCACATAGCATACATGTCTGAGTATGAGTGATGCTCCACTAGGTAGCATAAGGCATACATCTCCTGCATCCTCAATGTCATATATTGTACCATCAGGCATGTGCACACATTCATGACTCTCGCCTGAGAATCAGCAAAACCACTCACGATGTGGAGTAACATGAAAAGCGGCTAATGCATCAAGTAACCAAGCCGTATGTGTGCCATCCAATGAACAAGAGGAATCATGAGATGAACCATAGGAGAAAGTGATATCACCATCACTAGCATAATCAACTGTCATAGACTCTCCTTAAACTACTACCTGACTTGCATCACGTGCATATCTCTGACGTTGTCGTAACATTCGCCTAAAGCAATGTCCTTGAGTATGGCCCTCATGATCATAGTGCCAACATCGAAGTTGTTGATGTGATCTACGTCTCATATGAGTCAATGGTCTCGCATACATATCATGTAGTCTCTGCCATAATGCACTACTTGTCTCCTCATACATCACATACTCATATATAGAATCCACAAGCTATAATCGGATAGTGGAGTTGGCCGATGCATCCATATCCATCCATACATGGTCATGCACGTCACAAGGCCTATGTGCATCTCTATGCACATACATGTGTAACCCTATACGAACCAATGTATGCCACATCTGAGCGTTCCATCTCAAAAAGTCAGTGCCATCAAATTCAGAAGACATCATGTTGGCAATCCAAGAGACTAACAATGTAACAAAAGACTAGAAACAAATACTCTATCGTCAATAGGATCACACGTGCATATCCATATTCATAAATCACATCACAATTGTCTCATTGGAGAAAAAACCATGTGAACCACATGTCACATAACCATGCATCTAGCATGCACATAAGACCATGAGCATAGACCTGCTCACCAAGTCTCCAAACTGACCAAGGAGATGTGAAAGAATCCTGGAAAAAAATTGATAGAGTATCCCCTGTAAATTGAGCAATCAAACAAGATAACCAATAGTAAAAAAACAATGTGTAACCTATCACCACCAGTCACTGATCCAATCAAAGATAATGGCAAATACATATGCCAAAAACTAATGGAAATACACACCAATACAATGATGATACACCTCCCACTCTAGGATGAATTCTGCTAGATGGTCCAACCTATCACCGATAACTTGTGACCAAGTCCAAATGAATGGAGATAAGCATTGATCCAAAGCTATTGTACAAGCTTCAAGATCCACTAGAGCTCTCTTCTAGCATAAAAGCTCTCAAAATTTGGACAGCATCTCCTCTTTAAAATGGACTCTAGAACCAAAACAACCATGTGCAAATCACCATCCACATATGCAAAGAATCACACTGGCAAATAGATATCAAATCAATGATCATATGCTAAAGTAATATCCAATCAAAGTGATAGATAAGTGTGCAACTAAGGCTCCAATCTGGATCATGAACCTGCAAAGAAAACAAAGATACAAGTACCAACCAAGATCGAAAATCAACTCTCATAAAAGTATGTGCAACCAAAAAGTAAATCCATAACCAAATGGCATAAGCAAGATAGAGACCACAATGCCACTATATATCCACTAACAATGCCATCTCATGATGGCATAAACCTAAAAAAGAAAGGTATACCACAATGTCATCTCGCATGCCAAACACATGACAAGATCATGCTCTACTCTCATATGGAGGAGCTACCACATTGATCGTACATGGATAATGCCTTGAAGCTCTAAAAATAAGAGCATACAAAAAATTCTCTCTCGAAGAATTTCCAAAGCAAGTTGAACCTCCTAAAGCAACTAGGGTTATTGTGGTGAAAATATGTTGCTCTATGTTTTGCTGTTTCAGAGATGATAAAATCTGAATTTGAACTTTTGCCCTTTAGAAAACTTCTAGAACATTTTTTTTGGCTACGCAAAAATATAAAGAATGCCTCAATCGGAGATGTGTAGCTCAAATATGCACAAAATAAGCATTAGCTATCAATTTCACCTTACTTGCAAAATTGCTACTCTATATTTTGCAATTTTGGTGACTAAAAACTCAGAATTTGGAACTGAATTCTTCTAAAAAGTTTTGGAAGCTATTCCAAGCTATGCACACCAAGTTGAATTGCATGAATCGGACTTGTAAAACTCAAATTACAGCCCAAACACTGACCTACTCTCCAAGTGATTGTAGATTTGTCTTCTACATTAGTTTGAATTTTTCAAATTTTCGGTAGTTTAGAACTCCAAACCAGCTTCTATGCCCTTCTGTGAATTTGTAGTGCTCTATGTTAGCTAGGCATAGAACTTTAAAACGCATCAATCGAAGCTTCTTAGCTCGAGTTATGGACGAAACACTGAACTACTATTGAGAGATGCCGACTTGTACTTTCACCTCTTGTGACCTAAGCTTCCATTGAAGCTTCTTGGACACAAGCCTTCAGCATGCTCTAATACTAATGAAGGGCTTTGGTGTGCAGAGCAACAGGAGCAAGGAGGAGATGGAAGAAGAGAGAGAAGAGGAGAGACGCACACACATGCATGGGAGCCTCGAAACCCATATAATGATCTCCCTTGAGGCAATGCTCTATGTATATATATGAACATAGGGGTAAGGTCACATGATCCTCACATCCCCAACAATGTGGTTATGCAGATCATTGATGGTTGAAAATTTGCTATGCATAATGTACACCATGTACCTCAATCATCACACAATTTGATGTGAGTTGGTCAACTTGATGAGCTTGGTTACAAGATGTTCTTCTATGCCCAGTCCTTTTCATATCAAAGGAAAATATGATTATTGCAAAAGGAAGAAAAGGTGGAACACTTTATTCTTTATTTATATCACAAAAAGAACACTTGTTAGCTGTTATTAAATAGCCTATGGCTTGTATTTAGCATGGATGTTTGGGCTATATATCTTGCCGTGGAATGGAAAATCTTTCTCGTTCTGGCTACTTACATGTGTTATCTTTCTTATATTTTCATTTTGTGAGCATTGTCAATATGGAAAGCAAACTAGGAATGTGCATAAGATGCACATTGACTCTTCATTCAACCTTTAGATTTTGTTCATACAGATATGTGTGGTCATATGCCCATAAGGTCATTAGGTAGTTCTCTTTACTTTGTCACTTTCATAGATGATACTACTAGAAAAGTTTGGGTATATCCTATCAAATCGAAGAATGAGGTATTCCTTACTTTTAGAAAATGGCTTGCTTTAGTTGAGATTGAAAAAGGAACTAAGCTTAAGGCTCTACGTTTAGATAATGGGGTGGACCAGACATCATGATAATATCACCATTGCCGTAATCATGAACCATACACTTATCATCAACAAAGTGTACATGAAGTCCAACTTTGGCAATGAACGGAACTGAAATTACATTCTTCTTGGTACTGGGTATATACAATGCATTTTTCAAGAGAATAACACCTCCTTTTGCAGTCGTAAGCTCAATTTCTCCTACTACAATGATAGGATAAGAGGCATTGTTTGCACACAACACATGTCCTTTGTTAGGTGCATCTCTCAAAGATGCAAAAAACCTTTTGCATGAAGTTATGTGCTTTGAAGCACCACTATCAAAGAACCAATCCAGATTAGCCTCACTTACAACCATACATTTAGAATGCAAAGATGCATCATAATGACATGTAACAACACATGCCCAAAAATCTTGAGCCATGTTAGCTTCATCATTCTTTGCATTTGTTGAATTTTCAACAATAGACTATTGATATATAGTGTGTGAACACTCTAGGACCGCCGGGGCACTTTTTTCCCTCTTTAGGAGGTTTTTTTCCCGCGGCTTGTACATACGCCTATTGCCCTAATGGGCTACTTATCTTTGTACATTCTCTAGTAATACATACAGTATTGTGTGTTTGTGCTCCAAGCTTCTTCTTCTTCCTTGTGCTATTCGCGTGCTTCCGCAGACGTCTATCTCCAACAATTGGTATCAGAGCAGGTCGTCGCTTCTTCTAGGGCACCGTCGACACTCCTCCGTTTGCAGTCTCAGATTCGCACGAAATTTGGTGAGCATACTCAGGGTGTTTTCGAGATCAAAACGGCTTTGCTTTGTGGTGCCGAAATCGCGATCTGAGCTCGTTTCGGCCTCCGAACGCACTATCGCAACGCTTGTGCAGGCTATTTTGTCCTTTTGTGCCAAAGGTATATACCAGTTTCTGTTTGCCAGTTTAAGCGTCTCAAAGTCTGCTACAGGTCTAGCAGAACTCGTCTGGGTAGTTTTGTTCAACTTTTTGAGATACAATCAATTTTTTGCATCAAGGTATTTTAGTCACCGGCCATGGCTGAAAGCAGTGATGTATTCCGTATGTTGGCTGTTGAGGATAAGTTGGATGGTACCAACTACCCATTATGGGCTTATATGATGCGACATGTACTGGTTGCAAAAGGATTGTGGAACATTGTGTAGGGTGTTGAAAGACGTCCTGTTAGACCTGTAACGACAGGTACTGCAAATACAGGTGTTGGAGCTGATGAAGATGGTGTCGAAGATGATATTCCGCAGATTCCTATTCGTGCTGCTGTTTCTGTTGCACCTACTGCAGAGCAGATTCGTTGGGATGGCAGAGATGCCCAGGCACATGCATTGATAGCTTTGTCTGTCAAACGTGCCATTATTCCTCACATTCACTCTTGCAGAACAACAAAGGATGCTTGGGATACACTTACCACTTTGTACCAGGCTAGGAATGAGGCTCGTGTTGCTTACCTCCGAAAACAATTGGAGAGTGAGCACATGAATGAAGGTGATTCTATGGACAGTTTTCTTACAAAGATCAAAGACCTGAAGGAACAATTGATTTCTGCTGATGAGGTTATACCAGATAGCTCACTTGTGCAGACCGTTCTGAATGGTCTTCCTGATTCATATCAGAGTTTTGCCTCTACTCTTCGGTTGATGATGAAAGGCAATCCGAATGCCTTGTCATTTGAGGAATTAGTCTCTGTTATGTTGCAGGAAGATCAGTCGAGGCAGAACACATCCATTATGCGTGTTGCAGATCAAGCTTTCCTGGCTAGTCAGAAGGGCAAAGGAAAATGGAGCTCTTCTACTAGTAAGCAAAAATCTGCAAATGCTGCACAATCGAAGAACCAGGATAAAGATGAGAAGAAATCAGAAAAGCAGAAATTGTTCTGCAAGTACTGTAAAGAAAATGATCATATTATAAAGAACTGTCCAAAACTGGCTGCTAAAGAGGCAAAGAAGAAAGAGGCTGGAATGGTTGTTGCAGAGGCCTCTACACCAAAAACAGAGTCTGCAAATCTTGTGCAGTAAGAAGAATGGGCGTTTACTACTGTCTACAGTTTTGACCCATCTTCTCATGATCAGTGCATGTCTGCAGTAGACTCAGATGTTTACTTTGACAGTGGGGCGACCAAACATATTACCTCGCAGCGCAGTTTCTTCTCTTCACTCGAGCCTACCCCTACAGGGAATACTGTCACATGCGCCAATAACTTCTCTTATCTTGTTATGGGAGTTGGTAAGATCATTCTGACTACTGCTGATGGTAGTTCTTTCACTTTTTCAGATGCTTTATTTGTGCCTGGGATAAAAAAGAACCTGTTATCAGTTTCTGCATTAGCCAAGATTGGCTTGGTTGTGAAATTCGTTGATGACAGGTGTACAGTCCATAATCTCTCAAATGGCGATGTGATTATTGCTTCTGGCATTTTATGTCGTGGGTTGTATAAGCTCGTAGACTAAGATCTGTGAATTATTCGGCATGTGCAGTTCATGATTCTCAGGCTATGTCAGATGCAAAGCTTTGGCATGCACGCTTTGGTCATCTGAATTTTGCTAGTTTGTTACGCCTGCAAAAATCTGAAATGGTGTCCTCTTTGCCCAAACTTGAGGCACCTGGAAAACATGTTTGTGAAGGCTGTATTTTGGGCAAAATGCAGCGTTCTTCCTTTCCAAAAGATGGTTCAGTTCGGGCTACGTAGAAATTGCAGCTTGTACATAGTGATGTTTGTGGTCCTATGCAGACACCCTCTTTTGGAAATTACCTTTACTTCGTGACTTTCATTGATGATTTTTCCAGGCATGCATGGGTATATCCACTCAAAGCAAAGTCCGAAGTGTTCATGTGCTTCAAACAGTTTTTGGTTTTGGCTGAAAATCTGTCAGCATGTAAAATGGGCACCCTCCGTTCTGATCGAGGGGGGGAATATATGTCTTCAGATTTTAATGCATTTCTGGCTGAACGTGGGATAAAACACGAGTGTACAGTGCCGTATACACCTCAACAGAATGGAGTTGCTGAACGAAAGAACAGGTCACTCATGGAGATGGCGAGGTGCATGGTCAAAAGTCGCGCTTAACCACATAGTTTTTGGCTTGAGGCTGTCATGTGTGGAGCATATGTACTGAACAGGTGTCCCACTAAAGCGTTGCAGTCTATCACTCCATATGAGGCTTGGCATGACCGCAAGCCATCTGTTGCTCATCTGCGTTTTTTTGGTTGTTTGGCATATGCATTAGTGCCTGAACAACATCGCAAAAAATTAGATGATAAGGCAGTAAAATGTATTTTTGTTGGGTATAGTTCGGGAAGTAAAGGCTATCGTCTGTATCATCCACAGACTAAATGCATTCTGGGAGCCGTGATGTGGTCTTTGTGGAAGATGCTATTCAGCCATTGCTTTCATGTACTAAGGAGACATCTGTTAGCTCCAAAGACATGTATGATACTTTGATGCCTCTTTTTACAGGTGGACAGGCTAGTGCTGGTCCTAATGAGGCAACTTCTCATCCTTTGCAGGTTTCATATGATGATGCAGATCATTCCATTTCTGATGCAGATTTAAATGATGCACTTGTTGATGAGAGAGCTGATATTGAGCAGGTAAAAACTATGCCAAAATGGCTGGTGCAGACTTTGCGTGACAGCAAATTAGATGCACCTTTGTCATATCGTACTCGTTGAGGCTCTCATAGTGCCTCCTTTGCATCAGATTTCTATGCTATGGCTGCATCTAGTCTCTGTGATGAGAATGAGCCTGTTTCTTTTGATGAAGCACAAAATTCAGAAAATTGGATGGCTGCTATGCAATCTGAATATGATGCTATAATGAAGAATGGTACATGGTCTTTATGTGACTTGCCTCCTGGCAAGAAGGCCATTGGCACTAAGTGGGTATACAAGCTGAAGCGTAAACCTGATTGTACAGTTGACAGGTATAAGGCTAGGCTTGTTGCAAAGGGTTATGCACAGGAAAGAGGCATTGATTTTGATGAGACCTTTGCACCTACATGCCATATGACTACTGTTCGGAGCATTTGTGCACTTGGAGCCCATCATGGTTGGAATGTACATCAGTTGGACATTAAAACAACATTTCTGAATGGTGAGTTGCATGAAGAAGTGTATGTTTTTCAGCCCCATGGCTTTGTGCAAAAAGGGCATAAAAACCAGGTTTGCAGGTTAAAGAAGGCATTATATGGTTTAAAGCAAGCACCACGTGCTTGGTATGAGAAGATACATGCCTATCTGATTGCACATGGTTTTGAGAACAGTCCAACTGAAAGCACCTTATATGTTAAACGTGCTAATGATGTGCTTCTGATCATTGTTGTCTATGTTGATGCTGCTCACTGGTCCTATTGAGACACATATTGCTGATTTTAAGGCTAATTTGCATGCCTCATTTGAGATGTCTGATTTGGGGCATTTGCATCACTATTTGGGCATTCAATTTATGCACGTTGATGGTGGAATGGCTTTGTGTCAAACGAAATATATTGACACATTATTGCAGCGTTTTGGCCTTGAAGATTGTAAGCCTATTGCCACTCCTATGGAGACAGGTTTATGATTGAGTCTTCATGATGCTGGAGATGCATTTGATGTTGTTCTCTATCAGCAGGCTGTTGGATGCTTGATTTACTTATGCATTACTCGGCCAGATATTCAGTTTGCTGTCTCACGAATGAGCAGGTTTATGCATTGCCCAGGAGTCACGCATTGGAAAGCGGTTAAGCGCATCTTTTGCTACTTGAGTGGTACTCGGCTACTTGGGTTGTTTTATCCCAAGGGGGGATCACTACCGCCAGATTTGCATGCTTTTTCTGACTCAGATTGGGCTGGTCGCTATGACACTCCTGTGTCCACCAGTGGTTTTTGCTTCATGCTTGGTAGCTCATGTATATCTTGGTTGAGCAAGAAGCAGCCTACTGTGGCCACTTCCAGTTGTGAGGCTGAGTATAGGGCAGCTTTCACAACGACTGTTGAGTGTGTGTGGCTTAGATGCCTTATGGTTGATTTGGGTGTTGGCCAGTATTTTGCCACCACCATCTTCACTGACAGTCAGAGCGCATTGGCAGTTGCGAGGAACCCTGTGTTCCATGCTCGCACTAAGCACATTGAGGTGCATTATCACTATGTCAGGGAGAGGTTCTCTGCTGGGGAGATCAGCTTGGCATATGTGCCCACGCAGGAGAACATTGCAGACCTTTTCACGAAGGCTCTGCCTAGGGAGAAGTTTGAAGCTTTCTGCAAAGCTTTGGGCTTACTTCCTTTTGTGGAGTGATTTCCACATAGCTTGGCACTTCCTTATACATGAGTGCCAGCTCCTTTCTCACCGCATCACTCCCAGGGGGGATTTGTTGATATATTTAGGTAGTGATGTGTGTGAACACTCTAGGACCGTCGGGGCACTTTTTTCCCTCTTTAGGAGGTTTTTTTCCCCCGGCTTGTACATACGCCTATTGCCCTAATGGGCTACTTATCTTTGTACATTCTCTAGTAATACATACAGTATTGTGTGTTTGTGCTCCAAGCTTCTTCTTCTTCCTTGTGCTGTTCACGTGCTTCTGCAGACGTCTATCTGCAACATAGACATGCCGGATTCCTTCTTCGTTTCATTACGATTGGCAATCTTTCTACACTCATCAATAGTATGACCAGACTTTGGGTAATATTTGCATCTCTTCTTTTGCAAATCAGCATCATTAGAGGAATGAGTGGAAGAGGAAGGTTGGGGCTTTGAACCCAAAGCTGAATCATACTTGCTTTTCCCTTTTTGTGAGATAGCAAGTGTTTATGTTCCCTCAATCAAACCACTCCTATTCACTCTAGATTGCTCTTCTTGCAAAAGAAGAGACACAACCTCATGAAATGCATACATATTTGGATTCCCTTTTGCAACCAAATGGATTCTAGTGGCAAAGCTTTGAAAAGATTCTGGTAATCCTTCCAACAATGTAGAGATGAGTGATGCATCTGGAATAATCTCATCTATGTTTTCCAATTGCTCTTTTAAGTCCTTGATGCATGTCACATACACATCCACAAACTCATTTTCACCCATACATACATCCTCAAGTTGCTTCCTCAAGTATGCAACACATGCTTCATTACACACGGCATACAAAGAAGCAAGAGTGTCCAGTGTCTGTTTTGATGTAGAACATGACCGAATGTGTGGAACTTTATGATGCTTCACAGAAAGCGCAATCAATGCATGAGCTTGAGCATCTTTTCCATCCCATCTAAGCTCCTCTTGTGTAGGTGGAGAAGGAAAAACCATTGCACTTGAAGAAAAAGCTCCATCTGTGATAGTAGAGTCTGAAGTAGAAGAACCTTCAGGTCTTTGAGCTACATCTACCACTATGTTTCAAAGTTGTTTTGCAACAACAACATGCTCCATCATGTAAGACCACCTTGGATAGTTGATCCCATCAAGCTTATCTTTAGTGTGAAGCATGCCAAACAAGTCATTGCTCCTTGCCATTTAACTAAAGAACAAGAATGTGACAAAATCATTACTTCAATGAAAGTTGAGATGAATGTTGAAATTTCAACTCACAAACTGTCACTCTGATGGCCATTCTGACCGCATGAATGGCTTCAAAATGGGGATTAACTCCAATTTAACTGGTGGAAATGTTTCTTTTCTAGTGAAATTCATTTTATGGCATTGACTATGAGGAAAATTTTACACCTACTTCATGCATGAATACCATTTGTACCATGGTTGCATTGGTTGCCCATGAAGGTTGGAAAGTATATCAATTGGACATAAAAATAGTTTTCTTGAATGGTGATTTTCAAGAAGAGGTCTGTGTGAAGCAACCTCCTAGATTTGCCATGAAAGGGAAAGAGCATATGGTTGGTCGCTTGCATAAAGCCTTGTATGGTCTCAAGCAAGCTCCACGTGCATGGTATGAAAAAATCCATAAGCGCTTGATTTCTCTTGGCTTCACATGTAGTCCAATTGAAACACACTCTATGTACGCAAAGATGGGGCTGATCTTATAGTGCTTTTTCTTTATGTCGATGACATACTCTTGATTGGCTCATGTGATGAAAAACTTGACATTCTTATGACTGATTTGCAACATACTTTGATGTCACTTATCTTGGTCTTTTGAGCTACTATCTTGGCATCCAGTTTGTATCCGTTGAAGGGGGAATTGTTATGCATCAAGCAAAGTATGTTGAAAAACTACTTCAACATTTTGACTTTGAGGATTGCAAGCCAATTTCCACACGAGTTGAGATAGGATTTATGTTCTTAGTTGAGGATTCCAATGATGCATTTGACACTTCTCTTTATCAGCACTCATATATTGGCATTATGTTGCATGCATATATAAGACATCCCACAACTTGCTTAGTCTCATATATGCAATGCTTATTGCCAGGGCTATGCATGAATCCAATCAATTGGGAAACATGGGAACTTTTTACTCTAGTGTTGGCTAGAGGTTTTTTCGCATGTTACCGCATACATGATTCAATCATATGTGGTGGTACTTTGTACTTAGGGATATTGTTACCTCATATGATTCACTCATATGTGGTGTTCCTTGTGTGTGCTTCTTGTGTGTCTCTCACACTTCTACACACACCCAATGGTTTTGTAGTTCTTGGCAAAGAAATTCTACTTTGTAAGTTAAAGAAGAGCTTATATGGACTTAAAAAGTCCCCTAGACAATGGTACCAAAAGTTTGATGCTTTTATGGAGTCTTTGGGCTATTGTCGAAGCAATGAGGATCATTGTCTCTACACAAAGAGATGCTCAGATGGCAGCTTGATAATTTATGTTGATGATATGTTGATTGCGTGGAAGTACTCTTATGACTTATTAATTTTTAAAAAGAAGTTGAGTGAGACATTTGATATCAAGGCATGCGCATTACCAGTGATAGGAGTAAAAGATGCATATACTTGTCTCAAAGTGATTACAAATCCAAAGTACTTCATATGTTCAATACGCAGGGTGGAAAGGCATTGAGTACACCTTTACCCACATATCTGAAATTGAGCAAGGATGATTGCCCCAAATCAGATGAGGAAATTCATGATGAGAATTCCATATCAGTTTGTTGTTGATAGTCTCATGTATGCTATGCTAGTTACGAGACTAGACATTGCATTTGTAGTGGGAGTTGTGACCACATATATGTCTAATCTTGGCAAGAAGCATTGGGAAGCGGTCAAGATGATTTTGAGATATGTGACTGGCACTAAGGAGAAGTGTCTATGCTTGGTTAGGGGGAAGGAATTGATTATTCGTTATAGAGATTCTGATTATGCTTGTTGTGTAGAAAATCGTAAGACTACATGAGGGTACATTTTTCATTTTGTTGGAGGTGATATCTCTTGGAGATCCCGTCTTCAAGAATCAACGATTGTTTCCACTACAAAAGTAGAGTACGTTGCAACAAGTGAGGTTTCTAAGGAAGCACTATGGCTTTCTCATCTTGCTTGTGATATGGGTCTACCTCAACATGTACCCCATTTGCTAAGTGATAGTCACAGTGCCATTGCTTTGAGGTTCATACTCGAGATAATGTTGCAGATGCTTTGACTAAAGCTCTACCATGGGATATCTTTTGCATTGTTGTCACCTGATGGGGGTTATTTGATTCATGATCTTACATAATTACTTGTATATTGTGTTACATGCCCATCAGGTGGGATGTATAGTTTATGTACTTACATTCAGGTATTCTTTATCATTCTTTATTTTTCTCCCATAGACACTTTGGCCATATTGATCTTTAGTGGGAGATTGTTATTGTTAGGGTCCATGTGAAAGACCAAATGACCAACAGACACTTTTATAGTGGCTTAGTCAGCCACAGACTATAAGTTTGATTGCATTTGTAACACCTAAGAAATTTGTGTTCATGCTCTCTCTATACTGTGCTCTTCTCTATATTTTGTAGGCATGTGTGGAGTATTCTGCACGACATCCATAGCTTGGTTTTTCACTATGAAGGTATTGTTGTGGATCTCTTGAGAAGGAGAGTCCACCATGTTGCATTGCCATCGAAATACTTCACAAGGTTTATCTAAATTGATATACGAATTCCACTAACCCTTATGCCTTTTTGCCCTACCTAATGGATATCCATAACTTACTCTTCGATTCAACTCACTTGTCATGCACATCTACTCAATAATGATACTATAACTATCATGTAGGCATACCGACATAGGCCCTCATCCTTGGTAATAGCACCAACAATGTGTGTAATCATCATTCCCAAATGTTTGTGTCAAGACAAATAAGTTGTGAGCTCAAAGGACCTTGAGAAACTTTTTATTTATGGAAGAAAAGCTCTCAATATTTGGCTTAGTTCTCACAGCGTGCTAGCAATTGTTTAGAGACCTTTTTCACACCTTCAAATGAAATTCTAAAAAAGCTATAGCAAGATATTTCATGAATTTAGAACGAACATACATAGAGTAATGTGCCTATTCAGAGATCACATGCCCAATGAGCACACTCAAGTGGTGGATTGACTACCACATCAAATTGTGAAATCGAGAGCTGACCTAGTTAGGTGCATAGAAGCATGTGCTCATATGCAATGGTTAATGCATTCCATGTATAAGTGAAAATGTGCCACAACTCAATCACTTGCCATACTCACCTCTTACACCAAGATATGCTCCATGATACCTATAGTATTAGAAGACACAAAAATGGTGTTTTCTCTCAACTTCAAAATCCAACTATGGTCAATCGTAGGTTGCTTTTGAAGCTTTCGATGAAAAGCATCTATTGGAAGTGCCTTGGGAGCATCCAAAGTTTCCATCAGAAAGTTTATGGAAAAAAAACTAGGTATCAAGAATCACCTACCTACACCTCACAACTCCTTATGCCTTCCTTAAGCAAGAAAACAGCGAAAAGAGGTGGCAAAGGGGTAGAAAAAACTATCTAGCTTACACTGCATGCCATATTCAATCATACAAGCACAGAAAGAAGGAGAAACATAGACAAGAAGGAGTTGCAAGATTATTCTCTTCAACTTGGTTCTCCTATTATTAATGGCAAAAGTCTGTACAAAAGAGTTTGATTTGACTTATATACATGGAGCCCATAAGTGTGTCCTTTCACATTTTGGATGAGCGTAGTAGCATCATTTCTATAGTGGAGCCCATAAGTGTGTCCTTTCACATTTTGGACGAGCATAGTGGCATAAGTGTGTCCTTCTATTATTAATGGCAAAAGTTTTTACAAAAGAGTTTGATTTGACTTATATACATGGAGCCCATAAGTGTGTCCTTTCATATGCATGCCATATTCAATCATACAAGCACACAAAGAAGGAGAAAAATAGACAAGAAGGAGTTACAAGATTATTCTCTTCAACTTGGTTCTTCTATTATTAATGGCAAAAGTCTTTACAAAAGAGTTTGATTTGACTTACATACATGGAGCCCATAAGTGTGTCCTTTCACATTTTGGACGAGCATAGTGACATCATTTCTATCCTTATGGGCTACTTCACTAATCTACAAGCTAGGCATGGTTGGTAACGTTTAAGGACTCGTCAAAGTGTATAATTTACAATGCCTTTACATATGCATCCATGATTACTCTATCATCATGCATTGCTTAAAAAGTTGAAATTTTAGGTCTCCCTTTTAGCTCTTACCTTGCTTTGATCTTTGTTCTCCATTTCCTCCTTTTGTTTTCTCCTCTTCTTCTTTCTTTTGTAATGTAATGCATGTAATTCTAGGTCCTTTGCCCTATATATGTTTATTAGATGGCCCCAAATACATATGAAGGCCCAAGAACCTTGCCCTAGATAAACATCACATGAAAGCTCCCTCATTGACTAGTAGGAATCACATAGCTCTTAGGTACATTATGCACGTTTGGATCCCTTAGTCAAAAATTTTCTTTGAAGAGGGACCTTCATACTTTTGGAGGCCTAAATAATAGAGATTGAGGTCAACTCGACCCAAGTGTTACAAAGCCCACCCATGGCAATGACCATCATAACACAAGGTGGCTCTAAAACAGAAGCAAACTTTGAAGTGGCAACCCAAGGTCAATCCACCCTCCACAAAACAACACACTTAGTCACACTCTTGCTTGAAAAGTATGGGTTGTTAAGTCAGAACCATCTAGTTTGACAGTCGCCATCGCAAAGGATTGGATGTAGTCTTTGGAGAAGTGACCATGGAGCAGGAAAAGCCTCTTCGTGCAAGATCCATGTGATCAATGCACAACCTTTGACACATGTTAAAGTCATTTTCACTTCAAGTATGCATCCAATTAGGGTCACATTACATGGCCTTGCATCCACACAGTTGTGATATCCCATGGATATGAACATAATTCATGGTCATTATTGGAGAATATCAAGATGCAGAACCAATGTGCAAAAGTGGATAAATATGTCACCATGGTCCCTACACTCAATCTCGATACCACCTGGAGCTATCATCATCGCTTAAGCTCAGCTGAAGATCCTTAGGTAAAATCCTTCCAATCTTTAGAAAATGATGCCTCATAAACAAACACCCCTTGGGCACCTTACTCAAGTACATCTTTTCTATTTGCACCATTTCTTTTCATTCACAATGTACAATATGCATGCATAGGGCCACCCGAAAAGGCCATGCACAAATGCTTTTTCTTCTTTTGCACCCATGCATTGCACTAAATAGTATGCCCATAGTATTTAAATAAAAAACAGGAAATATCACTTGCAATGTCTGTAAAATTTTGTTTTGTAGGAACTTGACAACCCCAATGCACTTTGATGCTCACACTTCTTGAAGTCTAACAAACTTGCCAATCATTTTTTCGGGATGATAGACGAGTGTTGGAGATAGGAACTTGCTAAAGCTATTTTTGAAGATCAATAGAAAGAAGATAGTTTTTTTGGATTAATTGATTTAGAAAATTGATAGCCTATCAAGAGTCCATTCTTTAAAAAGTTAGGTAGTTCTTTTAAATGTATATTTGGTGATGCTAGTGTTTACATGTGCACTTTTTAGTTGAACATCGGCACAACTCATGATTATTATGAAAGACTATCAAGAGGTGCAATATATAGCTGTAGCACATTCCAACTAAGTTGATCACTCACAAAGCTTTCTAGAATTTCTCTATCAAGATCTCTATTGGACTCTACCACTAACAGAGGTGACACTGATAATCAATAAAGGCAACCAATCATTTCTAAGGTGAAATAATTCCAATCTTTAGTTTATGAAACCTCATCTGTAGCAAGCCCTTGAGCACTTTTGCTCAAGATCTTTTTCCTTCCTTGCACCATTTTTTTCTTTGCATTTCAGAGTAGCCATGTATAGGTCTACTCTACAAGATTGTGCATAAGTCACTCTTTTTGTTCATGGCCAAAG
>CM035411.1:109363097-109528097 GCA_020310875.1 Ceratopteris richardii
CTTTGTTCTAACTTCTTGAGAATTGTGAACAAAGAAAACACATCCAAACACTTTGAGGTGTGTAAGATTACGTTTCTTACCACAATATACCTCCTCTGGAGTCAAGTGATGTATTCCCGATGTTGTGCACCTATTCATCAAGTAAATGGCGATTGTGGTAGCTTCAACCAATAATACAATGGTAACTTCATCTCGTTGAGCATGCATCTTGCAATTTCAGCAATTTGCCTATTTTTGCTCTCAGCTACTCCATTTTGTTGTGGTGTATACCTACAAGTAAATTGCCTTTTGATCCCATTCTCTTGTAGAAAATCTAAGAATTCTTTGGAGAAGTATTCTCCTCCACCATCGGACCTTAAGGTTTTGATAGGCCTTCCTGTTTCTTTTTCAACTTCAACTTTGAATATTTTGAATATAGAAAACACCTCTGCTTTTCGCTTCATACAAAAAAGCAATACCTTTCTTGAGCGATCATCAATGAAGGTGACAAAAGATCTATTACCAGCCATTGATGCCTCTTGGGTTGGTCCCCATACATCTGTATGTATCAAGTCCAAGAGATTTGGGGCCACATAATTGCTCGTCTTGAATGGCTGCCTCGTTTGCGTTCCTAGTTGACAAGCTTCACATAACTCATGTAGTCCAATGCTATTAAATTTTGGAAGAGCTCTTACCACTTCATGTTTGCTCATGTTCTTCAGCTTTGGAATGTTGATGTGTCCTATTCTTTTGTGCCATAAATTCAGCTCTGAAATCTTCTTGTTCCCACATTGAATGTACATGACCTTTCCATGTGGATGTTGGACATCTAAAGTGAACATCCTTCCTTCTCTTCTACCTCGAGCAATGACCTTGAAGCCTTCCTTTGGATTCTTTATGAAGCACCCATTCTCATTGAATATGACATGATAACTCTTCTCTACCATTTGTCCTACTGAAATCAAGTTCTTTGAAATTCTAGGAACATGAAGAACATTAGATAGTACCTTTGATCTACTTGTAACTCCAAGCCTTATATCTCCAATATTTTCAGTCATGTGTTGAGTATCATCACCTGTTTCAACACATCCTTTTCCACTTGGTACCTGTAGGTTAGTGAACAAACTTCCTTGGCATGACATATGGTTACTACAACCTGAATCAATGTACCATTTTTTGTCATCTTCACAAGAGCTTCTATACTCATGTCTCATTGCAAGTAGTGTGTCCTTGCTTCCTTCACTTGAGGTGCTTGCATAGTTTCTTTGGCTCCTTTGATTGCCTCCATTTGGTCTTCCATTCTTCAGCCAACAATCACTAGCATAGTGTCCTACTTTACCACAATGATAGCATGTTATACCTTTATGAGAATTGTAGGAGCCTCGGCCTCTTCCTCTACTTCTACTTCGACCTCTTCCTTGTGTGTTGGCATTTGATGCATCCTTGTTGTCTTCCTAATTGTTTTGATCGTAGTTGGAGTTTTTGTGACCTCTTCCTTTTCCTCTTGAGCCTCCTCTTGAGTTCCTTCCTTTACTTCGACCTGTATATAACATTTGGTTGTGGCTGTCCTTTCCTTTGGGGCCACCAAAGCTAAGCTCTTTTGTGACAAGATGAGGTTCAAAACCTGGATATGCATCTTTCAAGTTAATGGAAATTATAGAAGGCTTCCATCTTTCATCTTCTCTCAATCCATTGAGAGTATAACACACAATATCTTTGTCTTTGATCGTTGTGCCAATAGAAGCTAAAGCATCACTTAGCTCCTTAATCTCCAAAGTATATTCAGCTATGGATTGACTCGAACTTTTCTTGATTGTGTTCAACTCATTCTTGAGTTGAAGTTTCCTAGATTTGGTATTTGTTGAATACATCCTTTCAAGAGCTTCCCAAAAATCCTTAGCTTTCTCTAGATGTTGAATATGCCCTACCATGGCATTAGTAATGACTTGTGAAATGAGGAACATGATTCTCCTATTCCTCTCTTCCCATTCTTTTGCTTGCCTCCTTTGGAATTCGGTGGCCGTTGCTTGATTGATTTGAGGTTGAGCATCATTGCCACATTAGGTAGTTGTTCATTCTAAACTTCCACACGGGATAGTTATCCTTATCCAATTTCTCTATTTGCTGACCCAAGTGAGCCATTGAAGCCTATAAAAAACTTTGAGAGTTACCTCGAATAGTTATATTGTCCTTTGCTCTTGCGTTTGTGAAGCTCCCCCTTGTTTTGTAGCTCCTCTTTTGCTTTGCTTTAACTCCAACTCTATTGATGAAGCTTTAGCACGAAGTTTGCTTTGATACCAACTATGGAGAATGAATTCTCCTATGCGCAATGAAAACGTGTACTGAGTCCTTGTATGTCGAGCACTTGGACAAACAGCTGCACCTTAGATAGCTTGGTGCTCTCAATACAAAACTCTAATGGACCTTTGCCTTTATTCAATCAAAATATAGAAAGAGAGTTTTCTAACAAGCTATAAATAACATAATTTGGACAATGTTTGATTAGGAAACGCAACTGACAAAGATGAACTACCTATCCACACAAGTATGCTAAAGAATTGAACTTCACCCTCAGACTAATAACTCTCTGAACATATATGCTTTGAGGAATATATTTGGCACAAAGAAAGTGCACACAAATAGCTTTCCAACAAGCTAAAAATCAAGTAATTTGGATGAGTTTTGGTCAGGAAGCTCAACTGACCAAAATAGACCACCTACCCACACAAGTATACTAAAAAACTAGACTTCAATCTCTCATAGATATCTCACAGAATATAAATCCTTTGAATGCGATATTTGGGACAAAGAAATTAAATTCAAAGAGCTTTCCAATAAGCTAAAAAGAAAGCAATTTGGATATTTTTTGGTTGGGAAATCTAATCAGCCAAAATAGACTACCTGTCTACACAGGTAAGCTGAAAAATTGGAGTTCACTCTTTGACTGATATCTCAAAGAATATATAAGCTTTGAAGGAGATAATTAAGATAGAGAAAGTCCATGCGATAATCTTTCCAATAAGTTTTTAAACCCAAGAAATGGTTACATATACACTGAGATATGAGCTTCACAATAGAGCTATGTACAAAATGACGTGCGGCTAGAAGGAGTCTATGGGGAGACAAAAATGACCAGATCTGACTATTGGAAGCTCTTGACTCTTCCTCTCCTTATTTAGAACGTGCTTCCACTCCATTTTTATAACCAATGAGCATGTGAAGAAGTTTGTGCCTCCTTCTTAACTCACCACTTTCATTTGATTGCCCACTACATGCCACTTACTACAAGGCAGATATTATATCTTTTACTCATCATGAATTTTGGCTAGATTTTTTTTTTCCTCTTCTTTTCCTTCATCTTTATATTTGGTTAATTTATCCAAGCATAGCTCATGTGAAAATGAGCTTGTACATTTATCTTCAACATCATGTTGATCATATTCCTACAAATGAATGATGACAGAAGAGGGGCAAAGAGAAGTAGATCTAGGAGTAATATGGGATAATTTTCATACATTTACCATAACGAAATGTTTTGAAGACTGCCCATATTAAGCATGGAGATCTACATTTAAAAGATTGAGAGAAAGTAGTCAATTCTTTAAACAAGGAGTGCAAGGTATCATTTAGTTGTGATCAAATATGTAATGGAATTGATACACTAAGAAAGCAACATGAGAAAGAGTCAACCAAACACAATTCTTGGGAAGACTCCTTCAACATGGAAATTTTTTGATGATGCGAATCTCTTTGGGGTTCACCTCCTAAATGCATTGTAATTTCCAATGCATTTGATATTGATGGTCAACAAAGCTATCAAGACAATGGAGTTCAAGACATACAAATAGAGGGTGTAATAAGAAAAATAATGAAATCAAAATAAGAATTCAAAGAGTGTTATAGATGGGATGTCATAAATAAGCTCCAAAAGCAAATGGAAGACAAAGAGTGGCAAATGATTTAGAAGAAGAAAATCATTTCACAACAGGAGACAGAAGCAACAAAGAGAGTAGAGATACAAAGAAATGTCTATCTGGAGTTATTAAAGTTTATGAATAATCATGGCAATCATTCATGCTTTTCTTTATGGAGCTTCATTTTCATTTTCATCTATTTAAAAGTTTGTTTCGTTTGTATAATAGTGAAAAGAAACTATGTAGATCATTGCACTTTTCTATTTGGGATATTGAATGGAAACTTATTTTTAATATTGAATGGTATTTTTATTTGTAACATATTAAGCATGATATATTTATGTGAATAATAATAACTTAAATTGAATGATTAAAAAAATCTTATTTATATACCTTTCTTTTGAATAGATGGAAACATTTGAGTGGAAATCATTTTTATCTCTATTTTTTATGAATATCAATGACATATGTGATGAAGAGCATACAAGAAGAAATGATGATGAACCACTAATAAGAGAATTCGAACATCTATCTCATGCTAGATCTTAATGGATGTGGATTTGTGTGTGCTTTGTGTGCGCTTTTAGAGCTTGATGCAAGTAAATTTTCACCAAGAGAATGGTGGATATTTCCAAAACAAAGAGTGTTCGAGGACGATTGCTATATGGAAGTGATATCAAGACAATTCCAACTGGTTTATGATAAATAGTATCGAGAACATCTATGATTTTAATAATCTTTGTATCATTCAAACTTATGCATTCTGAAGGACGAATTTATAATATAATGTATCACACATGATTGATTGGTGGTCTATGATATATTTATAGTCATCCTTTAAAATATTTTCATGTAATGCAATGATGGTGGTATGAAGCTCAATATGATGTCTATGTATCTTTCTTAGCGTAAAGTAAGAAAGGGTTGATGAAACTAAGTCTAAGAACATTATAATTATAGAAATATGGTGATCCTATTTTTGTATCCACTTTAATTTGATGCATAAATATGATGATCTAAATCTTCACGTGTGCCTAGATTTGATGATTTGAAGTATATTTTTTATCATTCAAAATTTGAATAAGAGACCTTCATGTGCACCTAAACGCAGTGACCCAAAGTCCATCTCAGGCCATCCAAAATCCGTCCAAAGCACCTTCATGTGCACCTAAATGTAAATGTAGTGACTTAAAGTCCATTGCTCTAGCAACCCATCTAGCCATCGGAACCTCATGTGCACCTAAATCCAATGACCCGTAGTCCATCTCTAGCAACCTAAAATCTAATCACCAAACATCCATGTGCTCTTGAAACACTTTTCTGAAGACAGGAAAAGTGATCACAAGCTACCCAAAAACATGTCCATGTGCTACCCCTATGAGAAAAAGAAATGTGTTCTGCGCTGCCCAATCCGACCTCAACTTTAACATCCCTCTCCACCATATCCCCCCCCCCCCCCCCGAGCGCACACTCAAAGAGTGGTTCAAATTGAGAGGTACATTTTTGTTGCACCAATGTGACTTCCATGCTTGTTAATTCATACAAAATGTTATATGTGGAAAATTATCGGTTGAGCAAATCGAGCAAATCATATATCAAGAATTTTACATTCTTCATGGCGAATGTCGTGTCACATAATGCTGGAGCTGAAAAATCTTCGCATCTTCATTAACAAAGGAAATGTTGCCATTTGGAAACACGAACTGTGCGTTGAGTCATTGATCTCGCTGGATCCTCAATTTCCTCATGAACACCTGACTGACGCTGCCCCTCAGATTGGCCTTCTCGGCTCGGATAATCGCGCTTTTCGTTTTTTGGCAACCGGATTTTTTTCCCTCTATATGAAGGCGACGATGAACAGAAGAGGAGTAGAGCAGACACGTTGGGGAAGGACGAGATGAGTGAGGACGGACGTCAAGTCAAGGACTTCCGGATCCCGCTGTTTCCTTGGGGCGATACACCGGAGGCGGAATATTATGCACGCAAAGGAGTGCGCAATGAACGGAAATTCATCGATTCTGGTCGGGGTTTTCGGATCTTTACACAATCGTGGGTGCCCTTGTCTCTGCCCGTTCGGGCTCTCATCTTCATTGTCCACGGTTATGGGAATGACATCAGCTGGACTCTCCAAAACACAGCGATGCTCTTCACAGACATGGGTTGTGCATCGTTTGCTCTTGACCTGGAAGGCCATGGCAGATCGGGAGGCCTGAAGGGGTATATTCCAGACATCAATGCTGTCGCTCAGGACTGCTACGAATATTTCATGTCTGTGAAGCAATCACAAGCCTTCGCAGGTATTCCTTGCTTTCTCTATGGCGAGTCCATGGGAGGGGCCATCTGCTTGTTGCTGCATTTCATAGACCCAGGCGCTTGGAATGGTGCAATCCTTGTAGCTCCGATGTGCAAGATATCCGATAAAATGCGGCCACCATGGCCTGTGGCACAGATATTGCAGTTTTTGGCGAAGTTTTTTCCAACATGGGCCGTTGTTCCCGCTGAAGATCTTGTGGATAAGTCCATAAAGGATCCAGTTAAAAGGGAGATCGGGAGGAATAATCCCCTGCGATATGCAGGCAAACCTAGGTTGGGTACTATCCTTGCACTTCTGAAAACCACTGCTTATCTGGAAGAGCATCTGCATGATGTGGATATTCCCTTTCTGGCCTTGCATGGAAATGCTGATGTAGTCACCGATCCTTCTGTAACTCAAAGTCTTTATGAATGCTCTAAAAGCAATGACAAGACAATCAGGATCTATGAGGGCATGATGCATTCGCTTTTGCAAGGGGAGTATGACGACAATGTATCCATTATATTGGGGGATATTTCATCTTGGCTGGATATCCACATCAATGGAAATCCATGTCAGTGAGAAGTCACCTGCTCATTCATTACGGAAAAAGTGTAATGAGATTATGGACATGGGCCATTTTTCTGCACATTGCTGTCCTGCAAGGGGGTAAAGATTGAGAACAGATTTCGTTTCATTTTTTCTGAGGGCATATTCTTAACCTCACTAAGGTAATGATGCACGAATCTGCAGCCATTGGGATGAACGATTGTGATTATGTCCCTACTAAGATGCTGCCTACTGTGCAATGTTTTCATTTTAGTATTAAAACCCTACATACCAGCCATTATTGTAAGCATCGAAGTTAATTCTAAAAAACTAGATTTGTTGTGATGATTATATCCAGTTCTTTTTTGTGAAATGATATTCTGGGCCTCTATGTCATTGTTAATTCTTATGCCATGAAAGCTAGGAAAAGGGAGATGTGTACATGGTAGGAGTTTTAGTGCTGTCAGGAAATCAATCAATATTTTGAGTTTTTTTTCCCTTTTTGATAACTTCATGTATCTTGATAAATGGTGTACTATCCATGAATGCTCATAATCTTAAAGTATGTAAGGCAGGGTTTCCATTGACCAATTTTCTGCAAATAAAAGTTCTAGAACACATTTTTTCTTGATCGTACATGGATTTTATGAACAGAAATGTGTCATTTTACACCACAACCTCTAAGCAAATACATTGACACTGATATCAATAGCCATCATGATTCTGGAGAAATGATGGATTTGATGGTTAATTGCATATTGTAGACAAAACCTTGTATTCGTAGCATTCACAATTTCAGGTCTGCATTGGAATATCAATGGAACCTTGTTTTTGGTAGAGTATAAGCTCCATGCAGGTGAAACTAGTTACTAGGTATATTAATATAAGTGCTGAACAAGGCTTTCTCCTCCATGTGGCAGTTAGCATGATTTATTCAGAGTTTTGCTTGCTATCTCATACAGACCTTTGAAATGAAGCTATCCCGATAGACCTTTGAAATGAAGCTATCGCAAACATAATTTTTATAATACTGTATGTTGAAATCTATATTGAACTTCTGGGCCTTAAGGAGTTGGAGTGTCGCTCTTTTACTCCCTTTCCCTTCTTTATTTGTACTCAAGATTTTTGGGGTTTTGGCGGTTCGCCTTCTTGTATGCAACTTTAAGGGGTAGTTTGTCCACCATTGAGGAGTACGAATGAAATCAAGGTCATAACTGAGGTTTAATCACAAGGATACATCCCTATGGATGGTAAATGACCTAATCATAAGGATCCATTACCTAAGATATGTATTTACTTCTTTGTTCATTGCCATGTTCTTGGTGGTGGTGCATTATATAACCTACGTGTTGATTCTATTAGTATATGGCCAATTTTTACCTCATGATTATGTGTTATATTGTACATTTCTAAGTCTCCAATCATGAGGAGAAGCCAATTGTACATTTCCCCATTAGTAGAAACCTTGACTTGGTGGATGAGGATCACATAACCAATTCGCATATGTCCACTTGCTTTCACTGAAGGAAGACTTGATGGGATGAACTGCACATTATAAAAGTCCAAAATTTTAGTTGCCAGCCAATGCCATGGGACCAATAGGATTTTATCAAAAGGTTTGTCTAAGAGAACACCTAATAAATTTAAGATTATTTATTCAGCTTAGCCCAAAGTGCCATCTTGGGGTGTACATGAGAGAAGAATCCTCATTTGAATTAGAAGGCATGTGATGAATCTTGGGAAAGTGTCCACACAAGGGATACTTTTACAGGCCCAAGGACACACACCCCCTTGACCTAG
This sequence comes from Ceratopteris richardii, assembly GCA_020310875.1. Taxonomy (NCBI): domain Eukaryota; kingdom Viridiplantae; phylum Streptophyta; class Polypodiopsida; order Polypodiales; family Pteridaceae; genus Ceratopteris; species Ceratopteris richardii. Next base: position 109,371,633 of record CM035411.1, read on the forward strand.
AGATATATATGGGTGTAGTTGGATGGGTGAGAGAAGAATGCTCATTTGAACTACAAGGCATGTGATGAACCTTGGGAAAGTGTCCACACGAGGGACACTTGGACGAGCCCAAGGACATGCACCCCCTTGGCCTAGACATATATATAAAGGTGGAATTGGATGGCTGGAGACATGCTCTCTCTTAGGACTCTAGTCTTGCTAGATGTTTAGCCTCTTACTAGTTAGTTACTTTGCTTGTTTACATGCCACTTCATCATTGAAAAGAATGCACACAATTCCAAAGTCAACTTTGGTCCAACCACGGCCCATCACAGAAGAAGCATTGCAAGAAGCCCTCCAAACCATGCACACATATATGGAAGAGCAGGCGAACCTAACATTATAAGGTCACCACTATCACCAAATGAGTGATGTAAAGAGGAATCAAATGGGTAAAAGACTATCTCAGATGGAACAATATAAGGAGTTGTGATTAACTAATTTGAGTTCGTCTTCAAAATCCCATGCGGACAGAGAAAAATCTACTATGAATGTGGATCTCAACACACAAGTCAATGATGATGGAAGGTGGGATGGGATGGAGCAAATAGTTGACCAGCAAGAAGTTTCCATTGGCCAAAAGGAGGAAAAAGATAATGTAGCTGAAGAACAGGAAAGAACACCTGCCAAAGACCAAACTTACACACTTTGTATTAATCAAAACACGAGGTTACAATCCAAGGAGATTACAACCAAAGGGCCAAAAACTATGACACACCCAAAAGAAGAAATTCAAGAAGAAGAAGAGCCAGAAATGAAAGCATCTTTTGAACCAATAAAGATAATAACAGAGTCGTCCCCCATGGACAAGATCTATGAAGGAGGTTGTTCCAAAGTGGTAGAAGATAAAGTAGCTGAAGTGCGGATAAAACTTCAAATCAAGAAGCCATTTAATGAGACCTTACATATAAATAAAGGTAAAGATATTTTTTTAGCCAATGGACACACAACAACATCTCATGGAGGTAGATAAAGAATTTAAACAAGAAAATATGGAAAAGGACCAGTTCAAAGCATTAAGTGAACAACTCTCCAAACAACTCATAAAGACACAACCAACACTTAATAAAAAGGACGAAGAGTCCATTGTGGTGCATAAAGAGATTGCAAGTCAAAAGAAGAAAATGACAACCTGCAAAGCCAACTAGCTGAAGTAAAAAAGGAAGAAGAGACGTAGCTACAAGAGGGCATGGAGATAAAAAAGAAATATGAAGCTTATGAAGTAGAAAAAATATGCCTAACAAACAAAAGAAAGCTTCTCAAAACACAAATAACTATATATGGATGAACTTGATGCAATATGTAGTAGGAATAAAGAATTTGTCGGGAGATTCTTTAACAAAAAAGGACTTGAGTATTTGTGGGGGAAGGAAGAAGAAGTAAAACTCTTGCTTGGAAGTTTCTCTATACAATGAAAAATATAATGGGTGTGTCTAGAATAAGACAAAGTGTTCTTTGAGAAGAGTGCTTAAACCCAAAAAGCACACACACACACACACACATACACAAGTATACACGATACCAAAAGTCCTTGTACAATCAAACTTCTTCGTACAAGACCTCCACCCTCTTTAGTAGCTTGCTCTTGTGCACAACTTTCACTTACGCTTCCAATAGGAGGAAGGGCCAACTTCTTTCAATGTGCAACACCTCTTCATTGGTACCTTGGTCCAGCATGATTGCCTTCTTCGATGGTTCTTTGCAAAACCTCTCTCTGCACACTTGATCACCTTCCTTGCACACTTATCTCTCTCTCTTTCTTCTCTGAGTTGCACTGGTTCAGTGTCCCTTGCTCTTCTCTCCTAGTATAGACTATGCTCTCTCTTGCTTATTCTAACTCAAAGAATGCTAATGCCTTGTTGTGAGAGTCGATTCCCCTTATGTACGTTGCTTTTAATTGATAGTGTATCTTGGTACTCACTTTGATGTCCAAAGAATTACTTAATCTGTAAAGCCAATGACCCTATTTTTTTCTTGTAGTGACTTTAGGAGAAAAACAAAATTTTAAAGGGAGGGGCCATACATATACTTTTGCGTACCGCTTCACTTCATATGACTTCACTTTTGACCTTCAATTCCTCAAATTCCTCAAAATGTGTGCATATGGGAGGGTTCACATGAACCTTCCAAAACACTTAAAACCCTTGAAAGCCTTTCAAAAAGACAATTCTACAACCCGCATTCAATTTTTTTGCAAAAGTATTGTAAAGAAACTCTTTATGCACTACCCATGCAGCCTTGTTCTCGGTCACTTGCACCACGTGTGCACCACTTTGCAATTTTTAACACTCACAAAGTCACCGCTTTGACCTTTGATTGGCTTTATAGTTGACCACTTTGACTTTGAACAATGTGAGCTTTTGATTGGCTCAACAATTCAAATTTTGTAGGGGATTCTTTAACAAAAGGGGACTTGCATATTTGTAGGAGAAGGAAGAAGAAGAAGAAGAAGAGGAAGAACAACACTTGCACCAAAAAGATTCTGTATCTTGATTACACTGAAAAATACAATGGGTGCATCTAGAATAAGACAAAGTGTTCTCTGCATAGTGTTCTCTCCACAGGGGGAGCATAGGGGGGGAGAGAAGGAAGAGAGAGAGAGTAGAGAGAGGTAGAGAGAGGAGAAGTGAAAGGTAGGGAGAAATAGAGAGAGGTAGAGAGAGAAGATAGAGAGTGGTAGAGAGGGAAGATAGAGAGAGATAGAGAGAGAATATAGAGAGAGGTAGAGAGATAGAGAGAGGTAGAAAGAGAAGATAGAGAAATGTACAGAGAGAAGATAGAGAGAGGTAGAGAGGGAAGGTTTTTTTTGTGGAATAAGAAAAAAGCCATGGAGTTTCGTTTTTTTTAGAAAATACCTAAAAAATAGGTAAAAAATCCATATAAATTCCAAAAAACTCCAATAAAATTAGAAAAAATTCTCAAAAATTTTTCTAAATTTCTAGATATCTTGGCACACTTAAAACCAAAGAGACACTCCTTTTTTCCTTCTACTTTATCAAGAAAAATAGCATTGAAAAAAGATTAAAAAATTCTAAAAAAATTCTAAAAATTCTTAAAAAATGTCAAATAATTTCCAACAAGGTGTTCATGTAATGGGCTACAAAATGGATTTTAAATTTCATAAAAACATAAAGAAGAAGCATGAAAATTGATGAACATTAATAGAACATAAGGAAAAAATAGTATAAGAAGGCTATGTACAACCTGGTTAAATTTTGCAAGTTTCAGGTGATCCAGAGAGCTTTAATTTTGCGGATGATAGGCCTTGAGCCTAGATATGATGACGAATGGAATCTCTTTGCCCTCCACAGTCTCTAACTATACCATACTCTCTTTTGTTCGTCTTCGTTTTGGATGCACTGACCATGTGATAAGGCCACCCTGAATCCTCAATTGGAATAATATTTCTGGCATACTCCATCTTTTGTTTCTTAATTTTAACTAATTCTTTATTTTATTTGTAACATTTCCCTCTTACTGTTCTAGCTTCTTTAGCCAACAGAATCTTGTGTTTCCAAAGACATGCAAGCACTCCTTCCACATCCTTGTAATGCCTTACACTTACAACCATAAAAATTATCATAAAAGATGATATCCATACCATTATCCATAACCAAGTGGCCATTAATATAGGATTTGAATCAGCTTCATCAATGCTACACTTAAGGTTTTTTCTTTTCTTCTCTCTTCCATGGCTTGTGATTGGCTCACCCAAATTAGCAACCTGAATGATCCCTCTTTTCCTTCATAGACTTCCTCTCTACTTGAGTTGTTTGGAAAAATTCCATAGCAGGAAGATGAGTCTTCTCCTTGTAGCCAAGCCAACATGTTCTCTTCTTCATATAAATGCACCTGTGGATTGTCCAACATATCTTTTTCCATACAAATACCAATTGTCTGCATCATGCTAGTATGTCTTTGGTTGTCTAGCCGTTCTTCTAAAAATATATGTTGTAGCTCTTTTCCCTCTTAGTTTATCCACATAATATCCTTGGCCCAATCATGTAGCACATTGGCATGCCTTAACCAAGGTCTCCCAATCAACAGGGAAAAAATTCCATCTACTTGTCGTAGCCTTAAGACAACAAATCCAAGGTGAGGATGTTACCTTGTATCTCAACTAGGACTCTAGGGACCACTCCCATAGGTCTTACTATGCTGTTGCTCTAGCACAATGGTAAGTACCACGTTAAGAAGCTTCACCTCCTTAATTGTCAATCCGTGGGAGAGGTAGGAGTGATATGAAGATCGTGAACGTGAGATGATGTGAGAGTGAAGGTGAGAAGCACAAAGATGCACACACACATACACACACACAATGAAGAGACAAGCAAGACACAATGGAAGGTGGGAAATTAGCTCTATTACTCAAGAATACTCATACAAGCTCAAAAGAACTCTAATCTCAAACAAGCTACAATGAACCAACCTCAAAAATGAGCTCTCTAGCTCTTTTTATAGTTTCTAGACTAGTTTTGACCGGTTTCACATCTAGTGACCGGCCTAGTTAAAAAATAGGTCCTAGAGGCTATTTGGAAGGGTAAACGATGTCTAAAAATAACGAAAATTGGTACGAGCATTCTACCTAAGCTCCTCAAGCTCGAGGACTCCTCGGCTTGCACAAAATGGAGCTATGGATTACAAAATGTGGTTTTCTATGATACATATGTTACAATTAGTGATAATAATCACTGTTGAATGTTTGGAGAATTAATAAGAAATATATTTGTTTGAAAAATTGATCCGCCTGGTTGATCCGCCTGGCTCCCTACTCCTTCTTTACATGCTTCCGTGGCGTCTGTGCCTCTGGCTGCTTCCAACACCCCCCTCCCTCTCGCTTCTGTCGTCCCTGACAGAACCTTGTTGTGAGGTCTGCCGGATGTAGTTCTGTAGGAGGTCCTGAGCGAGGGTGTGCTCTGAGATGCGAATGCCTCGGGCTAGATCAGCCTCGAGTTTCTCCCAGTCGATAGGTTGTGGCTCGTCTGGTGGTGGGAGCTGATAATGTGTGGAGTACACCATTCGTTCACAGGCGAATAATTGCAATAAGTTTGTGGGCCTGCTTATAAATACCTCTGAGTGGTACTCCCAAAAGCCGGTGGTGAACATTTCTTCGAATGTCTGCTTGTAACATGCCGGTAGATATTTGATCCTGCAGTGCCAGGCGTAACACACCCGTAGCGATGGCGTTGTGCTCATATCATAGACTAAATCAAAGTTGCCATGCTCAAAGCCCGGGGTGTTTACATGGGGAGCCTTGATGCGTCGGAAGACTTTAAAGACCATCTGCATCATGTCAAAGATTTTGACAGTCATGTGCGCGGCAATATCATCCATATGCTTTAACCTAGGGAGCCAGTGGCGGATCGTCGCCATCATGTAGCCTACTGTGGGTAACGCGATTGGTGGCTTGAAGTAGGGATAGTTCGACCAGTCTTGGCACTGCTTATTGTTCTGTAGCTTAATAGCGAAGGCAGTCCAAGAGCGGCGTCGTGGTACTGGTCCCCAACACGGATTAAATTTTAAGTGCAGCGGCGCTTTTACCCACGTGCTCATCATCTCTGGATAATTTTGCAATAAATCTTTGCGCCAGTCTGGTTGAAGGATTTCACCTCTCTGCGCCCTTGGTGGCAAGTCCTCTGGCTCGAATTGAGTGGCATGCGTTGGCTTCATACCTGTTTCTTTCTCTATGGTTAACTGGTATTCGGCCATTAACATGAAGTACGGTTTATATTGGAGCTCATGCCCAGATATGTGTCGTCGCGGGGCCAATTGAGCAAAGAATGGTGACTGTAAAATTTTCTCTTCAATTATGGCCATGGCATGTAGCTGTGCCTCTACTCTGGCCGAGTGTGTCGTTCCGAGTTCTTCAACTGTCTTCATCCACGCGGGGGTAGGTAATTCATAGGTCATCTGGCCTTCGGCCGTGACCCGTCCGCCTGGGATGGGTATCGGTTCGTATGCCTCTTCAAATGTCTCCTCCACCGGGATAGTGACGGTTTCTTCCTCAGCTGGTAGCTCAGGTGGGGAGTCTGGCCTTGGTGGTGCTTCATAGACTGCAATTCTAGATTCAAGATTTGTTACCTGGGCCCGGAGTGCGTTGAGTTCTTCTAAAATGTCATGGGCAGGGTCCGCAGGTGCTGGTAATTCTGCTGCTGCGTGTACTTGTTGTGTTGTCGGTTCTCTGAGCTGTAGCAGCTTGTGATCTTCTTTTAACTTTTGGTGCGCTTCGTTCATACGATCATAGTCCTCGAGCAATCTAACATGGTCGTCTAGCAACATCCGCATCGACTCGGATGGGATTGCCTTGAATCTGCTCGGACTTAGTGGCTGTTCTGGATGATCTAAAGCCGCCTCCAAGTTTTCTCTATTCTGCGCTTGGAGTCTCACATTCTCCTCCTGGGCTGCGGCTAAGTGTCTTCTTAGTAAGCCCATATTTCTAGTGAGCGTTGCATTGCGGACGGTCTGGGCTCAAAGTAGGTTGTCCAAATCCGCGGTGGCCTCTTTTGTTTTCTCCTCACTTTCTAGTTCTAATTTGTGATAGGCCTCTCGTAAATCTTGGTATCGGCTGTTCAGTGAGGCGTTCTCAATTGATAACGAATTAAGCTGCATTTGTAATTCATTCGTCGTTTTCTGCAGCTGTTGATAGTTGGTGCCGAGTGATGCAAACTCATCGCGGACTTGCGTCATGCATGTGAACATGTGTTGAAATGCGGTGTCTATGGTGGGCGATAGTAGTAGTGAAGTGCTAAATGAGGATGCAGTGGGAGTAGATGCAGTGGGAATGGGAAATGGGATTGGGACAGTGGATGCAGTGGTGATTGTGGAAAATTGTGACGTGCCTAAATATGAGGGTGCTGTGAGTGGAGTGGGTGGTGGTGAGGTGGATGGTGATATGTCCATGCCCTTGGACGTGTTTAGTGTTGTGACTGTGAAAAGTGGTGTGATTGTGGGTGGTTGTGTAGGTGTGAATACGGGATTTACAAATGTAGAGTAGTTTACAGGGGGGATGGTTGGAGCACCTTGGTGAAACGGGGAAATAGGGGTTATGGTAGGTTGGGGAGGTGAGACTGGTGAGAAGGTTAGTGGGGTTAGAAAGGGGAATGGGGGTCTTAGAGGTGGGGGAAACGCTGGGAAGGATGAAGGGGTGAAGGGGTTAACATATGGATGCGGAGGGTTGGGTGTGGGCATGGTGGTATGAATGGGTAAGGCGAAGGGTGTGGCTATGCTGCCTTGGACTAGTGTGGATGTGGGGGAAGCAGGTGGGTGTGCGGGGGATACAGGATGGGTTGGTGAAAGATGAGGTGAGAGGGGAGTAGAAGGGGTGGATGTTATTTCGAGGATAGTGGTGGTATGTACAACAGTGGTACGTGGTGGGGAATCTACAAGGATGGGTTCTGCGGTCAATGAACTTTCGGGGGCGAGGCGTGCCTCCCTGGCTTGTGCTGAAGATTGAGCTCCTGTTGGTACACGAATATACTCCCCGGGTTTTGAAAGTAGTCGCACCCGGCGGGGGTCAAACTGTGGTAGTTGCTTTCTTTGTAAAAACCTGAGTGCTTCATGGGAGCCTACTGATTTGACTAATTCTCTGAACCCTCTGATGTATGCGTCTTCGAATCCTCCGGAGATGAGTTCCTGTTCAATTAATGCCTGGCTCTCCTCTTCAGTTAACTTCTTTCGTGCCCAGACTTTCTCCATGGTACGATATAATTTTTTGATGGCCAGCGTGTATGCTGCGGCTTCGAAAGTCTCATCTTCATATGTGCTGGTGTCGCCGTGTGTGTCGGTTTGTTGGCCTTGGCCCTCTGTCTGTCCGTCATGTGAGCCCTGGCTGGCTTCATCGTCGCCTTCATCGTCGTCTGTTTCGGTTCTTTCTTCTTCAGAGCTCGACACAGCTTGTCCCTGTGGCAGATCTCGTGGTGTGGTAGGGTAGCTGGGGCGTTCATATTCCTGGGAGAACAGTTGTGCTTCTGAATACTGGAATTCGTTTGAGAATGCATCAGGCATCTCAAAATCAAAGGTCGTGTTTATTGGGTCGGCCTCCATATGTGGTATCGGGAAAGAAAACGCTTCCGCACCAATAGTGGTGGGAGCTTCTGCTGTAGTGGTGGTGGGTTCTGAGGTGGCAGCTGCTTGAGGTGCAGCGGTACTAGTGGTGGCCTCCGGAACCACTGGTCTAGACAACCTTATGCGAATGGGTTGTACTGTGGGAGCCGCTTCTGTCTGTGGTCGCTCTGGAGAGGGTTGTGGTGATGGCGACTCTGGCACTTGAAGGCAGGGGATGGTGCCTCGCATGCGCTTACCTGCCCGTGTCCTACTGGGCTTCCTGGCTTTCTTCGTTGTGCCTTTGAATGCCTTCAGTTCTTCTCCTGTTAATGCACGCTCGATGGGCAAGTCATAAGCTAAGCACATATACACAATTCTAGTGAGTGCACAACATCCGTTAAGCACTTTTTTGCGTTCCCATCGGTGCCGTGCCAAATACATTTGGTCTATGATCCAGCTTGCCAGATCAACAGTTTGAGGTCCCGTGCACGCCAAATACAAACCAAACCAGATTCGTTTATGTGGCATAGTAAATCTGTCCTGAGCTGGGAATGCAAAATGTTGCATGCATATCCTTAGTGGCTTTGACAGCTCAGGTGTAATTGCCGAAATCTCCTCCCACTTTGTGACGTCCCCACGTTTCATCGGTTCTGGAATTAATCTCTCTCGATCTGTGGGTGTGTGGGTGCCATGAATCTTGATGGCTGCTCTGATTAAATCCTTAGATAGGTAAAATCTCTTGTAAGGTGGATCATCCACTAGAGTAGGCAATATGAAGGTTCCTGGGATGTCTTTATTCTCTGATGCCAGCAAGGTGGTGATTAAGTAATAGCACCTGTAAAAATCCGGTTTGGGCAGAGGATCACTGAAATACTCTGTGAAGCCTGCTCTGGCCCAAACATGAGTTAAATCCTGGGTGCTCTGTAGGGCTTCGAACTCTCTAGAGAAAAACTGGTACTTTCCCCACGTGCGGTCATCAAATGTCAGAGAGGATTCAAAAATAAAGTCCGCGTCCGCAAGGGGTCCTGCAAGTCCCTGAAACCAATGAGAGTTCCTGTGTATCTTTTCGGTGTAGCCCATGGGTGGGTTGTCGATAGGCATGGGCCCTGGAAATCCTTGAAATTCCGGCGGTGGAGCAGTCGGGTGGGACTCTGCTCGTAGCACGTTGAGGGGCACAGCCGCTACACTGGGGCCTGCTCCTGATGTTCCTTCGTCGGTTTGCATGGTGGCTGATGCGCTAATGAGAAAGATCTGCTACAAAAGATTAACACATTAGCATGGAAATTAATTATGATCCCAGTAAAGTGAGACCGCAATCCCTTTCCATAACTGATGCGTAACCCGTGTAGCCAAGTGCTGTGATGTGATGGATGCAATGTTTCTTGCCGCACTAGTGCAGGTTTCTAGACTCCTACACGTTTCAGATCATGCATACATTTCTTGATGAGATGAGATTACGAATGATGTGTGATGATGGTGTGTGAATTTATACAAGGTTTAAAGGTTAGTGATTTAGTACAAGGTTGTATGTTAGTCGGGGGGTAGTTAGACAATGGGTTAGGGGAAAACGGTTGGACACGTTTCGGTATCCATTTCCTAAGGATCTTGGGGTGGGTGATGGGTTTCTGCTGAGGGGCAAAGGGTGGTGTTGGGTGATGAAACGAGTTGTAAGGGTTATATATTACATGGCCTATGGGTTGAGCTATGATACATGGTTTGGGTACCCAAATCTGCGTGGGCGTGGGTCTATGGGTAAGGTACTTCTTGGCGATCCACATTTGTCTAATGCTCGGACCTGTAGGAGAAGGTCGAGGGAATGGTGGATACTGATTCTTTTGCTGCCTTGCCTTTTTCTTGTCGATCTCTGCCTGGTTGGAATTCTTCAATGCTTTTTGTCCTTTTGGCACCCATATTTGTCTGGTGTCGCTTCCTTTGGGTGGCCTAAACTGCCTTCCTGGTTGTTTTCTCTGATACTGCCGTCGGTCTGGGTTCCTTCGTCGTGGTTGACTCTGTTGTTGTTGAGGTTGAGAGGTCGGATGGACACTCTGCTTTGGAAAAGAAGGGAGATCCAACACTTGCGTGACCTGCCCATTAGGAAGTGATGCCTTATTTAACTTTAATCTAGGCCAGTCCGCAACAAGTTTGGAAGGATGAGCACTGCAGGGTGTCGTGCTCATTTGGCCGCTGATGCAACCCACCTGACCTCTGATTGTGCCCTTCTGCCCTTGCAGTTGGGTAACTGTCTCTTCTAGTTTGCAGGAAGTCCCAGGGAAGATCTCCTGTCGTCCTTCTGATTGACAACTGTCCATAGCCAAGCCCGAGTGGGTTGGTGTAGACGTAACGTGACTGGTCTGCCCAAAAATCTTCCTGTCTTCCGTCGCATGCGTTTCATAGGGTCTAGGGTCACAACCGTCAAGCGGAATGCCGTTAGGGAAGTCAAGCGGTATCACTCGCTTCTGCTCTAAGGTTCCAATCTGTAAGGAGCCTTGTCTGAGATTTAGGTCCACTGAGTGATCGTATAGCCAATCTTGGCCAAGGATTAGGGGTTCTATCAGGTCGTCATCATGGCACACTAGTAGCTTCGCTGTCATGGTCATATCCTTAATGAGGATAGGAAGGTCCACCTCACCCATGCAAGGGGTTTCCATGCCTCCTAGGCCTATGAGGTATGCCTCAATTGGCCGCATTTCTATTCCTGAATCCTTATAGTGGGACCATCTAATCGCACTAGTCGCAGCACCTGAGTCAATCAAAGCCCTGAGTTCTTGGCTATGGTTACCGTGCTCTAGCCTAACTGTAATGAATGGTCTCCTGTCCACTATGCTAGGATGAGTGGTTGACTTTACTTGACACATGGCCATGGGATATCTGGGTGATGTTTCCAGATGGTTATAACGTTCTCTCCCTAGTCCTTGTCTTCTTAGCTTCATGCGCTTAATGCGTTCTATGGCTTCTACCTGGGCTTCCGCTCGTATTCTATTTTCTTCCTCCTTACGCTTCTTTGCCAATGTGAGTCGTCGAAGCATATCCTCAGTAAGAGGTTCTTGATATAGCTTGACTCTACAGCCACTAATGTAATTAGGCATTATATCTCCTTCTAAGGTGGCTAACTGTACTGCCCCGCTCGTCGAGAGTCTGTTAATGATCATAGGTCCATAACCTCGCTTTTCTAACTTCCGCGCGTGCTGTTTCAGCGTATATACTAGAACTAAATCTCCTTCTTTTAAGCCTTTATCTTTCACATGTGCATCAAAATATGCTTTCTGTCGCTTCTTCGCTGCGTATATTCGTGCTGCTGCTTTGAGCCTGGTTTCTCCTAATCGTTCCAAGTCCATTATTCTCGCTGATAATTCATGGCCGGTCCACTGATGTTCTTGTGCAACATTAAGGGTCGGTATCAAGAAGTCCAAAGGAAGCACTGCATTCTGACCAAAAACCATCTGAAAGGGAGTTGCATTGAGTACGGTCTTGTAGGCCACTCAATATGCCCAAACAGCGTGGTGTAGCTGTTTGTCCCAATCTGAACGTTTGTTGTTCACGAGTTTCGTCAGTACGTTACATAATATTTTGTTAGTGCTTTCAGCCTGACCATTGGCCTGAGGATGATATGGTGCAGATTTCTTGTGAATCACCATAAAATCCTGTAACAAATATTCAATGACTTGGTTTAGAAAGTGAGTGCCTCGATCGCTCACTAACTCTATAGGCAATCCATATCTTGTAAAGACATTTTCAAATAAGAATTTTGCCGTCGTGTGTGCATCATTCTTTCTTGTGGCTTTTGCCTCTACCCATTTGGTTAGATAATCTGTGGCAACAATAATGTATTCCGCATGTGTACCTTTTGCAGGGGGGTTGATGGGTCCCACAAAGTCTATACCCCACTTAGAAAATGCACGTCCGCCCATCATGGGTTTCAATGGCATTTCATCTCTGCGAGTAGGAAACTGAGTTCTTTGGCACACATCACATCTCTTGACATAGGTATGAGCATCCATGTGAAGAGTGGGCCACCATAATCCTGCAAAGAGGATGGCCTTGATTATCCTCTCTGGTCCAAAATGACCTCCTGCAACACCTTGGTGTGCAGTCTCTAGTATGCTAAGATAATCGCTTTCATGAACGCACTGTCTTAGATATCCATCTCGTCCTCTTTTGTATAAATTATCGCCAATGAGTGAATAGTCTTGAGCTTCCTGCTCTAGACTGCGTTGTCGAGCTAAGGTCATTCCTTGAGGGAATGTGTTCGTCCTCAAGTATGTCACTAATGGTTCACTCCAGTCTGGTGTGAGAGACACGTGATACAATGTAGCATGCTCCACTGGTGGTCTTTCACAACAAACATGGCATTCCTTACACAACTTGTAGACATCTGCTTCCATCGTAGGCCAATATACTCCTAATCTATGCAGAGTCTGTAAGGTTCGATGTTTTGAATGATGTTGCTTTAGTGCACCTATGTGTGCTAATTGCATCCAATTCGCATGTTCTGATTCATCTACACAACAAGCAAGAATCTTTTGATTATCCTGTTTATATATGCTTCCTGCCATTATTTGGTATCTCTGAGACTTGGTAATTTCTCCTTCTCTGATCTTTATCCTAGGATTCTTGGGTCCATATGTGAGAATAGGGACTATAGGCTTAGCCCATTCTGGTGCTATCTCGAGGTTAAACAAGTATGCATCTGGTAATTCATCCGTTACTCCTTGAGGAGCTTCTCCTGAGGTTAATCTTGAAAGGTGGTCAGCTCTAAGATGCGTCTTTCCTTTCCTAACTACCACTTCAAAATCGTACTCCATGAGTAATAAAAACCAACGTATCAGTCGTCCTGTGTTACATGGTTTGTTGACTAAATATAATAGGGCTTGATGATCTGTAAAGAACTTGAATCTGTTGGCCAACAAGTAGTGCCTAAACTTCTTTACAGCGTAGATCATCCCTAATCCTTCTCGTTCCGTCGTGGTGTAATTTCTTTCTGCTGCGTTCAATTGTCTGCTCGCGTAAGCTATGGGGAGATCTATGTTACCTTCATTCGTGGGTTGTGCTAACACACATCCTATGGCGTAATTGGATGCATCCACATGCACATGGAATGGCTTACTCCAATCTGGGGTAGTCAATATAGGTGCTGAGCACAAACGTCGTTTAAGTTCATTGAATGAATTTTCACATTTGTCTGTCCACTCAAAATTGGTCAAAAGAGAGTACAGAGGCTTGGCTATGATTGCATACATGTGTATGAATCTCCTATAATAACCGCAATGGCCCATAAATGCCTGTACCTCTTTCACATTAGTTGGTCTTGGTAATTCTGCAATTACTTTCACTTTTTCCTCATCCGTAGAGATTCCATTTTTTGACACAATGTGTCCTAGAATTTTGCCTTGTCTGACCATGAAAACGCATTTTTCTGGGTTCAAACAAACCTGATATTCTCGACATTTGTCAAATATTTGTCTTAACTCTGGGATATGTGTCTGTCTTACATTTGAATGTGCACATAAGTCATCGACATAAACTTCCAAGCTCTTGCGTAAGAATTCCTTAAAAACGTGACACATGAGTCGCTGGAAAGTAGCGGGTGCATTTGTTAAGCCAAATGGCATTACACGAAATGCAAATATGCCCCATTCAGTGGCAAAAGCCATCTTGTGTTGATCTTCTCGAGCAATGGCTACTTGGTTATAGCCTGAAAATCCATCAAGAAAGCTATAAACTTCCTTGCCCGCAACTCTTTCCAATAGGTGTTCTGTGATAGGAAGAGGATAACTATCTCTAATCGTTGCGGCATTAACTTTTTTAAGGTTAATACACACACGCAATTTTCCATTCTTCTTGGGCACAACCACAATGGGGGATACCCATTCGGTATGCTCAATTTCGTAAATGAATCCTGCTTCTATCAGGCGATCTATCTCCTCTTTAATCTTCGCAGCGTAGTTATCATTATACGTGTACGGTTTCTGTTTTGTCGGTTTTGCATCTGGAGTCATAGGAATTCTATGAGAACATATATCTGGATCTACTCCTTTCAAATCTTTGTAACTCCAAGCAAAAACATCTCTATATTCGCGCAATAGGCCAACTAGTTCTTCCTCTTCTTCAGTCGTCAAATCATGCCCTATGTAGGTACATTTTTCTTCTTCTCCTTCTATGGCCACTATTACTTTCTTGGTTTTCTCTCGGTTATCATATACTTGTCCATCATTCACTTTTCTATTGGGCATTCGTACCATGATTCTTCTATCTTCAATTTCATATTTCTTGAAATTCTCGGGTACTTCAAATAAAGATTCTTCTTTTTCTGTCCTAGTGTCTTTCTTCTTTCTTTTCTTGCCTTCACTCTTGTTGGTCACTTCCGTGGCTAACCTCACTTCATTCGTAATTTCCTCGTGTCTTTGAGTGTGAGTCTCTACTTCGTAGAAATATTCTTCCTCTGATGCAAAGGGTGGGTCCATGATAATTGATTCTAAATCAAAATCGCTTGCATCCTCAAATGCATCAGTGTTCGGTTCACACTCTTCTAAAATTGCATCGCCCATGATTGGCTCTATCGTGAAAACTGAAATGTCATAGCCCTCCTCGTCACAGTGGGGTGTCCATTGTTCTTCATTGATGGCTACATCCATGGTTGCTAGTATTTCTGCCCAACCATGGGGTTCAAACTCTTCGTCTGGGAATACTACAGGTGCATAGGCTGGATCTTGAAGGGTTCGTGGATGTTGTTCTGCACCTAAAGTCCTTGCTTCTAATCTTTCTTCCTCTTGTTTGGCTACTTTACACATCCATAAGTGGGTATCCTCATGCAACCAAGAAGGATCTGATTCTAATGAGTGCACGGATTCTGTCTCTACTGGTGTCTTATGGATGGTATTCCATTGTATTGGGGGTACATCTCTATGTGAATAGTCTTTAAGATTGACTTTAGTAGTCACTCCTAAATGTTGCAAGTACAAAGAATTAGTTCCCCAATCTTGTACAATTTGCAACTGACGCATGAATGGTCGTCCCAATATCATCTCATACGCATGATTTTTAGCAAAGTCACAAATGGCGAATGTATGCTCAAATTCCACACCACAAGTGGTGAGAGATATGCCTTCTAGTAAGCCTAATGGTTTTTCTATGTGTCCATCAGCCATTTGTAGTTTCATCCTGGTGGGTCTGAGTGCTGGCTTACCCCAACGTTTCCACAAAGCGGTGGTAGCGATGGCTACTCCGGCTCCTGAATCTAAGATGGCTTTCGTGGTGTAGCCCTGATGGGTTATTGGAAGATATGTGTTACCTTCCTCTCCTTCGCTTACGTCTCCAATCTTTTCCACGGGTATCTCTGGTACCTTCTTATGTGATCCTATTTGAGAGGGCGTGGTAGCAAGCTCAGGGAATTGATTTGCTACATGCTTCCACAATTCTGGTTTTACCTTTAACAATTCCTCCAGGGTGAGATTACACTGTACTTTCGTGTTCTTGATCACTTCCGTGTTCCTAGGGATCACTGATTCTTCATTCCTCACTATTATCGTGGGTGCTCTCATGCTAATAGACTTAGCTTCCCAAGGTCCTGTGAACTGAGGTAATTCTTGTAAAGAATTAGATTCAAATCCTGTGGGTTCACTCAGTTGTTCCACCTCTACCTCATCATATATAGAGGGGATATCTTGGGGAAATTGTTCCTGCAAATCGTCTATTTCTTGAATAGGAGGATGAGTTCCCTGTTCTTTTCTCCATTTCTCTTCTTGTATTTCTCTCAAAAATTCATGCGAGTACCTATGTATGGAAGATAGGTTATCTTGACTTTCTGTATTAGGTACTTGAGACAGGGATGGTGCATTCCTTTCCTGTGTCTCTGGGACAATAGGGTTCCTAGACTTATCCTTTCTCTCTTTGCTTTCTATCAAGTGTTCTAGCCTCTCCATTAGTCCTTGAAAGTGTAGTTCCGGTTTTGCCATGTTATTCCAATTAAGATATCTAGAGGCTTCAAACAAAGCTTGTGCTAACTCTACCATCTTCATGCAAAGTTTAGTTCTCTCAATTTCTAGATCAGCTCGAGGGTAGTTTTTACTCATTTCCGTGACTTGAGGTCCCTCTTTTATTCTAGCCTGATATGCACGAAACATCATGTCTAGATCTTCCGGTATGGGTTCCGCTAAAACTGATCCTGATTTCTGAGCTGGGATTTCTTGGTTTAATTCTTGTGAGGTCAATTCTTGTATTTTGGCTCTAGATTCTCTTAGACTTCCTTCCAACTCACTTATCTTTTTACTCCACTTTCTCTTTATCCTTTCTCTAGAATCTTTCCAAGATTTCGTTTTTTTACTGCTAGATTCTGCAACTTCACTAGTTCCGACTACTTTCTCTTGATTAAGCTGTTGGTTTTGTAAGAGCGCCTGGGCTCTGGTTATCGCTTGGATAGGCACGTATGTAGGATTGGATCCATCGGCGTTGTTTACAATACCTATCACGTTGATCGGTGTCACATTCGAGATGTTAACTGGGTTCTTAGGACAATCTTTGATTATGTGCTCTTTGCCACAATCGGCACAAAAGCCTTGAATGCTATAGTACTGTGATTGCCTTGCTATTGGGGGATGTGGACAATCCTTAATGAAGTGATCTCCTTGGCACCTAAAGCATGGTCCTCTAGGGCCCTGTGGTCTCTGTTGTCTCAATTGGGGCCATGGGTTTGGGTTTGCGTACATTACATTAGCATAATCTGGCTCCCAACTAGGTTCCATTGGTGGACTATCATAATGATATGTCTCCACATGTTCTGGTGACTCCGTGTAATAAGCGGGTGGACTAGTTACATGGGCAGAGTCAAAACTGTTTGAGTTCGGGTCACTTTCGGTGATCAAGGGTGAAGAAGGCACTAAGGCCCTACTTAGGTTCTCTTCTGCAGCAGCGTATTTGACTGAGATGACATTCGCTGGTGGGGGTGGCTGCTGAGCTAAGACGGGTTGAGGTCTCTGTTGAGCCTGGTATGGGTAGTTCTGAGGAGGCCTATAGTAATAAGGCTGAGCATTGTATTGGCCTTGATACCTACCTGGCTGCTGGTATGTTTGCGGGTAGTTCTGTCTCACGGTTTGTTTGTTGTATGGGCAGTCCTGAGCCGTATGATTCGTGTATCTTCTCTCAATTGTGCAATATTGGCCACTAGGGTTGACGTGAGGTTGAGGTGCATTGGGGCACACGTTTGCCAAATGATTTCCACCACAAGTGTAACAACGTACATTCGTTGGTAGCTTGGGCACCTGTTTACTAGAAACTCCTAGTTTTTGGGCCACTTTTTCTGCTAGGTCCTCTATCGAATTAGAAAATTTTGTGGATGCTAGAGAAGAACAATCTGAGTCTTTATAGACCTTTGAGAGTTCTAATTCATCTCCTAGGTTGTCCTCAATGTCTATACATATTCTTACACACTCCTCTAGCGTTCTGGGTTCTTTTAGGTACACATAGGAGCGTAGTTTAGCGCTCAACAAGCCATCTAGGAACAGTGATACTTGTTTGGCTTGTGAGGGTAGCTCTTGCATTGGACATCGCTCAACATATTGTCTGAATCTACGACCTGCCAGTCTTACTGTTTCCTGAGGGGTTTGTTTAAAACTATGAATCAACGAAGACGTGTCATGTCTAGCCCCACTTTTAGAGAATTCAGTGATGAATGACTCTAAAAAGTGATGGATGTCTCTAAATTGCCTTTGTTGCAGTGGTTGGAACCAAGTTAAAGCGGTATTCTTTAACGTTAGTCCAAATGCGTTGTACTGCGTGAACATGTCCTCGACTTGTTCTGCTCTTAGTACTTGCTTGAATTCTGCGACATGGTCATAGGGATCTCCTGTCCCATCAAAATAATTTTTCATTGATTTTACCAACTGTGTGGGTCTCAATACTCTTGCGTGTTCACGTGGTCTAGGTAGAGGAAAATCATCTCTACCACCTGGTATTCCATGTTCTCTTTGTCTATCCGTCCTATTAGTGTTCGTGGTTGTTCTATTTCTCCCTATGGGGTGATTGAAGCTTACTTCCGGTCTCTCGTGATTTCCTTCTCTTTGATTTCCATGGGCTGAGGATGTTCCTGCCCCTTGTTGATTTGCATTCATGTTTGTTCTAGGTGGAGGGAATATCAATTCACCTCTCCATGTGTATGTGTTTTTAGCGCGCTCAGGCACCACGAAGACTCTTTCTGAAGTCTCATCCAGGTATACAACCCTTCCAGGTGTATCTGGGTCCTTGAATTCATAAATTGTAATGATGCCTACCTCACCAGGGTTTTCCTTTCTGTACCTCCAAAAGGCTTCATCTGTCTCTTTATTTACAAACAACTCGGTGCTCCTGTTGTCTTGAGGGATCCACTCTGGGATGAGTACTCTTGTTAATACGGATTTCCCTCTCGGTGTTCTAGGTTCATCTAACGGTTCTTTCCCTTGAAATTTCGCTTCCGTCTCTAATTGAATTGTGCCAAACTCATTAGTATCGTTTGGCTGCGTACTTAGGACGTACATGGTTCCTTCTTTGTCTATGTAAGCGTCTCTCTCAAATTTCACCACTGGTCTTTCCAATCCAATGGGTTGATCAGGGTTATGCAGTTGCACCACTTGCCTTCGCAAACCATCCTCATAGATGCGAGCACCTAATCGGTTGGTTCGGAGAAACTCTAGCTGCGTTCTATAGGGTCCTTCTGGTTTTTCTAAGTATGCTACATGAGATCCTCCTTCTGGTCTATCTGTGCTAAATGCCATTTCTGATTCGCTAGTTTCTGAGCTCTCGTAGGGATAACTATTATTCAATTGCTGAGCCCAAGATCGTGCAGTGGTTCTTACACTTGCCTCTGATGATCTAAGGCTTCGTCGATCCGACTTACCTATGTGCCTTCCTGATCTAAGGTTCATTAATTTTCTTCCTTGCACACTCGATTACACACTTAGATCGTCAAGGGTCCTTTGTGATTACTTTCTTGATTCTTTTTAGTTTTTTTTTTTTTCTTTGGATTCTTGTCTTAATATATGCGTCAGGAATTCGACTTTTCGTTATAATTTTGAGTTCTCGTTCCGTCAGATTTATGTTCTTTCCTTTAGGTTTTCGTCACACACACCTTTACTTTAAGTCTTAAACTTGATAGAATTAGGTATCTTGAACTTGAGGCGTTCCTATCGTCGTTAATCCACAACTACCGTTTAGCCTAAGCTAAGAATTGACTGAGGGGGTTGAGTAATCTTCCAACCTCGAGTCGGCTTTTCTGTTGCTCTGATGCCCTGTTGCCCAAGAAACTGTGCTTCCCAAGCTCTGCTGTCTTCACTGTCTCGCTTGCTTGCCTTTGATTGCCTTTGCTAGACCTTTTGGAAGCTCTCCTGATGCTCTGAAGCTCTGTACCTGCAAGAAAACTCAAGAAAATGCAAGCACACACAAGCACAAATGCTCTCCCTCACTCTCTCGCATGCACAAATGAGGGGAAATGAGGTGAATGGGTGGATATGGTGAATTTTCTGATTTTTTTGGAGATGGAGATGATGATGCGATGATGAAGATGGAGTATGGGGAAGGTGAAAAACACTAAAAACTAAGTAAAAACAACAACAAAAACTGAAATTTTTACCTTCCAACGCCACTTCTTGCTATACTCTTACCATCACACATTCGTCCTAGACTCGATCCCCGGCAACGGCGCCAAATTTGGTGTTGCTCTAGCACAATGGTAAGTACCACGTTAAGAAGCTTCACCTCCTTAATTGTCAATCCGTGGGAGAGGTAGGAGTGATATGAAGATCGTGAACGTGAGATGATGTGAGAGTGAAGGTGAGAAGCACAAAGATGCACACACACATACACACACACAATGAAGAGACAAGCAAGACACAATGGAAGGTGGGAAATTAGCTCTATTACTCAAGAATACTCGTACAAGCTCAAAAGAACTCTAATCTCAAACAAGCTACAATGAACCAACCTCAAAAATGAGCTCTCTAGCTCTTTTTATAGTTTCTAGACTAGTTTTGACCGGTTTCACATCTAGTGACCGGCCTAGTTAAAAAATAGGTCCTAGAGGCTATTTGGAAGGGTAAACGATGTCTAAAAATAACGAAAATTGGTACGAGCATTCTACCTAAGCTCCTCAAGCTCGAGGACTCCTCGGCTTGCACAAAATGGAGCTATGGATTACAAAATGTGGTTTTCTATGATACATATGTTACAATTAGTGATAATAATCACTGTTGAATGTTTGGAGAATTAATAAGAAATATATTTGTTTGAAAAATTGATCCGCCTGGTTGATCCGCCTGGCTCCCTACTCCTTCTTTACATGCTTCCGTGGCGTCTGTGCCTCTGGCTGCTTCCAACATATGCTTTGATCTGGCAATCTCAAAATGAAGTTGGAAGGTCTTGAAGGTTGGAGTTCAAGATTTTTCATAGTATGTTCAGGCATCAAATTAATTTGAGAACCATCATCCACTATAATTCCTTGTATTTGATGTCCTTTGATGGCTAGTGTTAGATGTGGGCTCTTATAATCTATGAGGGGACTTCCCCTACAATTTTATCCTTACTCATAGTAACATTCTTTTCCACTAAAGTGGTTATGGAGGCCTCATCAATGATATGCAAGACCTGTGATCTGAATTTTGCATCCATATTTATTAAATAAAAAAAATACTAACCTCCTTTTTAATTGATTTGAGTAGTCTTGAAGCCTCAAATTCCTTAAAAGTATGGGCTCTGTTTAACTTTTCAAACCCCTTACGAGCCTTGCTGAATGCATGCCCAATGACATCACTAGTACCTATGAGCTCTTCTTTATGTCTCTTATCTTCACATGTAGTGAATCTGTCCTTGAGTGTCCCTTTATTCTTGTTCAACCCAATAGTTCTTGACTCTTGGCCTATGTCTACTTGAGCTTTCCCCTTGCTTCTTGTCTGCATTACAAAAGAGTCTATTTCTTCTTACCGCACTACCCTAGCAAATGGTGATGGCATATTGACTTGTTCTACAACTTTTTCTTTGTTCACAAAGATTATTTGTATGTGAGGGGCATTTTCTGGTACAGGGCACCTTCTTTGATAATGCCCACATTATCCACATCCAAAACAAATGATTGGCCTCTTAGGTCCATTTCCAAAGTTATCCCTACATCGAGGGTTATAAGTATTACCTTGACTAACTGCTACTGTCATTACATTTATTGGTGGTTGGACTCCTCGTTGTCCCTAATATGCTTGTGCTAGCATCCCTCTTGACTGACATTCATGGGCCTCATGACCAACTTTCCTACATAATTGGCAAGTCACACTTAAAAGAGGGTAGTAACTTACCACATGAGTTTTTTTTCTGCACATGGTGTACCACAATCCATTTTTTATGGCCCCTCCATGAAGTTCCCATAGTTCTTGCCGTAGTTGTGCTAACTCCTCTGCTTGGGCCTTTTCTTCTTCTTGTAGCTTGCTTCAATTTCACACCTCAATTGAGTTACTACATTTTCTTCTTCTTTCTGGGGCTTATTCTTCCTTAAACTCTCAAGTTCTTTACTCAACTGTGTCACTGGGCCTTAGGTTCCATATGATATGGTAGACTAGAAGATCCTATTCCATATTGGGATCTGATTTGCTTTATCCTTGTTACTATAGAAATAAATTCCTCCTTGTCATTGGAAATGCATTGTGGGAAGCACCAACTACTTGATCTTGCATTGTGTTGGAAGTGGAAATGGTTTGGCCAGCCACTTCTTAACAAAGAAATCTTGAGGAGGGTCCAGTAATTTAGCCATGAGTGCTTTTGCTCTAGTGACAAATTTGGGAAATGTCTCCCTAGTACCTAATCTTAAGTTCTCTAATTCTTCAATAATATTCTTTGCTCTATTCCCTTGTTGGAATTGTTTCTTAAAAACATCCTTCATTAAGTCCCATGTAGTAAAATGATTGTTAGCAAATTGATTGAACTATTTATCTACTAACACTTCCAATGTTGTTGAGAAAAGAATTAAAAATGCATCTTCCCTTCCCATTAGTACCCTTTTTTTGCATAAGGCTAGAAATCTTCTAAAATGTTCATCAAGATCTCCATGTGCTAGTCCTCTAAAAGAGGAAAATTTGATATTAAACCTTGAAAGTAGAGTTTCTAGGTCTACCGGATTTGCCAGATTTCTTAGTGAATATGTTGATGAGAGAGGGTTTGTTGACCTTCAAATAGCTTTTCTTCTTGTTGCCTTGCAAGGGTCCCTCAAAGCTTGAGACTGGGGTTGCATTCATGAGCTGCTTATTCTCCTTCTTAGGCTAGGAGAGTTCCAAGTAAAAGAAAAATTACCTCTCAGTCTAGCACTATCGGTACCTTTGCACTTCTTCCCCACTTTGCAAATATTGGTTCTCCTATGCTCAAACCTCCTTGTGGTCCTAGTGTGCATGCCAAATTTTGTAGGGGGATTCTTTAGCAAAAAGTGACTTGAGTATTTGCAGGAGAAGGAAGAAGAAGAAGAAGAAGTAAAACACTTTGCACCAAAAGCTTACGTATCTTGATTACAATGACAAATACAATGGGTGTGTCTAAAATAAGACAAAGTGTTCTCTATGCAGAGTGCTTAAACCCAAAAAGCACACACACACACACACACACACAAGTATACAAGATACCAAAAGTCCTTGTGTAGTCAGACATCTCTATACTAGACCTCCACCCTCTCTAGTAGCTTGCTCTTGTGCACACCTTGCACTCAAGCTTCCAATAGGATTGGAGGAAGGTCCACCTTCTTTCGACGTGCAACACCTCGTCACTTGTACCTTGGTTCATTGTGATTGCCTTCCTCAATGGTTCTCTATGCACTCTCTCTCTACACACTTGATCACCTTCCTTGCACACTTATCGCTCTCTTTCTTCTCTACATCGCACTGGTTGAATTCCCTTGCTCTTCTCTCCTAGTGTAGACTATTCTCTCTCTTATTTATTCTAACTCCAAGAATGCTAATGGCTTGTTCTGAGAGTCAATTCCCCTTATGTATGTCGCTTCTAATTGATAGTATCTTCGTGCTCACTTTGATATCTCAAGAATTACTTAATGTGTAAAGCCAATAACTCCCTATTTTGTCCTATAATCACTTTAAGTGAAAAACAAAATTTCTTAAAAGGAGGGCCATATATATACTTTTGCGTACCACTTCTCTTCATATGGCTTCACTTTTAAACTTCAATTCCTCAAAATGTGTGCATAAGAGAGGGATCCCTAGAACCTTCCAAAACACTTAAAACCCTTGGAAACCTTTCAAACAAACAATTATGTAACCCACATTCAACTTTTCTACAAAACTATTGTAAACAAATTGTTTGTGCACTACCTCTGCACCCTTGTTCTCAGTCACTTGTGCACCACCTATGCACGACTTTTCACTTTTGAACACTCACAAAGTCACTACTTTGACCTCCACAATTGACCACTTTGACTTTGATCAGCATGACCTTTGATTGGCTCAACAAAATTGGTGACTTCGATTTTTTTGAACCAACCTATGGAAGCACCAACTATTGTGAATGAAGAAATTATCGAGCTAAGAGCACAATTGGCAAGAAATCAGGAATAAACATCTTGTATTCAATGGGAATCCAAATACATACAAGACACAACTGAGATGCACATTAAATGGAAGGAGCTAGTGGCCAATTACACAGTACAATGTAAGCAAGATGCAGATCAACTCGCTCTAGTTTGTGAGAGAAAAATAAGAAGTGAAGTAGAGCTCAAAGTGGCAAAAAAAGAAAATTAAAAAAAAGATCAAATAATTATAGAATTACAAGCTCAACTAGCATAGTGAATAAACATGGTGACACCAATAGTTCTAAGCACTCATCAGACTACCCAGGAAACTGAGGTACATCCTCTTTCTCCACCCATCATTCATTCACCAATACACGATCAACAAGAGCTACAAATTGATGAACATCCAATGCCATACACTACTGAAATAAGTCAAAGAGAGTGAACACTATTGTTGTCCCGCCTAACATAAAATTTTGAAGATGCAATGGTAAAAGTCTTAAAAGAATCAAAGATAAAGAATCTCGATAAAATAACGAAGCCATTGAATATACCATATGGCATTTTGAAAGAGCGAACCTGCCATCATATAAAGACAACCACGTAGAAGGATCCGGATGCCAAATTGAACTTTATAGCAAATACCTTCAACAACACTCAAGCTAAATTTGAGGAAGCAGATCCTATCTGGAGAAGAAGGTTTTTGGACAAATCTTGCTCAAAATAAAGCACATTGCAAGGAAGATTAATCACCCTTTCATCGCTCTCATGGGGGGCCCACTTGAATTTAATCTAAGTGGCATGGATCTCTTACAATTGGAGATTCTTTTGTTTAAAAGGAATATAGATTTTTTGGATCAAGCATTCTTTAGAAGGGTTGTCAAAGGTGGTAGCCCACCTTTCTTTCCAGATCTTCTAGGGACCTCGCCTCTTATAGCATTCCACAATGTTGAAGAACAACCGATCGCTTCACCCAGTAACACTTGCTTCCAATTGATTTTTCCCTATAGCCCTATAGCAACAGGATTCTCCTAAGGGTCCTTCGGAGTGACATTGACTTGGGGCACAAAAAGAAGAGGTGTCCCAAGTCTTTATTTCCATGTAGACAATGTTTACACCAAGGAGGAGCACCGCAAATTTTGTAAGCTTTTACATTGGTCCAAATTCCCTTGTGGAGAATTTGGCATATAAGAACCACTTTTAACCTCCATGAGGGGATGCCAAAGGGATTTGAACTCAAAATACCACCTTAAAACTTACCAATTCAGACACTACCTCCTACTGAGCATGATATGAAAGTCCACATTCTTCTTGAATCTCAAAATATTATCAAGTTTGTTGCTATTTTGCCATCTTAGGATCTCCAAGAAAAGTGGGTCCTGCCCAATAAGGAGGCGAGTCTTCGAGCAATCCCAAGCATTGAATCTGCTCCACAACAGGCACCAATCTGCATAGTCCACTCTCCTAGCCGAGTAAATGTCCTCAAATCTAATCTGTTGGCTTGTATCTTGATTCCATAAGCACTTACACCAATGGACCCCTTTGTTCCAACATTTCCTAACTTTTTGAAGGTTCCAAGGATCAACCCTTTTGATGCCTTTGATAGGGAACCAAACCAAATCATTTCTTCTAATACTTGCCGCCCTCTGATGCCTTTGATTGGGAACCAAATCAAATGATTTTGTCTAATACATGCTGCCCATTTCCAATTTTCATTGAACTTAACATATTATTTCATCTTGTTCTAACTCTTCCCTAGAGAGCAAACTAAGCTCGAGCCTCTGAGAGTCACTAGATAGGGAGAAACCAAAAGAGTGATAAGATCAAGTCCCTTCCACCTCAGAATGCCCATGAGCATAAGAGATCTCTTGTTTCTAAAGATCAGATTGGCCCAACAAGCTTCCCTCTTTCTCCATGCTTTAATTCACCATTTGTCCGCCAAATTATTGGCCATTCCTTCAATGTCATGAATACCCAAACCATCTTGTTCTTTTTTCCTTATGCCACTACACCATTTAATTTTGGGCATACCTCTGCCGCTAGGGTCTCAACTCGTTAGTGGAGGTGCATTGAAGGAGATGTTTTGGAACTAGCGTAAAAAACACTAAATATAAACTCCAAGTATGCGTTCTAAAAATACGAAAAAGTTTAAATGTAACTAATTGAATAAAAAGAGTCTCATGGATTTCATTATTATGTTGCAATTTCGATACTCAATCATTGGAAAGTAGAAGAAAGATGAGACAAGATATCAATTTACCTATTTGGTTCTTTACAAGTACCTTATAAAGAAAGCATACGGGAGAATGAAAAGAAAAAAAAAACATAAAAATCACTATTTTTTTGTGATATGAGTACATAAATGTCATCCGTAGTTTCATAATTTCTCTCCACATTCTTTCATGTGACTAGTAAATTGAGAAGTATAAACATGAAAATGTTTGGTTCGTACCATATCTTAAAGCATTCTTTGAAAATAAAATGTGGAAACGATATTTTGGGATATGTAATTAGTGGACCCATGATAAATTTTCTTTTGCAAAGGAGAGTTCATTGTTGTGTGCATGCCTCCTGCCCCCCTCTGTTGCTTGCCTCTATCCCCCCCTCATTGCCTTTGCCTCCCCTCCTCCCCCGCATAGTAGTGCCCCACTCCCCATGCCCCCTCCTCTCCTAGTGTTGCCCCCCTCCACCCCTCTCTCTTGTCTTCGTCTTCGATAGCCCCCCCCCCCTTTCCCCTCTTCTGCCCTTGCCTTCCTGTGGCCCCCTCCCCCTGCTCCCCTTGCCTCCCTACCCTCAACTGACACCCTTCCCCTCGGCCTGACCCCCTTGCCTTCGTCGCCCCTCTCCACCCTTAGTGTCTCCCTCCCCTACCCCCTCCCTCACTATCCTCCTCTTCTCCTTTTCACTCCTTCCCCCCTCCTTTTTTTCTCTCTTCCCCCCGTGATCGTAGCCCTTCTTGTCATTCTCCATTCATGAGAAGGGTGTGCCACTCTCATCTCCCCACATGCCCTTTCCTCCCTCTCTTGCCCTCTCTTTATGTGCAAAGACATGAATGGCCCTCGAGTGTGCCCTAGAGAGGGATTCACATGAAGCCCCCTCACCCACCACCACTCCATCACCCATTCGAATCTCCCTTATTGATAATCATAGAGCAAGCTTAACCTCAGAAGTTGAACATCTCTAGGCTTCTTTAGTCATTTGTAAAATCATCAAATTGCGGCCCAATTGTTGCAAGCTCAGGGAACTTCTTTAGAGCAGCTTTCTTGCAAAGGTTGGCAAGTTAGTTGATTCTAGACCTTGGGTCCTAGATTCTACTAGGTGGAGCTTGAGCTGTCAGAGGCCATCACTTAGATGATCTCCTTATCTCCCGTACTAGTTTGGGCTGGTCCTGTGTATGTCTGTTTGTGGACACATGGCTTTGACCCTTCGGCTACCTCGACGTCAGCCTTCATTCCCAAGGAAGCACATGGGTTTCCTATGATGGCCTTCTTCCCTAGCCTATGTCATGAATGTCCCCCTCTGTTGCCCCAAATTGGGTCTCTTGGCACTCTTATGGGGGTCCCAAAGACTATGGCCTTAGTTGTGGCCAAGGTGGCAGACCTCCCATCAGTGAGGATCCTCATCTTTGACCTCGCAAAGCTTCCATCGGTGATTGAGCTCTTTCTTCTTTCAATCGAGTGGTTGATTTAGAGGGTCAAGTACTCGAGCCTTCCAAATTAGTGTTTTGCTTGTCAGAAGGTTGGTCACATTGCGAAGGCGTGCCCTTTGAAGACTAGGTGTTAGACTAAGCAGCACTTGAGGTAAGAGCCACATCATTCACCTGTGCAAGGTGTCTCATCCTCCATCCCCCTCTTTCACTCAATCACCCTTCTCCCTTCTGGATGAGGGTGAGTTCTGACCCAACTCTAATGCCCCCGTTGTTATGGCTACTCCTTCATCTGATGTGGGTTGGTAGTAGCCTGGGTGATAACAGTAATTTGGATGGAAGCCCCATTCGGTAGTCTAGGAGGTTTTTGTTCCCACGGGGAACCATTTCAGTGCGCTTCAAGAGGATCCTCTAGTGGCCCCTAGCACAGAGTTGGAGTAGGATCCCCTACCTCTTTCCCCACTCCATCAGTGTCCTCTCCTAGGCTATCCATCTTCTTTGTCACTCCTTCAGTGTCCTCTCTTGGGCCTTCCACCTCTCCACATCCTCTTTGATAGCTTGGTACTTCACCTCCATGCTTTCGATGGTCCCTTGAAAGTTACTTCCTTGTGAATAGGAAATCCATGAGGGATAGTCCCTCTTGTGTCCTCCTATCTCGATAAGTACATCAACCTTGACTCTTATCCCCCATGGGCTAGTGAGCTTTGATTATCATTTGCAAGGGGAGAGCTTTGCTTATGAGTTGTTGAGGATCTTTGGTTGGAAGGAGGAATCGGTCTCCTCACCTATTTGGATCCATGTTGTGGCTCTTGCATCTCATAGTCAGACTACCTTGGAGTCAGCAGTTGCCTTCTCGTTTGCTTTATGTAGGGGTCTCAGAGCCTAATTGGTCTCTTGGGGATGCATTGCACTTTGTTCGTACTCAAGTCATTGAGTTCTCCCACCACCTTGGGGATGTTGATCTTATTGAGTTGTTCACGAGGGCTTAGGATACATCGCAGTTTCTCTTTATTCCTAGTATTCAAGAGAGCCAGGTTACTCTATATGCGATGAGAGATACTCAGATGGCACTCTGCTACATGCATATATATGAGGAGGAGCTTGGCCATAAGCAATGAGTCCACTTGGCTCAGTCTTTGGATGGTTCTCCTTGAGAAATTGGCTTCTTGTTGGGGATGTTTGGACTCAGCCTATTCCCCATCCGAACAAGCTTCAAAGATGGTCCGCTTTGTTGCTATAATAACATCTTCGTTTGTCCCATCTCCATGGGGGTTCTTTCATAGAATGTTCAGGGACCAGGTGCGCCACAGTTTGTGTGCTACTGAACTTGGCTTCAACAAGAGCTTTGCTAGCGTTTGGTCGATGGGCCCGTTGACTTTCTCTTCAAAAACACCATCTTTTTGTGGGTTGTACATGGCAATGTAGGCAACTTTTGTAGAGACATGGCGAGGTCTTTTGGTCCATTGGATATGGGCCCAATGGATGTTAGGATGGTGTATGTATTTCTATTGGGGATTCATTGTAGTGTGCAATCCTACGACAAGAGTAGATTATCCTTGGCAAGGCTATTTGGTTGATCTTGTAGCATGGGGCCATGAGGTATGGTTTCTTGACTCTATATGCCCTAAACCATGAAAGCGCTCGTGCCACTTTCACATCCGAGATCACTGATGCAATTTTGTGTATCAATATGTGGTGTGTTGCAAGTGACTTCAACATGATTGCGGCCCTTGAGGATCATCAAGGTGGTATCCAAATCACAATGCATGGATCCGAGCTTGCAACCTGGGAAGACTATGTTTGACATTGAGGTTGCATGATGTATGGCACACTCAGGGATTTATTAGGAAGAGGGGTAGTCTCCATTTGTCTTGCTTGGACAAACAAATTGGAGGGATGAATCTCTATAGGATTTATTGCATTTAGGTAAGTGATGTACTGGCTAGTTGTGGTGTTATGACATGTATTGTGTGGGTTCTTGCTTTTCTGATCATGCCCTTATAGTTGTCTCCTTTGGGAAGGGGGAAACCATAGGATCCTTAGTATTGCTATAAAATTGCAACATGCATCATAATTAGCGTCACGCGTGGACCGTCGATTAAACAACGAAGCCAATGATGTTTTTTGCGAATCGTGGCGCGACGGGGCTATGACGCTCCCATATAGCGTCGCTAACATGACGCTTTTAAATAGCGTCGCATAAGCGACGCTTTTTTATGTCGCATAGGTGACGATTTTGGCGTCGCATAAGTGACGCTAAAAACATGTCGCTTATGCGACGACGGGTAGCATCGCTTACACGACGGTCTGTTGATGGATAAAAATTAAAACGTTGGAGGCTCTTCAATCAGCATTTTCACGCATCCGATTGCAAAGCTCTCCAACGTTTGCAATTGCGCTGCGCTTACAAGCTGAAGCAAGTATATGCAGAATTGTTGTTTTGCCTAAGCTCTCTCTTATTGTCTCCCTCTATCTCTGTTTCTTTCTTTCTACATCTTTCTCTCTTTGAATTCTCCCTCTCTCTCTCTCTCTTTATTGCAGGTTATTCAGAGAAGCTAACCAAGCAAAAAGTATGGCTAATTGTAAGTACAATTTCTATTCTTTGTATATAATTTGAATTGTGTTATTTTCATTTGATAGCATACTCACACTTATTGATATGCACTTATACACTTATACATGATGAAGATGCACTTTCACACATATACACATGCACATACACACAGATACATGTGCACATACACTTAGACATACACACATATACACATGCATATGCACAAACATTTCTACAAACACATAAAAAGACTTACATGCATGCATTATTGCATATATATATATATATATATATATATATATATATATATATATATATATATATATATATATATATATATATATATATATACACACATTAACATATACGCAAATACATGTATATGCACATCCACATGCATGCACATCCACATGCATGCACACAGAAATGCATCCACATACACATGCATGTTTCATACATATACACATGCATATACATACATTATACACATATATACACATATACATGCACATACGTACACACATATATACACATGCACACACACATGCACATACCTACATATACACATATACATGCACATACACACATATACATAGAGTTACACATATCATCTGTGCATGCGATTCATCCAGGTCACCATCGTATGGCCTATAAACAGTGCCAAATTCTTTGAATAGCAATTATAAACCCGTTTCTCACACTTTCAAACTGAACATATGATAGAATCGACAAATCATTCAATGAAGGTACATACTTCATATCCTTCAAAACAAACAATCGTATCTTGCCATCCAAAACAATCAAATTTTGCGCGAATATTTTGAAAGATGCACATAAGCATACACATATATAAAATTATATGCATATATATACATATATTTATTTATTTACTTTTTTTAATATATCTTTTTTTGATAAACTTACAGGTTATTATCTAAAAAGTTTTTACCAAGTCAGAATATTCTTCCTACCTTACATGATGAAATGAAGAAGATAATCAACAATCTTGGTATATATTATCAATGTATACATGCATGTCCTAACGATTGTATTTTATATAGAGGTGAATATGCAGACTCTTTGACATGTCCCAAATGTCAATCTCCTCGATATAAGGGCAAAGAAGGTAAAATCCCAAAAAAGGTATTGAGACATTTTCCATTGGCTCCATGGATTAGACATATGTTTCAAAGCCCCGAATTATCAAAGCTTTTGACTTGGGGACATGATCACAAAAGTACTGATGGAATAATCAGAATTCCTCATGATAGTGTTGCTTTTCAGCATATTGATTCTACATGGCCTGAATTTCAAAATCCATAGAATCTAAAGTTAGGAGTTGCATTAGATGGGGTTAATCCATTCTCCATGAAATCCAGTAAATGGTCAACATGGCCAGTGGTAGTCATAAACTACAATCTTCCGCCATATCTTAGCATGAAAAAGGAACATTTAATGCTTTCACTTTTAATCCCAGGCAAAAGACAAGTTAAAGATATGAATATATATCTTGCTCCTCTCATTGATGATCTTCAAGAGTTATGGAGAGGTATTAATGTCATTGATGTATCGAAAAGCATCAATGAAAGACATATTACGGTTAGTGGTATTGTGGCTTGGACTATTCACAATTTTCCAGGATATGGTGTTTGTTCTGGTATTGATGTAATTTTTTTATTCAATATGCATGTAAATAAATATGATTTAATCTAATTATATTTTTATCATTCCATGATGCAGGAATATCTAATAAGGGTTATAAAGCTTGTCCATATTGTGGTGATTGGTTGAGATCAATCTATAGTAAGAATCTCAACAAAAATATTTATCTTCGACATCGACGATTCTTGCCTGATGATCATCCATTAAGATCTAAAAGAGAAGAGATAGATTTTAATGGAAAGCTTGAAACATGTCAGTGTCCAAAACCTATGATGCCTATGGATTGGTATAAAAAATGGACAGATGGACCTCTGATAGATCCAGAAGCAGAAATCTTCAGTCATGATTCAGATAATGAGTATGTGAACAGAGGTAAAGGAAAATTGGCACTCGTAGAGAACATATCAATATGGTATTCTTTGGAGTATTGGAAAGAGTTAAAAGTATGTCATCTTCTTGATCCTATGCATATATTCAAAAATATTGGTTATTCACTATGGCAGCATCTTCTTGGACTAAAAGATACCACAACATCAAGGAATGATTTGAAAGATAAAAAATTCAAACCAAAGTTATGACCGGTTTTTGATAGACATCGACAAGAAACGACTTATGCACCTGCTCCTTGGGTACTTACAACAAAAGAGATACAAACTATCAACAATAGAATTCAATTGATTAAGACTCCTACATGATATGGAGCATCTTTTCAAAACATGTTTACTATGGGTGATAAGAGCTTATCTAGGTTAAAGACCCCATGACTGGCATAAATTTTTGAAACATATTTTACCTTTGGTTATCGATGGATGTACAACGAAAGGAGTACGAGATGTGATCTATCGTCTTGGATCACTTATAAGGTAATTATGATACTTTTATACTTAATATGTATGAATATTGTATATCTTTTATTTTTTAATTAACTTCTTTATAATTGTTTTTATGATATGTATAGGTGGATTACATCCAAAGAGATTGACAAAAACTCGATCCCACAAAAAAAACGTGAATGCAAAGAGCTACTATGTTTGATGGAGAAAGAACTTCCTACTTCATTTTTTGATATTCAGGTTCATTTATTAGTCTATCTTGTAGATGAAATAGAGATTGCAGGTGTTGTCAACACTCGATGGATGTTTTGGGTCGAGCGATTTATGGGAGCATTAAAAGGTTATGTGCGACAAAGAGCGAAACCAGAAGGATCCATGGCAAAGGGTTGGATGCTTGAAGAGTGCATGTATTACGTTAGTGGGTACCTTGAAAAAGTTCATGAAGAAGCTCCACGTGCATGGACCAACGAGTCTTCTTCAAAAATAACAGATGAGGTATTATCAGGTAAGGGGGTTCCATTCTTATTTATATTTCAAGAAAAAAATGATGTTTCTACTTTTGTAGCATATAATAGCGAATGCATGCAAGCATTCCTTAGCGAGTACGAGGAACTTCAAAATCTATGAAGTAAAAGGTGAAAAAACAAAAGATTTAGACGTAATCTCGATAATAATGAGATTACAGATATATCTTCTTTCACGGATTGGCTATATAGTCGTTTGCAACGCGCCAACTCAAATAATGAAGAAATCTCATATGAGAAAAGAGAGTTAATGATAGGTTGTGAACGAAAGGTAATTTTATTAAAATAATATTTTATTTTTTTCATATATGTATGTTAGTTTCTATTTACTAATTGAATATATTTTGTAGGCTTGAATGTTCACTAATATGTGGGCTTTTGGACAACATATTAGAATCAAAGCCATTGATTTTTTATGTAAAACAGAGGATTCTAGTATTGTTGCTTCTTTCAAGCAGCTATCACGTGCTAGCTCAAAAGACACGAACCTTATAGATAGCAAACTTGGTTACGTAGGAACTATTGTTGGTATCTACGAAATTTCATTTCGTACATTCAAACAGGTAGAAAAAAGTTTATATTTTTTTTATAGAGTTAGTTATTTTTTTAAGCACCTAATAATGGGTTTTTGTTGTTATATATTTTGATAGGTCATTTTGAAGGTTGATTGGTTTTGAGCAGAGTATAAAGGTAGTAATTCCACATTAAGAAAGGAATTATTTGGGTTTTGGGCAATTGATTCTTCCAAGGTAATGCGATCTACCAAAGAACCATATATTCTTCCTAGGCATATTGAACAATAATTTTTTTATAAAAACCCAGATGCTCATCCTTGGTGGCAAGTCATTCATGTGCAACCTAGAGGTAGGTCATTGTTTGAACAGTTTATTGTTAGAGAGATCGAAGAAAGTCCTCTTGATGATTCAGCATCAGATATCTATACATCAACATCTGAAATAGAAATTAGAATCATTATACGTGATAATGATACTAATCTTTTTGATGAAGAGGATAATTCTCTAGATGCTGATTCTACTGATGAGGAAGAGGAATTACCAGAAATAGATATTAATCCATCAATAGATGATGTGATTCATGAGAACATAGATTTAACAATAGAAGAAATAAATGAAATCAGTAAGGATAATGAAGATGAGACTATATTGATGTCTTACCAAAATGATGGCAATAATGAAAACATATGAGCAGATTAGATAGTAAATTCTACTCTAGTTATCGATCAATAACTTGAAGCTTATGAATGGATATCAAATAATAGATTTTTTTATTAACTTGAATAACGATGAATCCTACTAGAGAGATGAAATCATGTTCTTCTAAGTTAAAACATGAAGCTCGGGGGTATGCCTAATTATTTTATATATAGCTTTATCTTCGAGGAGCAAATTTTTATCATGTATGTATGCATATGTGTGTGTATTCATGTGTATTATATGTATACATATGTTAGTATGCATATATATGTATTTCATGTATATGTATGTGTTTGCATGTGTGTGATATATGTATACATGTGTTAAATATGCATATGCATTTATGTAAAATATTCATGTATTCATGTAATATATGCAAGTGTTTATAATTGTGTACATGTATATATGTATATGTGTCTATGTGTAAATATGTACATGTAAATATGTATGCGTGTATATATATGTTTATGTGTGCATGTAGGCATGTATATGTGATGTGTACATGTATATATGTATATATGTCTATGTGTAAATATGTACATGTAAATATGTTGGTATGTATATATATATTTATGTGTGCATTTAGGCATCTATGTGTGATGCATAATATATCTACTCCATTTTATATTTATGTATCCTATCTACATGATGTGTATATATCTTTTTATATATTATGATCCTCCTTGATTCGAGTAGCTATATATAGAGGCATAAGGTTGGGAGGAGAGACATCTCTCTAGTAGGACGTCGGTTAAAAGGTTGAATTAGAGTTTTTAAATTAGGGGTTTTAAAACCCTAATATCGAAATTAGTGTTTTCAATTTAGGATTTTCGAAATAGGATTTATTTATTTATTTATTTATGCGTATGCATGTGTTGTGTATATATGTGTATCTTTATGTGCATATGCATGTGTTGTGTGTGTATATATGCATGTGTATATGTATATATGCATGTAAATATGATTATATGTGTCTATGTGTGTGTACATATCATTATGCATGTGTATGTGTATGTGAGTATGTGTACGTGTATGTGAGTATGTGTATGTGTCTATGTGTATCCATTATATGTGTGTAACTACATGCATGTGTATGTGTGTGTAAAAATATGCATGTATGTGTGTGTATGTATAAATGTGCATGTATATGTATATGTGTGTAAATGTGCATGTATGATGTATATGTGTGTGTATGCATGTATTTATACCTCTAGTCTCACTCTTTTCTCTCTCTCTCTCTCATATACATACATACATGCATAAACACACATACTCATATCCACATATATATACATAAAAGTAGTGCATACCGTGCATTATCGAGACGATGAGTGTATGCATTATATATGCATATGTGTGTGTATGCATCATGTATGTGTATGTATGCATGTATGTATGTATGTATGCATATGCATATGCATTATGTATGTATATATATGCATGTATGTGTATGTGTGAGTATGTCTCTCTATGTGTGTGTATGCATATATGTGTGTGTGTATGCATATATGTGTGTATGTGTGTGTGTACATGTGTTTGTATGTGTGTATGCATGTGTATGTGTGTGTATGCATCATTATGTGTGTATGTGTCTATGTGTGTTTGTGTGTGTGCGTGTCTATGTGTATGTGTGTGTGTCTATGAGCGTGTATGTGTTTATGTGTATGTATGTATCTATGTGTGTGTATGTTTCTATGTGTGTATGTGCATGCATGTATGTATGCATATGTGTGTGTATGCATGTGTATGTGTGTGTATGCATCATTATGTGTGTATGTGTCTATGTGTGTATGTGTGTGTATATGTGTGTGTGTGTATGTGTATGTGTGTGTGTGTCTATGAGTGTGTATGTGTTTATGTGTATGTATGTATCTATGTGTGTGTATGTGTATGCATGCATGTATGCATGTGTGTATGCATATATATGTGTGTGTATGCATCATTACGTGTGT
This sequence comes from Ceratopteris richardii, assembly GCA_020310875.1. NCBI lineage: Eukaryota > Viridiplantae > Streptophyta > Polypodiopsida > Polypodiales > Pteridaceae > Ceratopteris > Ceratopteris richardii. The sequence continues at coordinate 109,407,614 of CM035411.1, forward strand.
ATGTGTGTATGTTTGTGTGTGTGTGTGTATGTGTATGTGTCGCTATGCATCTATGAGTGTGTATGTGTTTATGTGTGTGTATGTGTCTATGTGTGTGTATGTGTCTATGTGTGTATGTGTATGCATGTATGTATGCATATGTGTGTATGTGTGTGTATGCATTATGTATGCATATATGTGTGTGTATGCATTATGTATGTGTATGTAAGCATGTGCATTATGTATGCATGTAAGTATGTATGTATGCATATGCATATGCATTATGTATGCATATGTGTGTGTATGCATTATGTATGCATATGTGTATGTATGCATTATGTATGTGTATGTAAGCATGTGCATTATGATGCATGTAAGTATGTATGTATGCATATGCATATGCATATGCATTATGTATGCATATGTATGCATGTATGTGTATGTGTGTGTATGTCTCTGTATGTGTGTGTATGCATATATGTGTGTGTATATGTGTCTGTATGTGTGTATGCATGTGTATGTGTGTGTATGCATCATTATGTGTGTATGTGTGTGTATATGTGTGTGTATATGTGTGTGTATGTGTGTGTGTGTGTGTCTATGTGTATATGTGTGTATCTATGAGTATGTATGTGTTTATCTGTGTGTATGTGTCTATGTGTGTATGCGTGTACGTGTCTATGTGTGTGTATGTATCTATACATGTGCATTATGTATGCATGTAAGTATGCATGTACATTGTATGCATATGCATATGCATTATGTATGCATATGTATGCATGTATGTGTATATGTGTGTATGTCTCTCTATGTGTGTGTGTGTATGCATGTATATATGTGTGTGTATGTGTGTGTATATGTGTCTATATGTGTGTATGCATGTGTATGTGTGTGTATGCATGTGTATGTGTGTATGTGTCTATGTGTGTATGTGTGTGTGTATGTGTGTGTGTATATGTGTGTGTATGTGTGTGTGTCTATGTGTATGTGTGTGTATCTATATGCATATGTATGTGTATGCATGTGTATGTGTGTGTATGCATCATTATGTGTGTATGTGTCTATGTGTGTATGTGTTTGTGTATAGGTGTGTGTGTATGTGTGTGTGCCTATGTGTATGTGTCGCTACACGTCTATGAGTGTGTATGTGTTTATGTGTGTGTATGTGTCTATGTGTGTGTATGTGTCTATGTGTTTATGTGTATGCATGTATGTATGCATAGGTGTGTATATGTGTGTGTATGCATTATGTATGCATATGTGTGTGTATGCATTATGTATGTGTATCATGTATGCATGCATGTAAGTATGTATGTATGCATATGCATATGCATTATTGTAGCTCAGTGATGAGTAGCACCTCCTTTAATCTCAATCCGGGAAGACGTGAGGATGGTATGATGACCTCGAGCAAGTGAAGGCACAAGTGCGTGAGTGAGAAGCACACTAACATGCACGCACATACATACACACGTGCACACACGGTAAGACAAAGAGTGAGAAGCAATGGAGTTCTTAGATTACTTTCAAAAAGCTCTTACAAGTTCAAATCAATTACAAGATAACCTCAAAAATGAGCTCTCTAGCTCTATTTATAGTTTTTGACTAGGTTTTGGCCCTGTTCAGACCTAGTGTCCGGCCTAGTTAAAAATTAGGTTCTAGGGCCTATTTGAAGGCTCAAACGAAATCTAAAAATTATGAAAATTGGTAGGTAGCTACTTCGAATGCTCCTCAAGCTCAAGGACTCCTTGGATTGCACAAAATGGAGCAACAAAAATCTGAAATGGTATCTACAATGGCTTCTAGTGATGAAAATCACTATTGTTGTAGGGATTTCTTCTAACGATTGACATACATATCTTTGAGCTCCCTAAAAATTATGAAAATTGGTAGGTAGCTACTTCGAATGCTCCTCAAGCTCAAGGACTCCTTGGCTTGCACAAAATGGAGCTACAAAAATATGAAATGGTATCTACAATGGCTTCTAGTGATGAAAATCACTATTGTTGTAGGGATTTCTTCTAACGATTTGACATACATATCTTCGAGCTCCCTACTTGCTCCTTCTCCTTGTGTGTGCACCTCTTCGATATGCTTTAGTGTCCTGAAAAAATATTGGCCTACTTGCCAGATCGTCGTTGACTACCCTGTCTGCTTGTGCTTTCTCTTCTCTCTAACTCCCTTCGTAAGCTTCCTTGCCTTGTGAGTCCTTCAGTTCCAACACCGCCCCCTCTCTCGCGTCTGTCGTCCCTGACAGACCCTTGTTGGGTGGGTCGTTGGATGTAGTATTCTACAACGTCTTGTGCTAAGTGATGTTCTGCAATTCTCAACCCTTTGGCCAAGTCCGTGAGTAGAGCATCCCAATCTATCGGCCCGGGAACCTCTGGATGTGGTATACGTAACTTTTCTGAATGGAGAGCTTGTTCCACTGCAAACAACTCCAATAAATGTGATGGTCTGGGAATGAATATCTCTGAATGATATTCCCAGAATCCCGTGACAAACATTTCTTCAAACGTCTGTTTGAAGTAGGCTGGTAGATACTTTATACGCGCATGCCATGCATATACAACATTAATAGATGGTGTTGCGCTCATGTCGTAAACAAGGTCCGGATTACCTTCATTAAATCCAAGAGCTGACAGATGAGGTTCCTTGACATTCTTGAAGGTCCTGAAGGTGACCAACATGAGCTCAAAAAGTTTAAGACACATTTGGGCCATGACATCTGGTACATTTTTGAACCGGACCCCCCAATGCCGAATCGTCGAAATCATATATCCTATGGTAGGTTGGCCTTTAGGTGGTGCTAAGTAGACATAATTGATCCATTTCTCACATCCTTTGGTTGTCAGCACAGTTTTTGTGTATTCCGGCCACGACCTTCTTCGAAATACAAGGCAGTAGCATGGGTTGTATTTGATATACAAAGGCATGTTATTCCATGTCCTTACCATCTCAGGGTAGGTTTCAAGCAGACGAATCCTCCACGTATGTGAGAGGGAGTTTGAGCTGTGAGTTCAGTTATCCTCGCTTTGGTTTCTCTTATGCTTTCCTCAAGCTCACTCATCTTTTTGGCCCATTGTCTTTTCATTCTTTCCCGACTATCTTTCCATGCTCTAGTCCTTTTCTTTGTTATGCTCTCGGTTTCACTAGCCTCTGAGTTCTTACCCTGGTTTGTCTCTTGGTTTTGCTGCAAAGCCTGAGCTCTAGTGACTACCTGCACTGGTGCAGTGGAAGTGACGCTTCCTGAGGAATCTACAACCAAACCAATCACATTGATCGGAGTGATTTTTGGCATATTATTGGGGTTCTTTGGGCAATCTCGTAAAAGATGCTCTTTTCCACAATCTTGGCAAAAACCTTGGATAGTCACTGACTGGGGTTGTGTAGGTGGGGGCAAGGGACAATCACGAATGAGATGATCTCCCTGGCATCTGTAGCACGGTCCTCTTGGGAATGGAGGTCTTACTTGCCTAGGTTGAGGCCTAGGGTTGGGGTTTGCATACATGACGTTCGTGTAATCTGACTCCCAACTAGGTTCACTTGGTTCTTCACTATAGTAAGACTCACCATGTTCTGGAGACTGCATGTAGTAAGCCTGGGGACTATCGACATGTGTAGAATCAAAGCTATGGTCACTTGGGTCACTTTCTGAGATCAATGGGGTTACTGGTACTATGGCCCTATTCAGGTTTTCTTCTGCAACAGCATACTTTACTGGAATCACGTTAGCGGGGTTTGGGGGCTGTTGAGCTAGTACCGGTTGGGGTCTCTGTTGGGCCTGATATGGTTGCTGATAGGGTTGTTGGGGTCTAGCATATTGTGGTGGTGGAGGATACTGGTTCTGGTACCTGCCTTGTTGGTAGGGTTGAGGGTAGGGTTGCCTAACTGCCTGCTTGTTGTATGGGCAATCTTGCGCAGTGTGGTTTGTGTACTTCCGTTCTATGGTGCAGTACTGGCTACTAGGGTTAACTTGGGGTTGAGCCATAATGGGACAGACGTTCGCCATATGGTCACCACCGCATGTATAGCACCTTTTCACAGGGGCAAACCTTGGGAATTGTTTGCTCGATACACCTAATTTCTGAGCTACCTTTTCGGCAAGTTCCTCAATTGATGTGGACTGCGAGGAAGAGTGACTAGATGCACTATCTGAATCTTTGTAGATTTTGGAAAGCTCTAGCTCTTCCCCTAGGTTATCTTCAATGTCAATGCACATGCGTACACACTCTTCTATAGTCCTAGGGTCCTTCAGATACACATAGGATCTCAATTTCGTACTCAGCAGTCCATCAAGGAATAAGGCTACTTGTTTAGCAGATGTGGGTAGCTCCGAAATAGGGCACCTTTCAAGATATTGTCTAAATCTTCTTCCTGCAAGTCTCACAGTCTCTTGGGGGGTCTGTTTGAAGCTGTGGATCAATGAGGAGGTATTGTGTCTTATGCCGCTCTTAGAGAACTCTACAATGAATGCCTCTAGGAGTTGGTCTATGCTCCTGAACTGGCGTTCATCCAATGGCTGAAACCACGTAAGTGCTGTGTTCCTAAGGGTTAGACCGAAAGCATTGTACTGCGTGAACAGATCCTCAACCTGTTCAGCTCTCAAGACTTGCTTAAATTCCGCCACATGATCATAGGGATCTCCTGTGCCGTCAAAGTAATTCTTCATGGACTTAACTAGCTGGGTGGGTCTCAAAGTTCTTGCGTGCTCTCTAGGTCTCGGCAGAGGGAATCCATCTACATTTCTTTGGTTCCTGTGGGCTCTATGCATCTCAGGTTCTACCCAATTCGTCTCTGTTCTCGTTCTTTCTCTGCCCACAGGGTTGGCGAAACTTACTTCTGGTTTATCCCTACTTCTATCTCTTTGTGTACCATGAGCTTGGGAAGTTCCAGCCCCAGGGTGACCATAGGATACATTTGATCTTGGTTGGGGGAAAATGAATTCACCCTTCCAAGTGTAGGCATGCCTATCATTTTCTGTCACCACAAAGATCCGTTCTGAAGCATGATCTAAGTAGGTCACTCTGCCTGGGCTATCCGGATCCTTAAACTCATAGATCATGATATTTCCTATGTCTGTTGGCTGATTAGACTTATACCTCCAAAAGGCTTCATCAGTTTCTCGGTTGAGGAGCAACTCTATGCTCTTGTTGTCTTGGGGGACCCATTCAGGCGTGATAATCCTAGTGAGAACTGATTTACCTCGAGGGGTTCTAGGTTCCGCACCCATGTTCCCTTGTTCTAGGTCACCTAAATCCGCTTCTGAGATTACATTCCCGAAGTCATCTGTCCTATCAGGGTGACTGGTGACAACATATATAGTTCCTTCTTTGTCCAGGTATGCACCATTTTCAAACTTGACAGCTGGATGTTCTAGTCCTATAGATTGGTCAGGGTTTTTAATCTGGACCACGGATCTTCCTAGGCCGTCCTCATAGATGCTAGCACCTAATCGGTTGGTCCTAAGGTACTCCAGCTGCGTTTTGTAAGGGCCTTCTACCCTGTATAGGTAAGGCACTCCTGAACTTCCCGTGGGTCTGTCCATGCCTTGAGACATTTCTGACTCACTGGTCTCAGAGCTAGGGTAGTATGAGTGGTGGCTCAACTGCTGGGCCCAAGACCTTGCAGTATGATTGACACTAGCCTCTGAAGACCTAAGGCTTTGTCTCTCCCTTGCTAGGTGTCGTCCTGATCTAAGGTTCATATGCCTAACTGGTTAGCCCAATTTTTTCCAGAGTACAACCTCGTTGCCGATCAATTGGTACCAGTCACTTGATTCTTTTTAGTTAATTATTGTGTTTATGGTCTTGTCTGATATCACGTCGTCAGGAACACTTGAATGTTCTTCGTATTTTAAGTTGATCGTTCCACGTTAGATTCTTTTCCTTTAGGTTATCGGCAGTACAGAGATTATGTTTTTAACTTGAACTTGAGTTTTTAGGTAGTCTTCAACTTGATAACTGCCTATCGTCGCCCTGACTTACTCCTATCTCTACTCGTTCTTAGCTTGAGCTAGGAAATGACGGAGGGAGTTGAGAATAATCCAACCTTACTTGATGATCCCTTGCTTTATGGTGCTCAAGAATCCGGTTCTCAAGCTTGCAAAGAAACCTTGCTTTGTGCACTCTCAGTTGCTCTCAATGGACCTATAAAAGTCCCACGGTTAGCTCAATGCTTAGATTCAAGGACACAACCCACAACTTTCATTCATGTAACATATACACATATTTGCATTGTGACTTTTTAGGAAAATGATTCTAAAGACCCCTGACTTTGAGTCCCCTGGGTATGGTCACTTCAAAATACCCTCTCTGAAAATCAATGCATTATCTTTATAAAAAACAGTTGAGGGCGCGTAGTATATGCCACGAGCTTTCCAACAAGCCCAAGAGCTCAAAAATTGGATTTCGTATGAAAAAGTTAGGACTGTTCAGGGTTTAGGGAGTTAAATCAGGATTCAATTACGAGCTAACAGTCGAACAGGAATACTCGAGTAGCTTGTGGCACGGCCTAACAATGCAATACTACACCCTAGAGTTTGTCCCACACTTAATCACAATTTACCCAATCACTTTGCCTTAAAAATTTGACCTAAATTGCCCTTCTAACACGTTCGCAAAGTCTGTCGGTCGCGATTGACAGGTCAGTCGCGATCGACGTGTCGATCGCGATTGACAGGTCCGTCGTGGCTGTCAGTCGCGATTGACTGGTCAGTCGCGATTGACACGTGGCCGAAAAGTCAATCAATCGTGGTCAAAGCGTCGTTGACTCTGTCGGTCGCGATTGATGAGTCGATCGCGATTGACAGGTCGGTCGCGAGGGTCTGTCGATCGTGGTCAAACAGTCGTTGACCGTGTCGGTCGCGATTGACAGAGCCGTCGTGGTCTGTCCGTCGTGGTCAATCAGTCGTTGACCGTGTCGGTCGCGATTGATGAGTCGATCGCGATTGATGACTCGATCGCGATTGACACGTGTCACGCGTGTAGTCAGTCGGTCGTGGTCAATCGGTCGTTGACTCTGTCGGTCGCGATTGACAGAGCCGTCGTGGGCTGTCGGTCGCGATTGACGTGTCGATCGCGATTGACAGATCTGTCCGTCGTGGTTTGTCGATCGCGATTGACAGAGCGATCGCGATTGACAAAAATCTGTGGAATTTCAAAAAACTAAACACATTTTTGGGAAGCTCTAGGCCTGTAGGTCATGGATATGCACTTTGTTTAGCAATCAGAGCAAGTTTTCAGTCGGTCGCGATTGACAGAGCTCGGTGACACACAGACAGTTACTCAGATTTCCGTACCTGCGCAGGGTGCTGGGGATGATGATGTGGCCTGTACCTGCAGAAAGCTCACAAAACATGCAAAAAACAGCACATGCAAATTCGCTCTCTCGCTCTCTCTCACAAGTGAAATGAGGGAAATGAGGTGGAGATGGGGATATAGTCAAAAAACTGAAATTTTCGCGATGATGGAGATGGACGTGGGAGATGGTGATGATGATGATGGTGATGAAGATGGTGAAGAAAGTAAAAGAAAATCGATGAGAGTGAAGAAAATACCTACAACTCCAACGCGTCAACTCTACGTCTTACCATCACACGCTCGTCCTCAAAGCTCGATCCCCGGCAACGGCGCCAAAATTTGGTGTAGCTCAGTGATGAGTAGCACCTCCTTTAATGTCAATCCGGGAAGACGTGAGGGTGGTATGAAGACCTCGAGCAAGTGGCGGCACAAGTGCGTGAGTGAGAAGCACACAAGCATGCACACACATACACACACACGCGCACACACGGCAAGACAAAGAGAGAGAATCAATGGAGTTCTTTAGATTACTTTCAAAAGCTCTTACAAGTTTGTTTCAATTACAATCTAACCTCAAAAATGAACTCTCTAGCTCCTTTTATAGTCTTTGACTAGCTTTTGGCCCTGTCCAGACCTAGTGTCCGGCCTAGTTAAAAATTAGGTTCCAGGGCTTATTTGGGGGCTCAAACGAGATCTAAAAATTATGAAAATTGGTACGCAACTACTTCTAAGGCTCCTCAAGCTCAAGGACTCCTTGGCTTGCACAAAATGGAGCTACAAAAATGTGAAATGAGATTTACAATGATTATTAGTGATAAAAATCACTGTTGTTGTAGGGATTTCTTCTAGTGATCTGCCATGCATTTCTTCAAGCTCCCTACTTGCTCTTCTTCCCTGCATGTCCATCTCTCTGATTTGCATTAATGTCTTGAAAAAATATTGGCCTACTTGCCAGATCTTCTTTGACTGCCCTGTTTGCTTGTGCTGTCCCTTCGCTCTGACTCCCTTCTTTGACTTTCACGTCTTGTAGGTCCTGATGTACCAAGGCTACTGCCAACAACGTAGGTTGATGTATATTCCCCTGCTTGGCACTTGCTGGGATATTGTCCAGTGCAAACTGTGTAGCCGAGGTTGGTTCTTTTGAGGTGTGGTGCTTGATTTCAGCATTGTAATCCGCCATTAAGACACAGAAAGGAACATACAAATCGTCGGATGTGCCGATCCACCTATGATGGGAGAGGTTTCTAAAGTAATCCGATTTTATGACTACCTCTTCCAAACGTGACATAGACGCTATCTGAACTGCCACTCTGTCATCATGGGTTGTGGCCACTTTCTCTAACCTCTGCATCCATTCAGGAGCCTCGATCTCGATGGTGTCCATGCCCTCTTCTGTTTGCTTGCCCCCTGGTGCAGGCATGGGAACGTATGGGTCTTCGAAGGTTTCTTCTATTTCAATTGGCACTAAGTCTTTAGGTTCGGGTTCTACAAGGGGAGAGGGTTGACGTTCGTATTGCATGACTTTACTTTGTAATTCTTCTAGTTTTGCTCTGAGTTTTTCGACTTCTTCAGACGTGTCAACTACGGTTGTGACTTTGCTTGGTGGCTGCTGCTGGGTTGCCAGCTGCTTCAATAGGTCATCTCTTTCTCTTTCTAATGCTCCATGGGCTTCCAGGAGGTCGGCATGGGTTTCCAACACAATTTGCATATTCGCTGAGGGTATTGCCTTGAATTTATCTGGGTCTATTTCCTGTGGGGAACCCTCCATGGCTGCTTCCAAGTTTTCTTCGTTTTGTTTCTGTAGTCGTTTATTCTCCTCGAGTGCAGTAGACATGTGTTTGCATAAGAGGGCCAGGTTGCATCGAAGCTTGAGATTCTCTGTTATCTGGGAGTGTAGCAGATCATCCATTTGTTGTTTTTCTTCTGCATCTGATTGGGGTGGATTGGCTACTAATTGCTCATGTTGTTCCTGTAAAGTGACATACTGTTGTTGTAGTAGCCGCTTTTCCCTTTCTAGATCAATGAATCGTTCTTGAAGTTCTTCATGGTCCCGGAAGAGTCTCGTATGTTGGTTATCCAGATGCTGGTAGTGCTGTTGTAGTTGCGACATACACTGATACATATTATTAAATACATTGTTAATAGGGGTGGGTGCGGGAAGGGTGTTGAACGCAGAAGGGAAGGGGAAGCGGAATGGGAGTGTGGATGCGGTGCTGGAAAATGGTGAAGTGGGAGGTGGGGGAATGGGAGATGGTGGGTGTATGGGGGGAGGGAGAGGTGCGGAGGTGGGTGATATGTCCATAAAATCAACAGTGGATGCAGTAGTGGGAGTGATTGTGAATATTGGAATTGTGGGTGTGGTGATAGTGGTGAAAGTGTACAGTGGTGTGTGCAATTGTGAATACGAACTGCTTGGAAGTGTGATCGGGGGAACGGGGATTTCCGTGGCTGCGGTTAGAATTACTGTGTTAGTGGCCGTATAGACAAGAGAGGTGGAGATAGGGTGTGTGGGTTGTGTGGGTTGATTGGCGGTCTGCGCTTCGGTATGGGTAGTGGACTCGGAGGCGGTGACGGTAGTGGTTACACTGGTTGTGGGAGGTGAATGTGGTGGAGTTGGAGGCAAGGGTGGCAAAGGGGGTGACGGAGGTGCACTTGATGTATGGGTTTCCTCAGTATCATGAACGGTGTGTGCTATGCCCGTGGTTGTGGATGTGCCTTGTGGTTCTGATATTAATACATTCATCTGTTTTCCTGATCGTGGGGGGCGCCTGCCATATCTTCGCTCCGTTCTACGTGATTGTGCAAGGGCGGTATGCACCGTCTCAGGTACTCCTAAAGCATCAGATATCATATCAAGTGTGGCGCGGTATTGCTTGTCTACTCCTTCCTCCTCAAGGATTTGGTTCATGAGAGCTTTTCCTGCTGCGAGGGACAGTCTATGTTGCTCTTGAACCCTGTTGATGGTATCGTAGAGCTTTTTCAATTCCTTCGTATAAGCTGGGGCACCCTCAAGTACTTGCAGAGCTTCCTGATCATATTCCTGCTCTTCTTCCTCGGATTGTCCACCATGTTCCTCCTCTTGTTCTTCTTCTTCTTCATCCTCCACATTGACGACATCTGGTTGTCTGGGATGGGGTTGGTCTGTAGTAGTTTGTTGTCCACTAGCTTGCTCTGCCTCGACTTCCGCGTTAACAGCTTCGATTATTCTGGCAACCTCCTCATCAGTTAGGTCTTCTAATGTGAATCCGTGAGGAAACTCTAGGTCGGTTGGTACAGGTGGGAACACCAGATTCGGTCCATCAGTGCTGTGTCTTCATAGGATTGTACCTGCCTCGGAAGTCGTGGAGTTGTCTCAGGTGTCAGCGTCGCACCGCGGGGTTGTGCACAGGGCATCTGAACTGCACCTCTCATTTTCTTAGATGGCGGTCCTGCGGTTGATAGTCTACGTTGGAATTCCTGTACCCTGGTCCAAATTAATGCCCTCTGAACTGGCACATCATAAGCCAAACATCTATACACAATCCGAGTGAGAGCACAACATCCATACAGTACAGACTTTTGTTTTTTATACCACCTTTGATGAGCCAAGTGGATTTGGTCGATAATCCAATGGGGCATATTGATTGTCAAATCGAAGGCGTCAGCCAAGTATAGACTAAACCATATCTTCTTAGGGGGCATTGTGAACCTCTCTTGAGCAGGAAATGCAAAATGCTGCATGACCATTCGCAAGTGAATGGCAATTGTAGGTGTCATTGCCACCATGTCCTTTAATTTCGTCAGATTCCTGTTCTTCATATTGTCGGGGACCATAGTCTCTTTCTCCGTAGGAATGTGGATACCTTTCATGTCTAGAGCTTCCCTTACCAAATTGATAGTCAACATGAAGCGCTTCAGCTCATTGCCCCTTGTGAGAGATGGGAGGACAAAGGTGCTGTATCCCTTTTTGTCTTTGCTCGGAGTGAGGGTGCTAATCAAATATGAGCATCTTAGAAAGTCGGGCTTCGGCAGTTGGAGTTTGAAGTAATCGTAGAGTCCCGCCTTCTTCCATATAGGTTTCAGCCCTTCATTATTTTGCAGTTTCTCAAATTCCCTGGTGAAGAAGTGATATCTGCCCCAACGCCCATTGAATTCTATCTCGGCCTCCCACATGTAGGTGCCTTCACCCAGAGATCCTGCCACATCACTAAACCAATGTGAATTTTTGCTGACCGGCATTGTGTGCCCTTGTGGAGGATTCTGAATTGCTATGGCGTGTAATGCCCTCAATGCCACTGGGCGTTCCTTCAATTCCTCCTCAACGTGAAGACTCTCAATGTCCACGATTTGGGGGCTGGTGCCTGCCTGGGAGCTAGTTCCTACCGTATCTGCCATGTTACTTCTTGCCTCCCGAATCTGTGAGAATATAGAAACAGGTGTTAACATTGTAAAGGACAAGATAGAACCGTTTTGGTCCCCATTACAACATTAACATGAGGTTCAGGAGAAATTAGTAGGTTATTAAGTGCTCGGTGCTTGTGTGTGTAGTAAGGAATTGGGGTAGACCTAGGAGCTACGTGGAATGATGTAGTGTGAGAGTGACGTAGTTAGAAGGTGGGCATGGATTTACAACTGGGGTCCGGGGGTTTATTACAAGTTTTAGGTTGCCAAATGCAGTGGATGGGCTTTGATCTTGATTTTGTGGAGACTCTGAAGAGTTTGATAGGGGTCTCTACTTGAAAATGAGGTTTTTTTGGGACCCATTTACAAGTGATTCTACTTGTGCTCATGGAAGAATATGTGCCCACGCGTGATGTATAAGAATGGGCATCGGATGTTCGAGTGAGTGAAACATGTTGTACCGGGTGTGGCCTCGGTGTAGCTATTTGAGCCCGCAAGCAAGCCTTAGGCACCCAGATTTGTCGTGATTGTGGGCTGGCCTTCATCGACTTCTTGGGTACCCAAATAGACTTTATTTTCACAGAAGAATTTATGAAAGACTTCTTATTAGTGTCGTGTTGTTGAGTACTAATAAGAGGTTTTGGCCGTGGGGTTGGCGTGGTCACAACAGGGTGTTCGCCTTTCCGCACCCACACTTGTTTCAACGGTTGAGACATTCTGCTTCGCAAGTGTTTTTGGCCTCCAGTATAGGTAGTAATCTGCTCCTTCTATATTTGATCTGCCTTTGGTTGCTGCATCCCTTTGGCCTTTGGAAAAGAAGGGAGTGCCGTCTTATCCTTGATTCCGTTGTTGAGACAATCCTCTTTCTGCATCATACAGTTTTGGACAAGAATAGCATTGTCAACTTCATGTGCGCCCCTGGAAGGACCAGGAGTTCGTGCATTACCTAGTTCCTTGAGTGCCTCATTTTCCAATTCAACTGTAATTCGACTATGATTTACCCATACCTAAAGAAGTCCACTTCTTAGGTTTAGGTTGACTGCATGATCATAGATCCAGTCCTGACCCAAGACAAGAGACTCAGTGAGGTCCTCATCTTGACACACTAGTACTTTGACTGTCATTACTTCGTCTTGAATATAGAGGGGAAGTTCCACCTCGCCCATGCAAGGGGTTTTCACGCCTCCCAATCCTATGAGATATGCTTCTATAGGATTGATAGTTAATTTCAACTTTTGACAGTAAGAAAATCTAACCGCACTAGTGGCTGCACCTGAGTCAATCAAGGCTCTTACAGTCCTTGCACCCTTTCCTTGTCCTATCTCTATGGGTATAAAAGGACGTCGATCAATTATCCTATGAGAGCTAATATCTCAAACTTCACACATAGCCACATGATATCCTTGATCTGCATATGCATCTGTCCGAGGTTGCTCTCTACCCTGTCTTCTCAACTTCATTCTCCGGATACGTTCCAATGCTTCTGCTTGAGCTTCTTCTCGAATTCGTCTTTCTTCTTCTTTGCGTTTCTTAGCAGTGTTGAGTCGACTTAGCATCTCTTTCGTCAGAGGTTCCTGCTATAACTTGACTCTGCATCCGCTTATGTAGCTAGGGAGAATATCCCCTTCTAATGTGGCTAGTTGCACTGCTCCACTTGTTGAGATCCTATTTATGATTATAGGTCCATATCCACATTTCTCTAATTTTCTTGCATGTTGCTTCAAGGTGTAGACTAAAACTAAATCTCCTGCCTTCAAGCCTTTATCCTTAACATGGGCATCAAAGTATGCCTTCTGTCATTTCTTAGCTGCATATATCCCTGTAGCCGCCCTTAGTCTTGTTTCTCCTAATCATCCAAGGTCAAAAAGTCTAGAGGAGAGTTCATGACCCATCCACTCATGCTCCTGTGCTACTCTCAATGTGGGAATCAAGAAGTCCAAAGGTAGCACCGCATTTTGGCCAAATACCATCTGAAAGGGGGTGGCTTGGAGTACCGTTTTGTAGGCGACTCGGTATGCCCAAACAACATGGTGTAGCTGTTCGTCCCCATCAGAGCGTTTATTGTTCACTAATTTCGTCAGTACATTGCATAGGATCTTATTGGTGCTCTCAGCCTGGCCATTAGCTTGGGGGTGATAGGAGGCAGACTTCTTATGCACTACCAAGAATTCTTGGAGTAGATTTTCAATAACTTCATTCAAGAAGTGAGTGCCTCTATCACTAACTAGCTCTATAGGTAGCCCGTATCATGTGAACACATTCTCAAATAGGAACTTAGCAATTGTCTGAGCATCGTTCTTTGTCGTAGCTTTTACCTCTACCCACTTTGTTAGATAGTCTATCGCAACAATGATGTATTCGGCATGTGAACCCTTGGCTGGGGGATTAATAGGACCTACAAAGTCTATTCCCCACTTAGAGAACGCTCGTCCACTCATCATAGGTTTCAGTGGCATTTCATCTTTGCGTATAGGATACTGAGTTCGCTGACAGACATCACACCTCTTCACATAGGTATGTGCATCCATGTGAAGGGTCGGCCACCACAAGCTTGCAAATAAAATCGCTTTAATCACTCGATCTGCTCCAAAATGCCCTCCTGCTACACCTTGGTGAGCAGTTTCCAAGATCTTGAGATATTCACTCTCGTGGACACATAATCTTAGGTAACCATCTTTACCACGCTTGTATAGGTTATCACCAATGAGCGAGTATTCTAGGGCTTCTTGTTCTAAACTTCTTTGTCTGGCTAGTGTCATATCTTGAGGGAATGTTTTCGTCCTCAGGAAGGATACTAGTGGTTCACTCCAATCTGGCACTATGGACACTTGATAAAGAGTGGCATGTTCCACAGGTGGTTTAGTGCAGCAGATTGGGCATTCCTTGCACAATTTTTGGACATCAGCCTCCATAGTAGGCCAATGCACTCCGAGTCTCCTTAGTGTCTGTAGTGTTCGTTGCTTTGAGTAGTGTTGCTCTAATGCACTTACATGTGCTAATTGCAACCATTTAGCGTACTCATCCTCTTCCACACAACAAGCCAAGATCCCTTGATCTGTGTGCTTGTACATACTACCTGCCATGATGTGATACTCTTGGGCTTTTACTACCTCTCTATCCTGTGTGTTTATTACTGGGTGGTTAGGTCCGTACGTCAATACTGGCACTAATGGCTTAGCCCACTCTGGCACAACTTCCAAATTAAACAAGTAAGCATCAGGAAGGTCATCTGACACTCCTTGTGGGGCTTCTCCAGATGTGAGCCTAGAGAGATGGTCTGCTCTCAAGTGAGTCTTACCTTTCCTCACTACAACCTCAAAGTCATACTCCATTAATAAGAGAAACCATCTTACTAATCTACCTGTATTGCATGGCTTGTTCACCAGATATAACAATGCTTGATGGTCAGTAAAAAATTTAAACTTATTTGCAAGCAAATAGTGTGTAAACTTCTTAACTACATATACCATTCCTAAGCCTTCTCTCTCAGTAGTGGTGTAATTTCGTTCAGCTGCATTCAATTGTCTACTGGCATAGGCAATTGGGAGATCCATATTACCTTCACCAGTAGGTTGTGCGAGTACACATCCAATAGCATAATTGGATGCATCAACATGAACATGGAAAGGCTTATTCCAATCTGGTGTAGTCAAGATTGGGGCTGAACATAATCGTCGTTTAAGCTCATTGAAGGAATTTTCACACTCATCAGTCCACTCAAAGTTAGTCAAAAGTCCATACAGAGGCTTTGCTATGATGGCATACATGTGTATAAACCGTCGGTAATAACCACAATGCCCCATGAAAGCTTGTACTTCCTTGACATTCTTTGGCCTAGGTAGCTCCGCTATGGCTCTCACTTTCTCTTCATCAGTGGATATGCCATTCTTTGACACTATGTGTCCTAGAATCTTGCCTTGCCTGACCATAAAAACGCACTTTTCTGGGTTCAGGCAGACTTGATATTCTCTACATTTGTCAAAGATTTGTCTGAGTTCAAGAATATGGGTTTGCCTAATGTTGGAATGAGCACAAAGATCATCAACATAGACTTCTAAGTTCTTCCTCAAGAACTCTTTAAATACATGGCACATCAGCCTCTGGAAGGTAGCTGGTGCATTGGTAAGCCCAAATGGCATTACCCGAAAAGCAAATATGCCCCATTCAGTGGCAAAAGCCGTCTTATGCTGATCTTCTGGAGCTATGGCTACTTGATTGTAGCCCGAAAATCCATCAAGGAAGCTGTACACTTCCTTGCTTGCTACTCTTTCTAAGAGGTGCTCTGTGATAGGAAGCGGATAGTTATCTCGAATTGTGGCTGCATTGACCTTCTTTAAGTTAATGCATACACGTAGCTTTCCATTTTTCTTGGGCACCACTACGATGGGGGATACCCACTCAGTGTGCTCAATTTCATAGATGAATCCAGCTTCAACCAGTCTATCTATCTCCTCTTTGATCTTAGCAGCATAATTATCATTGTATGTGTACGGCTTTTGCTTGGAGGGTTTGGCATCTGAAGTCATGGGGATAGTGTGTGAGCATATGTCAGGGTCCACACCCTTCAAATCCTTGTAACTCCAAGAGAATACATCTCTGTATTCTCTTAGCAAGGCTATTAACGCATGCTCTTCTTCCTCTGTTAGGTCATGGCCTATGTACGTGCATCTCTCCTCTCCTTCTTCTAGGGCTACTACTATTTTCTTGGTGGTTTCTTTGTTATCATAGGCTTCTCCTGATTGTGCCTCTCGCTTAGGCATTCTTACCATGACTCTCCTGTCATCTATCTCATACTTTTTAAAGTTTTCAGGGACCTCAAACAAAGATTCTTCCTCTTCTAGTGTGACTTCTCTCTTCTTTCTTTTCTTTCCTTCTTCCTTCGGGGTCACATGTGTGGCTAGCCTTACATCATTTGTAACCTCTCCATGCCTCTGGGGTTGAAATTCTACTTCATAGAAGTATTCTTCATCTGATGCAAAAGGTGGGTCCATAATGATTGACTCTAGATCGGAGTCACTTGCATCCTCAAATGCATCAGGGCTAGGTTCACACTCTTCTAACACTGCCTCTCCCATGATTGGCTCTATGGAGAAGACTGAAATGTCATAGCCATCTTCATCACAGTGAGGTGTCCATTGTTCTTCATTGATGGCTACATCCATTGTTGCTAGGATTTCTGCCTAGCCATGAGGCTCAAATTCTTTGTCTGGAAATACTACAGGTGCATAGGCTGGGTCTTGAATTGATCTATTGGTTTCCTTCGCACCTATCTCTCTGGCTTTTTCTCTTCTTCTTCTACTGCTACTTTGCACATCCATAAGTGGGTGTCTTCATGCATCCATGAGGATTTTGATCCTATGGAATGCACCGATTCCGTATCATCTTTGGCTCTATGGATGGGATTCCATTGGATAGGAGGGACATCTCTATGAGAGTAATCTTGGAGATTCACTTTGGTCGTAACACCTAAGTGTTGCAGGTATAAGGAATTGGTTCCCCAGTCCTGTACCACTTGCAACTGTCGCATAGAGGGTCATCCCAAGATCATTTCATAGGCATGATTTTTGCTAAAATCACATATAGCAAATGTTTCCGAGATTTCCGCAGTAAAGTCAGTCGATCGGGGTTGTGTCCGTCGTGATGGACACGTGGAAACGCGTAAAATTCAGTCAATCGCCAAAATTCAGTCGGTCGCGATCGACAGTGTGAATCGCGACTCACAGAGGTATCGGTCGTGGCTGTCGATCGCGATCGATAGTGTCAATCGTGATTGACAGGGTCAGTCGGTCGTCTCTGTTGGTCGCGATCGACAGGTCTGTCGGTCGCGATTGACAGATGTTGTCGATCGTGGCTGTCAGTCGCGATCGATTGTATCAATCGTGATTGACAGAGGAACTCGGAATTTTTTAACTGTTTTTAGTGATTTAGCATGTGCTCATCATGTAGATTATGGTGGTGCACTTTGTTTTACCAAATGGGCGTTTTTTCTGTCGATCGCGATCGACAGACTTTAGCGACACAGAGACAGTTCCGTTATGTTTTGTACCTGCACGGAGTGCTGGAGATGATGATGCAGCAAGTTCCTGCAAGAAAGCTCAAGAAACATGCAAAAAACACGCACACAATATCGCTCTCTCGCTCTCTCTCACAAGTGGAATGAGGGAAATGAGGTGGAGAAGGTGATATGATCAAAAACTGAAAATTTTCGTGATGATGGAGATGGCGATCGGATATGGTGAGGATGATGATGGTGATGATGGTGGTGAAGTAAGAAAGAGCAAAATAAGAAAAGTAAAGAAATTACCTACAACGGCAACGTCTCAAATCTACGTCTTACCGTCACACGCTCGTCCTCAAAGCTCGATCCCTGGCAACGGCGCACCTCGAGCAAGTGAAGGCACAAGTGCGCGAGTGAGAAGCACACTAACATGCACACACATACACACACACGCGCACACACGGTAAGAAAAAGAGTGAGAAGCAATGGAGTTCTTAGATTACTTTCAAAAAGCTCTTACAAGTTCAAATCAATTACAAGCTAACCTCAAAAATGAGCTCTCTAGCTCTATTTATAGTTTTTGACTAGGTTTTGGCCCTGTCCAGACCTAGTGTCCGGCCTAGTTAAAAATTAGGTTCTAGGGCCTATTTGAAGGCTCAAACGAAATCTAAAACTTATGAAAATTGGTAGGTAGCTACTTCAAATGCTCCTCAAGCTCAAGGACTCCTTGGCTTGCACAAAATGGAGCAACAAAAATCTGAAATGGTATCTACAATGGCTTCTAGTGATGAAAATCATTATTGTTGTAGGGATTTCTTCTAATGATTTGACATACATATCTTCGAGCTCCCTAAAAATTATGAAAATTGGTAGGTAGCTACTTTGAATGCTCCTCAAGCTCAAGGACTCCTTGGCTTGCACAAAATGGAGCTACAAAAATATGAAATGGTATCTACAATGGCTTCTAGTGATGAAAATCACTATTGTTGTAGGGATTTCTTCTAACGATTTGACATACATATCTTCGAGCTCCCTACTTGCTCCTTCTCCTTGTGTGTCCACCTCTTCGATATGCTTTAGTGTCCTGAAAAAATATTGGCCTACTTGCCAGATCGTCGTTGACTACCCTGTCTGCTTGTGCTTTCTCTTCTCTCTGACTCCCTTTGTAAGCTTCCTTGCCTTGTGAGTCCTTCAGTTCCAACAACCATGTATGCATATGTATGCATGTATGTGTATGTGTGTGTATATCTCTCTATGTGTGTGTGTATGCATATATGTGTGTATGTGTGTGTGTCTAGGTGTGTATGCATGTGTATGTGTGTGAATGCATCATAATGTGTGTATGTGTCTATGTGTGTATGTATGTGTGTATATGAGTATGTATGTGTGTGCGCGTCTATGTGTATGTGTGTGTGTCTATGAGTGTGTATGTTTATGTGTTTGTATGTGTCTATGTGTGTGTATGTGTCTATGTGTGTATGTGTATGCATGTATGTATGCATATGTGTGTGTATGTGTGTGTATGCATTATGTATGCATATGTGTGTGTATGCATTATGTATGTGTATGTAAGCATGTGCATTATGTATGCATGTAAATATGTATGTATGCATATGCATATGCATTATGTATGCATATGTGTGTATGTGTGTGTATGCATTATGTATGCATATGTGTGTGTATGCATTATGTATGTGTATGTAGGCATGTGCATTATGTATGCATGTAAGTATGTATGTATGCATATGCATATGCATTATGTATGCATATGCATTATGTATGCATATGCATATGCATTATGTATGCATATGCATATGCATTATGTATGCATGTATGTGTATGTGTGTGTATGTCTCTCTATGTGTGTGTATGCATACATGTGTGTGTATATGTGTTTGTATGTGTGTATGCATGTGTATGTGTGTGTATGCATCATTGTGTGTGTGGATATGTGTGTGTATGTGTGTGTGTGTGTGTCTATGTGTATATGTGTGTATCTATGAGTATGTATGTGTTTATGTGTGTGTATGTGTCTCTGTGTGTATGTGTGTATGTGTCTATGTGTGTGTATGTATCTATGCATGTGCATTATGTATGCATGTAAGTATGTATGTACATTGTATGCGTATGCATATGCATTATGTATGCATATGCATTATGTATGCATATGCATATGCATTATGTATGCATATGTATGCATGTATGTGTATATGTGTGTATGTCTCTCTATGTGTGTGTGTGTATGCATATGTGTGTGTGTGTATATGTGTTTGTATGTGTGTATGCATGTGTATGTGTGTGTATGCATGTGTATGTGTGTATGTGTCTATGTGTGTATGTGTGTGTATATGTGTGTGTATGTGTGTGTGTCTATGTGTATGTGTGTGTATCTATGAGTGTGTATGTGTTTATGTGTGTATGTGTCTATGTGTGTGCATGTGTCTATGTGTGTATGTGTATGCATGTATGTATGCATATGTATGTGTATGCATGTGTATGTGTGTGTGTATGCATCATTATGTGTGTATGTGTGTATGTGTGTATGTGTTTGTGTATATGTGTGTGTGTATGTGTGTGTGTCTATGTGTATGTGTCACTACACGTCTATGAGTGTGTATGTGTTTATGTGTGTGTATGTGTCTATGTGTGTGTATGTGTCTATGTGTGTATGTGTATACATGTATGTATGCATAGGTGTGTGTATGCATTATGTATGCATATGTGTGTGTATGCATTATGTATGTGTATCATGTATGTATGCATGTTGTATGTATGTATGCATATGCATATGCATTATGTATGCATATGTATGCATGTATGTGTATGTGTGTGTATGTCTCTCTATGTGTGTGTGTATGCATATATGTGTGTATGTGTGCATGTGTGTATGTGTGTGTGTATATGTGTGTCTATGTGTGTATGCATGTGTATGTGTGTGAATGCATCATAATGTGTGTATGTGTCTATGTGTGTATGTATGTGTGTATATGTGTGTGTATGTGTGTGCACGTCTATGTGTATGTGTGTGTGTCTATGAGTGTGTATGTGTTTATGTGTGTGTATGTGTCTATGTGTGTGTATGTGTCTATGTGTGTATGTGTATGCATGTATGTATGCATATGTGTGTGTATGTGTGTGTATGCATTATGTATGTGTATGTATGCACGTGCATTATGTATGCATCTGCATTATTTATGTGTATGTATGCATATGTGTGTGTATGCATGTAAGTATGTATGTATGTACGCATATGCATATGCATTATGTATGCATATGTGTGTGTATGCATGTAAGTATGTATGGATGTACGCATATGCATATGCATTATGTATGCATGTATGTGTATGTGTGTGCATGTCTCTCTATGTGTGTGTGTATGCATATATGTGTGTATGTGTGTGTGTATATGTGTATGTGTATGTGTGTGTGTATGTGTGTGTGTATGTGTGTGTGTATGTGTGTATGTGTGTATGTGTATGTGTATATGTGTGTGCATGTGTATGCATTATGTGTGCATGTGTGTATGCAACCTTATTTGTGTATGTGTGTGTGTATTTGTGTGTATGTGTGTATGTGTGTGTGTGTCTATGTGTATGTGTGTGTGTCTATGTGTGTATATGTGTGTGTATGCATATGTATGTGTGTGTAAGTGTGTGTGTGTGTGTGCGCATACCTTGCTTCAAGTAGATGCGTCTCTCTCTCTGTCTCGCTCTCTCTCTCTCTCTCTCTCTCTCTCTCTCTCTCTTGGTCTCTTCTTGCTCTCGCGTCCAAATCCCGGCACAAATGTGCCGAGAAAAATTGATTTTTTTTTTTTACATTCCAGAGCGTCGCATATGCGATGCTCTTCAGTTTGCCAACATCGCAAATACCGTCGCTAAGTAGCGATGATATTTGCGATGCTGTAATTTAGCGTTGCATAAGCGATGCTAGCATCGCTTATGCGACGAATGTCGGTGAAAAAAACAATTCGAAAAATTTACCGTCGCTTATGCGATGCCAGCATCGCATAAGCGACGGTACCCGTTTTTTTTTCAATTCCGGGGCGTCGCTATGCCCTCCTATTTCTTGTAGTGTCTGGACTACGAGTGGATTGGCTTTTAGCGTTTCTAGGTACAACAAGAGTTGGGGAAGGTCAAGGAGAGGTTGTATACCTTCTTCCATCATAGGTAGGCTTCTCATTGGACTCAGGTTCATGATCGTATCTCCTATGCATTTTTCACTATGATGTGGTCATGACATACCTGTGGTGGGATCAGGTAGCTCTCCTAGATGGATGGCTCAATGGCTATAGAGCTTGGGGAACTCAGAGACATTTCCAATTAGTTTTATCGCACCTTATTATCTACAGAGATGCCTTTCGAGACTTGAGCAGGAGAGCAGACATTGTGTCTTGCAGTATGTGCAATGCTTTGTGTCTGATGAGATGTAGGCTTGGCTTCTCACCCCATTTATAGATATTGAGATTCTTGATGCATTGCATGGCATGGCTAGGGATAGTTTCCCGAGTGATGATGGTCTCTCACCGAGCTTAGTTCTCCACTACTATGGTCCTTGGCAATGGGATCATACTTGCCTTCTAGGAGGTCATGGAAGGGCATCACCTTCCCCCATGGCTTGTTGAGGTTCTGATCTTCCTCATCGCTAAGGAGATGAGCATTTGGACGATATCTAACATTGGCATCCAATCATGCTTCTCATCTCAGCCTACATTCTTGCAAAGGCTCTAAGTTTCAAATTACATCCATTACTTGATGTATTGATTCATGTGACAAAGACTAGGTTTGCTTAGGTTTGTAATATCCTTCACAACATCTTCACCTTCTAGGAAGTTGTCTCACTTGCTAGAATGCATACTTAGCCTCATGCAATTCTCTCGTTGAACTTTGAGAAAGCCTATGATCATGGCGATTGGGCTTTTCTCAAGGACATTATGCTTTGAATGGGCTTCCCTACTAGCTGGATCAAGGGTGTTGCTTCCCTTTACCAATTTGCCCATAGTCTCGTTTTTGAGGTTGGGAGTGGTTCAACATTTTGAGATTGCTCACACATACTTTTCATTTGGCTCGTACTTTGTTTCTCTTCTTTGTTGGAACCATGACTGCTTTTGACTGCTCTAGATGGTGGGTTGTAGGGTATCAAATTCTCGATTAGGAAAGAGGTTCAACTTAAAGTAGTCAACGGAGATCCGACAAATAGGCCTATCATTTTTCATGAATTAATATTTTCCAAATAGTGATTTTAGTCACTCCACACCATTGTAAATATCATTTTGGATTATTTGTACTCCATTCTGTACAAGCCGAGGAGTCTTCAAGCTTGAGGAGTATCCTTAGTATTTATGTACCAATTTTCATAATTTTCAGAGCTCGTTTGACCCTCCAAAATAGCCTTAGCACCTAATTTTTAACTATGCCGGACACTAGGTCTGGACATGACCAAAACTAGTCAAAAACGATAAATAGAGCTAGGGAGCTCATTTTTGGGGCTAGCTTGTTGTAGATTTGAACTTGTATGAGACTTTTTTTGAGTAATCTAGAGAACTCCATTGTCTCTCTCTTTGTTCTTGCCTTGTGTGTGCATGTGTGTGTATGTGTGTGCATGTTTGTGTGCTTCTCACGCACACACTTGTGCCATCACTTGTTCGAGGTCTTCATACCATTCTCATGTCTTCCCCGACTGACATTAAAGGAGGTGCTACTCATCACTGAGCTACACCAAATTTTGGCATCATTGTCGGGGATCGAGCTTTGAGGACGTGCGTCTGATGGTAAGACGTAGAGTTGTGGCATTGGCATTGTAGGTAATTTCTTTACTTTTCCTTATTTTTCTCTTTCTTACTTCACCACCATCATCCTCACCATCTCCCACCTCCATCCACATCATCACGAAAATTTCAGTTTCTTGGTCATATCACCATCCCCCTTCCATTTCCCTCATTTCACTTGTGAGAGAGAGCGATTTATGTGCGCTGTTTTTGCATGTTTTTTGAGTGTTATTGCAGGTTTTGGCTGTATCATCATCTCCAGCAGGCCGTGCAGGTACGGAAAAGCTTTGCACAGTCTCCGGGGTGTTGACCTCTGTCAATCACGATTGACAAAAAAATCGCTCCTTTGGTAAAACAAAGTGCACCACCACAACACATGATGAGCACATTCCAAATCACCAATTAAAACTAACAAATTTCAGGTCTCTCTGTCAATCGCAACCGACACTATCGAACGCAACCAACAGCCATGATCGACAGCCTCTGTCCATCGTGATCGACAGCCTCTGTCAATCGTGACCGACAGCCTCTGTCAATCGCGACCGACAGACCCCGACAGATTGCCACGTAGGACTTAGTCAATCTCGATTGACACCGTCGATCGCGACCGACTGAAATTTCACGATTGACACTAGAATTCGCGTGTACACGTGTCCCTCGTGATAGATAGAACCTTGATTGATTGAAATTACGATAACTCACTTGTATAGAGCTTGCGCACTTAAAAGTCAAGACTTAATAATCCAATTTGACATTCTAAAAAGTTAAACGGAAAACGTATACAATGAATAGTGAATTGATAACCAAGTCTAACACAAACCAAAGTACCACAACATACTACATTTTGTAGTCGCCTATGTACAGCAAAATACAAGAACACGTCTCTACCTATGTGCAGATGTACGAAAGCATGTAGGTAGCTTGACACACTCAACCATATACTAATGAGAATCTTAACATCACCAAAATACTAATGAGAATCTTAACATCAACAAAACCATGACTCCTTCCTTCGTGCATGGACACACACGTGTGTGCATATGTGTATGTATGTGTATGTGTAAGTGTATGTGCATGTGTCTGTGTATGTGTATGTGCATGTGTATGTGCATGTGCATGTGCATGTGCATGTGCATGTGTTTGTGCATGTCTCTGCATGTGTTTGTGCATGTGGTTGTGTATGTGTATGTGTCTGTGACCTAGAACAAGACTTGCAACAAAATTACATCGATTTGATCCCTACAACAAGGATCTTTAGGGGATGACAGAGGTGAGGGGAAGGGGGTGTGAACAGTAGTAGAGATGGAGGAAGTCAACATAGACGCCATGGAAACATGTCAAGGAAATAGGAGAAAGGGAAAGGATGGCCAATTCAAGGATCAGATGTCTCTTCAAGATCATAAATATCTTTCTGAATTCCAACGGTGAATGTTATCACCAACCTTGTAATATAAAACCACAATTTTGTAAATTAGTGCTCCTTTTTTGAAAATAGAAGAGTCCTCAAGCTTGAGAGCTTACGTAGAATTCACACACAGTATTTCATAGATTTTAGAGCTCATTAGATGCCTCCAAAGTAGCTTTGAACCTAATTTTTAACTATGCAAGACATTAAGTGTGAATAGGATCACCTCTCAAAGAAAACTATAAAAAAGAGCGACAAAGCTCATTTTCTGGGTTAGGAAGTTTGAGGTGTGATCATTGTAAGAATTTATTTTGTTATTTGATATCTTAAATAGAAGCATTCTTCCTTTCATTATCTCTTTCATTGTCTCTACCTTTTGTATGTGTATGTATATGTGTGTGCATCTAGCATGCTTCTCACCTTCACCTTCATGCACATCACTCGTTCATGATCATGATATCATCCTTAGATCTCCATGGATTGAAAATTAGGGAGGTGGATCTCCTACCCATGGTACTTATCCTTGCCTAGTGCAACAAAGAGTTACACTATGATAAACCATTGGGATCTCTTGAGTACTTTGTCAATGTGCTTGCTAGTGACAAAAGAAGAAGAACAAATACTCACTGGGCTAGTAGTGGATCCAAGGGTGGACATTTCAAATTAAAAAAAAAAACAAGTTCATGTGCACTATCTGAGAATTTGAAGGGGATTTTCATCCCATGTAATGGACAATCACAAGTACTTTGTTAACTTGCTTGCTAGTCAGAAAAGAAGAAGAACAAATACCCACTAGGATAGTATTGGATACAAGGGGGTGCATTTCAAATTCAAAAACACAAGCTGGTGAGCACTATCTAAGAATTTGAAGGGGATTTTCATCCCATGAGAAATCTAACAATTTTTTTCTTTAAACCAACTTCAAATATATCAACCAAGAGGAAATTACATGCAAAAAGAGGAAGATACAATGAAGGCCATGGACTTCATGGTCCTGAGAAGGGGAAAGTTATTGGGGAACAACTAAGAAGATTTATTATTGCTTGATCTCCTTCATTGCAAAGACCAACCATAGTTTTGTTGATAGAAATGCATTCATTGCTTCCATCATAAATCGCACGATCGTTAGTCTCTTCTTAAGGGGCACTAGGGATGATGAAGACACATGACACGAAATTGAATTACTTGTTAAGGCTTATTGTTGCTACATGAAAGATTGGAATCATTTTTACCTTTAAGGTACAACATGAGTGGTACTTACAACATGAGCCAAAGATATGGTGATACTCACAACATGTACCTAAGACAGGTTGTGAGTCATCTCATTCTCTTTACCTTGTACAAGGAGCAAAAGGTTTTTCACTAAATGGTTAAAGGGGATTAGACCCATTACCTGTAGCCATTTCTTGCACCTCATCTACCTACTTAGCAGCATGAATGGTACTCACAACATGAAACTAAGACATGGTGACACACATGTGTTGGTGCAGACCAATCACCAATTGAAGATTTGAAGACAAAGAATGGAGATTAGAACAATTCTTGAAGCAAAGAAGGTGGAAACATTCACAGGATGAATGATTTGTACACATATGTACATTAGTGAAGATATAGATCACTTAGAGTTTTGAATAGTTATAAACTTGTACATATTTGCCTATAAATACTTTGGAAAAATGTCGGGGCAAGAGAGAAGACAAGGAGAGACTATGTATGAGCATAGGAATAGAGAAATGAGATGTAGTAAGTGTCATTAGACACATGAGAAGTGAGTTGAAGTCTCTCTCTTATTCAGTTGTAGTCTTCTTCAGAAATAACAGAATTTTTGCGCCCGAAGTTTCTGAGTTTTCTCCTTGTGTAGTAAATCTGTTGTGAATTCCTTTTGGAGATGTCTAAGTCCATAGTTAATCAATCTATGGCTAGAGTTTGAGAGTCTAATTGTGATCAGGCTAAGAGAATTGTGTGTAGGAACATTTACATGTGAGAAAGTACTCACTGGTTCCTGAAACAAGTGCAAATTTCGATCTTAATGATTTGATCATTTCTCACTCCACAGTTTAAAGTTTTGTGCAAGTAAGCACTTAATCTTTAAGTTGGAAGGTAAGCTACTCGTGGCTAAAAGCATTTGCTTAAACGGGTTCTATACTGAGAGAATTAAAGTTAAGAAGTTAAGGGTGTCCAAATCGACTTCTCAGAAGTGCAGATTTAGACATAGCTGACTTGGTAAGTAGATTTCTCAAGATCTACTGAATCTTTTGGAGTGATTTGACTTGGAGAAGGTGCGCAATCTTTAGGCGACATCTTGTGCAAAGTTTCATAAAAAAATTTACACATTTACTCAGTCAATGAGCAAGATTTATGCAGCAGACTTTCTGAGTAATTTCCTCCTTCACAGTTTAGTCAAGAGATTGATATTTGGTCATTGATCTCTTAAATTGGTGAAGGTTTTGACTTACTCTTGATATAGAGGTATTCTAAATTCAAGAGTAGGTTGTTCTTTTGGAGATTAACAGTCTCCATCAGTGGTATCAGAGCAGGAAGCATCAGAATTGAAGAAAAGGAGGATCCCGACTGCTGCAGCTACAAAGAATTTGACATCTGAAGATTCAAAGGGTGAAAGCTTGCAAGGAAAGCTTGAGAAGGAGATCATACGACATCAAGGAAGTCAAAAGGAGAATCATTCGAAGTAAAGGTAACCTTATACTTTATAAAGGTTAAAGAATTCAATATACAGGTGAAGGAAGGATGGGAGATTCTCTTCAAATAGAGAAGTTGGATACAGAAAACTATCCTGCATGGTCAATGAGGATGGAAGCTCATCTAATGAGCAAAGATTTGATAGCTTACATTACAGGTGAAGAAGAAAAACCACAATTCAGAGATCCTAGTGTTCCAACTAGGGAAGAATTAACAAATTTGAAGAGTTGGATGAAGAAAGATGCTCAAGCTAGGAGTATCATTTATATGGTAGTCAATGATTACTTGCTACCTCACATTAGAGGTCTTGAAAGTGCAAGTGATATATGGAATGCTTTGGAAGAGCATTTCCAAAACACCACAAAGTCAAGGAAGGCATCTTTATGGGCAGAATTTACAACCTTCAAGAAGAAGGCCTCTCAATCCATTTCAGACTATGTAACAAGGATGAAAGACATTGTAGATGCATTAGGAGCTGTTGATGAAGATATTGAGGAGGATAAATTGGTAAGGCAAATCCTTACAGGTTTGAGAGGTGATGACAAATGGAAGCCATTCATTTTGTCTACAGAATTATCACTTGATCATTTCACTCCTGATTTAAATCAGTTGCTAGGTCATATGCTAACATTTGAGCAGGATGTTAAAGGAGATGGTGACAAAAGTACAGGTCATGCAATGTACTCAAAGGACAAGAAGAAAGTTAACAAAGGAAAGCAACAATCAGGTGAAGATGAAGGTACAACTAGTCAAGCCAACTTCCTAAGAGGTAGAGGAGGTGGCAAAGGTAGAGGAAGAGGCAGGAACAACAAAGATGGAGCCAAAGCATGCTGGATTTGTGGTAAGACAAATCATTTAGCTAATGATTGTTGGCATAATAATCAAAGTAATGGAGGATACAATCAAAACTATAATTCAAGAGGAAGAGGTGGCAGAAATCAAAGAGGTAATTTCAGAGGCAGAGGTAGTAGGGGTTACTTTGGAAGAAATGCAGGTAGAGGTTTCTAAAGTCAACAATATAACAATACCTACTACAATTATGCTTCAGATCAAAAGGAAGATTCAACATTGATAATGAATGCAACTTGTGAAAGGCAGAGTGAAGATCAAAGAGTCTTCTACATTGATTCAGGGTGTAGCAATCACCTGAGTGGTAATATAGCCTTGATGACTGATTTGGAGAATAAGGTATCTAATCATGTTGTTCAAACAGGTGACAACACAAAGCACAATGTGAAGTCAATTGGATCAGTGAAGGCCAAGGATGGTAGCACCTTATTGAGTAAGGTCTTGTATGTTCCTACAATTCCTAAGAATTTGATAAGTGTAGGACAAATTGTGGAAAAAGGTTATGAGGTAAGGTTCACTAATGAAGGAGTGTTTGTGGAAGACCCTAGCAATGGGTATAAACAAATTGTTTCAGGGAAGAAAGAAGGAAGATTGTTCACATTGAAGATTCAAGGTAATGTTGGTCATGCCTTGTTCACCTATGGAGGACATAAGATCTCTGAGTTAGATCTTTGGCACAAGAGACTTGGACATTTCAATGAAAGAGGTATTAAAGATATGATTAATAATGGTTCAGTGCTTGGATTGCCTAATGTTACAAGTCAACATATGACATACAGATGTGAGGCATGTCAATTAGGTAAGGCTCATAAGCAACCCTATTCTAATCATGGGTTTATGTATTCAGAGAAACTTGAGTTGGTACACACAGATGTGTGGGGACCATCAAAGGACTTCAGTATCAATGGCTCAAGGTATTATGTGATTTATGTTGATGATGCTACCAGATGGATCACTATCTATGTGATCAAAGATAAGTCAGAAGTATTCAATACTTTCAAACATTATCATATGTATGCAGAGAGAATTACAGGACATAAATTGAAGAGACTAAGGTCTGATGGAGGGGGAGAGTATTTCTCTAATGAGTTCAGTGATTACTTGTGGAATGCAGGTATAAAAAGAGAGGTTACTTGCAGGTACTCTCCTCAACAAAATGGTGTAGCAGAAAGGAGGAATAGGACTCTTGTTGAGTTTGCAAGGTCCATGATGAAGGAGAAAAATTACCAAAATTATTTGTGGGCTGAGGCTGTAAACACAGCTACTTATTTGGTCAATAGGCTACCTTGTAAAGCTTTGCAGGGAATGACACCTTATGAGGCATGGTGGGGTAAGAGACCTACACTAGACCATTGCAAAGTATTTGGATGTTTGGCCTATGCATATGTGCCATCACAATTAAGGCACAAATTGGAACCTAAAGCTGAAAAATATGTGTTTATTGGTTATGATGATAAGCAGATGGGATACAGGTTGTGGAATCCATCCACAAAACATTTTCTTGTATCAAAAGATGTTACATTTGATGAGCAAGGTACTTGGTATGCAGGTACTATCAATATTAATACAGATGATGAAGAAATTGTGAGCCAAAGGAAAGGTAAATCAAAGGTTCAGATATTTGATGAGCAAGAGAATAATGAAGTGCAGGTTGAAGTGGAAGAAACACCAAGATTTGATCCTGAATATGAAGAACCAGAAACCTCAAGAAGTGGAGAACTTAGGAGGTCTACAAGGAACAAATGGCAACCTACAAGGTATAGCTAAGATACTTCATTTTTGGCTACCAAAGATTATGCTTACATGATTAAAGCAGATGAAGACCCTTCTACATATGAAGAGGCAAAAGGTAAAGAAAATTGGGAGAAAGCTATGCAGGAAGAATATGATGCATTGATGGAGAATCAAACATGGGATTTAGTTCCAAAGCCAAATAGTCAGAAGATCATTGGATGTAAGTGGGTTTATAAGACAAAAAGATTTGCAGATGGAAGTGTGTCTAGGTACAAAGCTAGACTTGTTGTCAAAGGGTTTGCTCAGACATATGGTGTTGACTATGATGAGACTTATAGTCCTGTGGCAAAGATGACAACCATCAGAACACTTACAGCAATTGCTGCATGCAAAGGTTGGAAATTGTGTTAATTAGATGTGAAGAATGCTTTTTTGAATGGTTACATTTCAGATGAAGTTTTCATGGAGCAACCTCAAGGATTCAGAGATGGAAGATATCCAGATTATGTGTGTAAGCTCAAGAGAGCTTTATATGGCTTGAAGCAGGTCCCAAGGGCATGGAACTATAGACTTGTAAAGTTCTTAAAAGAACTTGGATTTCAAGTATCAAAAGCTGATAGTAGCTTGCTTGTCAAAGCAAGTGATGATGGGTTTATTTACATGTGCATATATGTTGATGATACCATACTTACAGGTACAGATGAGAAAGGCATACAAAGTTTAAAGAAGCAAATGGAGAAAGAGTTCAAAATCAGTGATTTGGGAGACTTGTCATACTTCTTGGGCATGGAGATTTCATACACTCAACATGGAGTGTATGTGACTCAAGAAAGGTATTTGAGAAACTTGTTAATCAAGTTTAAAATGGATGATTGCAGGGTAGCACCTACTCCAATGGAGGTGAATCACAAATTAAGCAGATTTGGAGGTGAAGAGTTCAAGGACATGAAGCAATATCAGAGTTTGGTTGGTAGTCTTATTTATGCTACATTAACTAGACCTGATTTATCATATGCAGTTGGGGTTTTGTCTCAATTCATGCATTGTCCTAGGAAAGAGCATTGGATTGCAGGTCAAAGAGTGTTGAGGTACATTAAGGGTACACTCAAAGAAGGTTTGTATTATGGTTTTACATCAGACACAAATATCAAGATCTATAGTGATGCAGATTGGGCAGGTAATCCAGATGATAGAAGGTCAACCTATGGATACATGTGTTATGTGGGAGATAAGTTAATCTCCTGGTGCTCAAAGAAGCAACATACAGTTGCTTTGTCATCTACAGAAGCAGAGTACAAAGGCATGGTTGAAGCTGCAAAAGAAGTGATATGGCTTAAGACTCTAATGAAGAGTTTTGACACTATACAGAGCATACCTATCATTTATGGTGATAACATGAGTTCATTATATCTAGCTGCTAATCCTGTTTTTCATGCCAGGACCAAACACATTGAGATACAGTATCACTTTCTAAGAGAGAAGGTGATGGATAAGGAGATTGAAGTCATACATACTTCAACAAAAGATCAGATAGCTGATATGCTTACAAAGAGCTTGGATGGACCAAAGTTACAGAAGTTTAAAGACATGGCAGGCATAAAGAAGGTTAGAGAAACCTCAATTGATGATTGAGGGGGAGCTGTTGGTGCAGACCAATCACCAATTGAAGATTTGAAGACAAAGAATGGAGATTAGAACAATTCTTGAAGCAAAGAAGGTGGACACATTCACAGGATGAATGATTTGTACACATATGTACATTAGTGAAGATATAGATCACTTAGAGTTTTGAATAGTTATAAACTTGTACATATTTGCCTATAAATACTTTGGAAAAATGTCGGGGCAAGAGAGAAGACAAGGAGAGACTATGTATGAGCATAGGAATAGAGAAATGAGATGTAGTAAGTGTCATTAGACACATGAGAAGTGAGTTGAAGTCTCTCTCTTATTCAGTTGTAGTCTTCTTCAGAAATGACAGAATTTTTGCGCCCGAAGTTTCTGAGTTTTCTCCTTGTGTAGTAAATCTTTTGTGAATTCCTTTTGGAGATGTCTAAGTCCATAGTCAATCTATGGCTAGAGTTTGAGAGTCTAATTGTGATCAGGCTAAGAGAATTGTGTGTAGGAACATTTACATGTGAGAAAGTACTCACTGGTTCCTGAAACAGGCGCAAATTTCGATCTTAATGATTTGATCATTTCTCACTCCACAGTTTAAAGTTTTGTGCAAGTAAGCACTTAATCTTTAAGTTGGAAGGTAAGCTACTCGTGGCTAAAAGCATTTGCTTAAACGGGTTCTATACTGAGAGAATTAAAGTTAAGAAGTTAAGGGTGTCCAAATCGACTTCTCAAAAGTGCAGATTTAGACATAGCTGACTTGGTAAGTAGATTTCTCAAGATCTACTGAATCTTTTGGAGTGATTTGACTTGGAGAAGGTGCGCAATCTTTAGGCAACATCTTGTGCAAAGTTTCATAAAAAACTTTACACATTTACTCAGTCAATGAGCAAGATTTATGCAACAGACTTTTTGAGTAATTTCCTCCTTCACAGTTTAGTCAAGAAATTGATATTTGGTCATTGATCTCTTAAATTGGTGAAGGTTTTGACTTACTCTTGATATAGAGGTATTCTAAATTCAAGAGTAGGTTGTTCTTTTGGAGATAAACACTCTCCATCAACATGAACCTAAGACAGGTTGTGAGTCATCTTATTCTCTTTACCTTCTACAAGGAGCGAAAGGTTTTCACTAAAGGGAGAAAGGGGATTAGACCCATTCCTTATAGCCATTTCTAGCTTGCACCTCATCTAGTTGCTGCCACTCCATCTTATACTTCTACACTACAACTTTCTTCTTGCTCCCTATAGTCGACTGCATAAAGTCCAATTTTACAAGCTATGAAGGGCTTTTTGAGGCACCCATCAATGGCTTGCTAGTTTCATTAGAGTGCACTCATCGTGGCAGTTTAACATGTTGACTTTGAGATCGGGGAGTGGCTTCAAACCCCATGTGTTGAGGAAAATCCCTAGGCCTTTGAACTATGGCCTTCCAACACCTATTGGGCTCATTGAACTAGTCTTTGTGTTGATCCTTAGAGTTGTCCCTTCCCTAGTTCTATCGTAATGTGCCTTCAACTTCTATAATTTGGGCCATGCCAAGTGTTTAATCCCTACTTTATCAGATATAGGGGGTCTTATAGATACTAAGGTTGTTTGTACTTGTAATTTCAATTAATTAAATCTAATGGCAGAGATTAAGCCTCAAGTTGAAGTTTCCTTAAAAAAAGAAGATCTCATTAGTCACAATTCGTTTTGTCTTCAATTATCATGCACCAAGCACCTTGCCTCATAGCAGAAGGAAAAGCTACAAACAATGGCTACAAAGATATGCAAAGATGACACTCCCAATACAAAAGGACAACTGAGTATTTATCTACCTATTATAATCTAAATTTTTTTTAGTGGGACTTCCAAATTTGATACAAGAGACACAAGAAAAGTCTTTTTGCCCCAAAAAGTTCTTGTTTTTATAAAAGATAGCAAAGACAAAGTTGAGTTCATAAAGAGAGTTTTTTTGTTAATGGAGGTTCAACCAAAGCCTATCCCCCTAAGCTTTAACTTTGAGATTGCAACTCCACGAGTGAATGGGCATAGTACCCACATGATCCCTTGTATCTCACAAAGAAGGGGTTAGATAGCCTGAAGGTGACACAAGAGACAGCACTCACTTTGACGCTGCAAAATAGTGCCGACTCTCGACCAGGGCCTAAAATTCATAGGCAACACAACCTTGCATATGACAGGAAAAAAATCCTTGTACCTGTCATATGACAGATGTCTTTCAAAAACTCCCTATCAAATGACAGATAATTTTTAGGAGAGACAGGTTTACATTTTGTATGAACAAAGGGACTTAAATCCCAACTTATCCATGGATTATTACCATAAGAGACATCATATAAGGCAAAAATAGAGCTTGATATGCATATTCTATCGGATGAAATTTCCAATTATATCTCGCACATCAATTGATTTAAAACACTTCCATTCGTCTTCATTATGTTTCTTGATTTTCTCAAGAGAACATATCTATGTTCACGTATATAAGCCTTAATCACTTTCAAAAAATCAAGATCTTAAACATAATAAAGAAAAAACACGTCGATAAGTGTTTTCTTTTGTTTAATAACCTTTATTTCACAATTTTCATGAGTAGACGTTCCCATAGACTTATCATACTTAAGCTGAAGCCAAACACAACCTTATATTCTGTTTCATATATACTAACATCCTTGCATCTAGTGTCTTACGCAGTAAATTAGCCCCATCCTTCCTAGAGTGGAACTTAGCACAAAATGATAAAACCCATTCCTCCGGAGAGGCAATACCACACAAAGACATTTGAAAAATAACCTGTCTTCCTCATGTACTTTCATTATGACATTTTATCCCCATTCATTTTTATAATGCATAATCCTCAATACATATTTTTTTACAACCGCCACATAACGTACCTGGCACCTGCAATTCTATGAAAACATCCTATTCTTTGTATTACGTGCACATTCAGAAAACAACATTCATCGCAAATATATTTAGCATGCCATTCAAGCTCTATCGATCAAGACATAAATTTTTTTTGTCCATTAAAACATAAAGTATGCAGGATTTGACATTGTCTTCAATATCTGCACCAGGGAGTTCCTGATCAATTTGCTCTTCTAACTAGGCAATCCTAGTAGTCTCTAAATGTCCATCAGTTATGTTTCCTATCTTCACCAATTTCATGGAAATGACTTTGTTAATACATCCCAAAACCATATCACATATCATTTCATATGTTCGACCATCCCTACTACTCTATCTCATGTTGTTCTTCGGTAATTCAAAACATGATTCCTCAATTGAATCAGAGTATTCACAGTACTATTGAAAAGGTATTTGAAAAGAGCTTTTCCACACGCATGCACTGTCATTACATAACTACATAACAATCATTTAACTGATCGTCCGTCAGTGACGTCCATCGCGAATACCTCCATCCTGTGAATCCTTCGGTCAAAAGCATCCTTCTTCTGAATCTATCGTTCCTTTCGCGCTATTCAAGTGAAGATTCTTCAAAGCGATGGGATTAACAGCTCGTCATCTTTTGGGAAATGCTGAACGGAACTTTTTCATCAAGTAAGAAGACGATGGACGAAACTCCTGCCAGTCCATCGCGGAGCTAAAGTTCTGCAAGGGTGGGTGCTTGTGAGTGTGAGACATCAAAGTCTGTCGTAGATGCTGCAGGTGTCATCACATCGGGAAAGGTCGGAGGAGCTAGCGTCTGTCGCTGAGGAGAGCACAGTCTATTGTGGATGTCCTAGTGCAGCTTAAGCCGGTCTGTTGTAGAAGAAGACGACGGACGAAACTCCTGCCAGTCCATCGCGGAGCTAATGATGGACAAAGAACTTGTCAATCGTTGATCCCATCGGTCGCGCTCCTTGTCAATCGCGATGGATAACACACCCATTCATCGTGCTTCCTCCTATCAATCGCGAAGCACCCGTCGATCCCACGCAGTGTCAGTCGCGCCGATGGATCCATTCGATAACTTCAAATCTCTAGAATTCTAGCTCGTAAGTGACGTGGCTGCTTAGTCCATGTTTCTTCACGAGAAGAGAAAATTACTTTTGATTTACAGAGAGTTCTTTCGCGCGTTAGTCTATTTTGTTTGCTTTAATAATAAAAAATAGATCTCTTTTTATTGTTGCTTTTCTTTAAGGTTTTTTAGTTCTAGAAGGGTTGTCTTAAAGTGTTTTGGTTTTTTAGAGGTGGTTCTTGCTGCTTTTTTTTGAAATTTTGAATAGCGTGGTTTGGAGCCAGATTAGTCCTAAGTGGTTCTTACCGCCTTTTTTTGAAATCTTGAATTCAATTTGGTTCGTTATTGATTGTTCTCATCTCAATGTCGACTGTTTTGCCTTCGTTGGTCCTGAGCAATGTGGCTCCCCCCCAATCCCAGTGCCCCTTTGAGATGGATTCCGTTCCATCGGACGTTACCCCTTCGGTAGTATCTTTGTGCAAGGAGTCTGTGATCGCAAAACAAGAAGAGCTGACGAAAACTTGTATGATCGATCAAGTTTTTGGCCCTAGACCCCCTAGAAAATGTGAGAATTTGGCTGCGCAAGGAGTGGTTCCCGCGTGGTTTAATTGTGTGCAAATGTCAATTCCTGTCGGCGAATCACTTGCTTCTAGTGTTTGAGAATGAAGAGATGGCCTTTCAGGCCCTGCAAGCCGGCTCTTGGCAACTGGGCCGGTCCACCTTATGTCTATTTAAGTGGACCCCAGACTTTGTTCCGAACAAGTAAAAGCCTCTTCATTACCAACTATGGGTGGAGCTTCCCAATCTGCCGTATTTTCTGTATGGATTTCTTCGAGAAATCGTTTCACCGATCGGTCGCCCGATGGCCTCAAGAAAAGGATGTTGGGGGATTAATCTGCGATAGAGTGCAATATTCTTTCAATGCGTAATGGCATCCACAAATCTGCGTTGAAATAGTCTTGAACTAGGTTCTTCCCTCGAAGATCTCCATAAACTGTGGAGATGGTAAGATTTGGGTACAATAGGTTACTTACAAGAATTTGCCAAATTCGTGCTTCCGTTGCGGGCACCAAGGTCATAGGATCAAATATTGCCCCTTGAAGCAAAGTACCAAGAAAAACAAGCTTAAAATAGATGGGACCCCCGACCCTTCCCCCCAAGTTGACACTCGGGGTCATCCCCCTCAGATGGAGGAAGAAGAGGGAACTCGTGGTGCAGAGGCGGATTCAGAAGGATTCGCTGAAGTAAGACGTAGGAGGAAAGTTAGCCCTCAAAGATCAACAGCAAGGAACGTTGCGACAATTGCTCCATCGAATAACCTATAGTATAACTTAGAAAAGGAGACAACCAGGAAGGTTACACCACAAGTAAAGAGGAACGCATCACTACTAGCAATGAAGACAATCCAAACAGTGAAAGCTCCTTCCTTGGTCCTACTCTTCCCATTTGCATGCCAAGTTTACCCCAACAAAAGTCAAAGCTTAAAGGGAAACAGCCGTTAGGCATGCCCTGGAAGAGCCCCCTCAAGTCTCATCCCTCAAGAGCGGCGATTCTTGGCCAGTGGTTCAAAGACAATTGCCTCAACCCCGACTTTATCTGCTTACAAGAGATTAAAATCGATGTAGAGAATCTCCAAAAATGGCTCAAATGCATTTCTCCAAACCACCTTTGGTTCTCCACTTCGCACCCTAGAGGGGCAGGGGGCACTACGATCGGTTTTAGTCACTCTTGGTCCTGCAGATTGACCTCGACATGAGAAGATCAGAATCATCGTTGGATTGATGCCTCTTTCGGGTTCCCTTGTTAGTTCACTATGGTCTCAATTTATGCCCCTAATGATGAAGCGGACTGAATCGATACATGGGCTTCCCTCGACTCCCTCTCACACAATGTTCTGATTTGTGGGGACTTCAACATGGTGGAGTTTCCTGAGGATCGATGGAAAAACAAGGAGAAAATTATTGACGGTCGAGAGAAAGAGATATGGGATAAAATTAAGCTCTATCTTGACCTGGTCGAGATGAAAGACATGCATTAGGAAAAAAGATGAACCCTGCATGGGCCTTGTAAGGATCCCTAATTTTTAGGGATTAAGCCTAATTCTGTTGTTGATTAAGGAAACAAAGTGCATTTAATAGGGTACTTTTTAGTAGGCTGGAGTAGGCTTTTTTTAAGGCTTACTAGGCTCCTCTCTCTCTTCTATTAAAGAGAGAGAGAAAGAAAATCTACTTTCCACATCATCAAACTCGAGCATGTATGGGAATAAAAAAATGATTTTTTTTTCAAAGTCTTAATTTTAGTATTTATTTACTTGAAAGGGCTAATTTTTTAATATATATGTCAAAAGTGACTTTTTTTTAGTTTAGTTTTTAAATTTCCTTTTGAAAAAGTAATATTTTTAAAATCCCTCCAAAAGTAGAGTGCCACATCATCAAATCCGTAACTATTCTTCCCCCAAAAAATGACTCTTTCAAAATTTCATCATTTTTGGCTATTCTCATGGGAAAAACACACTATGACCCATCCACATCCAAGAAAACAAAATTTTCCTAAGAAAATCATGCTCTAGCATCTCTTCCAAACAAATTTCTGGTCTCTTTCTTAGTATTATCTAATTGTTGGAAAAGATGGTGTAGACACCTATTACAAACCTCAAATTAGGACATCCTCATACCCTAGCATCAACAAGTATCCATGTTCATGTGCCCAGAGAGTTTGCTCCAAATACACAGCGCAACAATGATGTGAACTCTCAAAATGAGCGTCGTGAAGCTGGAGAAAAGAATATTGATCTTTGGACTCATGGTTCATTATACCCTCCTGATCCAATGTCTTCTTACCATCCAACATTCCATAACCTCTCAACTTTACTTCAATTCACCGGTGCCAGTAAAGCTGGGCTCTTAGGTTATTGTCAACGATTATCTACACATTCAACTGTCATTACTAAGTATTGGATTCAACAATATCAACTAAATCATACAAGGTTGGTCACTTTAGAAAGCACAATCATATCTTTACAAGAAAAGCTTGCAGAGCTTGAAAAGCATATGGAAGAAAAGGAGAGAACAATTGAGAAATTAAAAACCACTGTCCAACACTTGAGAGAGACTCCACTTGGGATGTGATGTAGGAGACAATCATTAACATCCTTTGACTCTCTTTCAATTGGTGGTGGAGCATGCAAACGACGAGTTT
Source organism: Ceratopteris richardii (assembly GCA_020310875.1). NCBI lineage: Eukaryota > Viridiplantae > Streptophyta > Polypodiopsida > Polypodiales > Pteridaceae > Ceratopteris > Ceratopteris richardii. The sequence continues at coordinate 109,446,499 of CM035411.1, forward strand.
TTGCGATAAGGTGTGGCTTGTATTTGTTTCTCTTTTTGGAAGACTTATATATATATATATATATATATATATATATATATATATATATATATATATATATATATATATATATATATATATATATATATATATATATATATATATATATATATATATATATATATATATATATATATATATATATATATTTTTTTTTTTTTTATGTAGGTCATTCGTTGAAGATGTTAGTGCTTCATCAACAACAGAGGATCAATTCAAGTTATTAAATTCTTGTTTGACCAACAAGCAAGTGGTTAGTATTTTGGAGTCACGAATTGGAAACCATATCAAGAAGCAAGTGATTAAAGATTTCACAAAAAAGTTACAAAATATTATCACTCCTAGAGACGTGCAGATGGTATGTGATGAAGCAGGAATTAGTACTAAAGGATACAGTGCATTGTACAATCTTTTGAAGCATTCATTACAAAGAGAAGGTATTTTGCAGAATATGTTTTCATCTCCTTACAAGGTATCGCTTAAGAAGTCAATGTCCAATGAAGATATAACTAGTATTCTTGAAAACTACTTATATATAGAGCATATTATGCCTATATCCATTTATCATTTATCTACATCCAAAAAAGAGTTGAAAAGTGCAGCTGGAAATGGATTTCCTTACACAAAGTACAACAACATATTCGTGGATTTGGAGAGGCTTCAACAGGCAATGGTTCGATTTTACAAATCTACTATACTAGGTATGTCCACTATTGTTACCTTGATATACATTGTATTTTGATGTTATAAAAATTTTGGTAATTTATGCAGATTATCATACAAAATTAAAGTTTATATTGAAGCTAGATAAATGCCATATCATAAAGGGATGACGAATGGAGAGATTGAGTTTGACACTCATGAATGAAGCTATGAAAAATGCCATATGTGAGTAGTAACTCTAGCTCTAACTCTACATATAGTGTTCAATCCGAAAAAGATATATGGTGGTTAGGTGCTATTGAAGTACCTAAAGAATCCAATGATGTTCTTTCATGGATTGTTAGTAGGACCCCATGGATCACTAAGGTAATAGTTTCTCAAATTCATGGTGCAAAGCTCAACATAGAAAACTTAGGTGATTTTGAGATAGATTGGCACTTGAGTGGGGATTTAAAAACTATCAAATGCATGTTAGGCTGCAAGCAAGGTGCATCTGCTCTTTATCCATGTCCATTTTGTACACGAGGCTCTAAAGTAACAAAGGGACAACAGAAAAGACTATCTAGCTTAGATGAATACATAGATGCACCTACTTCCACGGAATGGGATAGACCTTTGTTAAGGTGTCCAATGTTAGAAATACCTAACTGTGACACATTACATAAAGATTGGAATCCCATTATTATCCATTAGTTAATGTTCACTTTTGCACATTGAATGCCTTGATGAGAATATTTGATAGATTATTGAAGCTCCACATAGAATATGCATTTTCCATGAAGCCAATTGATAAATCTGTACAAGCCATCAAAAAATTGGAAGAGTTGCTTAATTCTATTGGTTGTCATGGTGGTAATGTAACTCTAGTTGTCAAAAAACTTGGTGAATCACAAAATAGTTTGCAACAAGTGTCAATTGTGAAGAGATGGATAGGTATGTGCTTGAAGATGAAGAGGTGTTGCGAAATCCTTGATCTACACCAGTCAAATGAACTCTAGGAGTATGTGGTGGGCCCTTTTAGCTTGCCAATGGATGTATTAGACACCCTATGTACCTTGGAAGATTACTCTAAAAAAGATAGATCAAAACAAATAAGTTGGAGTTAGCTCAGAGGTGAAGAACTTGCTATTTTGGTTCATACACTTCTCTAGTGTTTTGCATAATTCTCTGAGCACAAAAACAATTAGCTTAATTACTCTTGGGGAAGTCTAGTTAATATAAACAGCTAACTTTCAAGAGTAATCTGATAAAAAATAATGGACCACACACTAAGAATGATTTTCAACAAGTGATGACATCATCCCGATTTTCACGGGCTGCTACAGTAATGAGACCAGTGAGCCGAAAAATGAATGTAACTCAAGATTTAAGAATCCATTGATTATGACAATTTTTATCCTTATACTAGACAGTATGCTGAATCCAACATACTTTAAATCATTGAATTTGCGTAAGTACACACTAAGAAACAGCTCTGACAAGATGAGTAAAAAAGTCGGGTACCTGACAGAGAAGTAAAAATGAACAGAACGGGTTGAATTCAACTGAATATAACTGAAGATTGGAATACCTAAATGTAATGAAAATTGGTGAGAATATAATAGACTTGTAGAGCTAGCTTTACCAAGTCAAAACACTAAAAATGATGCACCAAGCTCAGAGAAACCATCTCTGCAATCTGACTGAGAAAACTGAGAGATATGGCAGTGAGTAGTACACTTCACAAGAACATGGAAATATGAACTCAAATGATCATGAAAATGAAAGTATATTGATTGTACAATACAATGGACTTACTGATACATATGTGTGCCTTGGAATCACACCTTGATATGGCATAAAGCTCAGCTCTTGGAGGTCTTCACATAACCACAACTAATACTACCATGTATTTATAGTTGATCTTGGGACCTGACTCCCCTCAATCACTCTCCAATCAATTAGTGATTGATTTGATTCTCTATCTACCACAAATCACAAATTCATGGCTCCTCTTTCCCTTTTTGATCAAGTGGACTCAACCACTTAAGATTCTTTCACTTTTACATTAAGTAAAGTTTTCAAAAGTTACAAGAGGTAGTTCACAAGTGAACTTTACATTGTCTTCATTTTAAGGCTTCTTCTATGACTTTGTGGGACTCAAGCCAATACTTACGCTTGTCATAGACTTGCTCCAACAGCTCCCCCTCAAGCCAAGTATGCTTGAGGTGTTCAATCTTCCAAGATTACCTGCAAACCAATCATGGCTTTGAACTTGTAGAGCTTTGTACCATCCAATGCTTTGGTTAGAATATCTGCACACTTGCTTCTAGTGTTTGAGAATGAAGAGATGGCCTTTCAGGCCCTGCAAGCCGGCTCTTGGCAACTGGGCCGGTCCACCTTATGTCTATTTAAGTGGACCCCAGACTTTGTTCCGAACAAGTAAAAGCCTCTTCATTACCAACTATGGGTGGAGCTTCCCAATCTGCCGTATTTTCTGTATGGATTTCTTCGAGAAATCGTTTCACCGATCGGTCGCCCGATGGCCTCAAGAAAAGGATGTTGGGGGATTAATCTGCGATAGAGTGCAATATTCTTTCAATGCGTAATGGCATCCACAAATCTGCGTTGAAATAGTCTTGAACTAGGTTCTTCCCTCGAAGATCTCCATAAACTGTGGAGATGGTAAGATTTGGGTACAATAGGTTACTTACAAGAATTTGCCAAATTCGTGCTTCCGTTGCGGGCACCAAGGTCATAGGATCAAATATTGCCCCTTGAAGCAAAGTACCAAGAAAAACAAGCTTAAAATAGATGGGACCCCCGACCCTTCCCCCCAAGTTGACACTCGGGGTCATCCCCCTCAGATGGAGGAAGAAGAGGGAACTCGTGGTGCAGAGGCGGATTCAGAAGGATTCGCTGAAGTAAGACGTAGGAGGAAAGTTAGCCCTCAAAGATCAACAGCAAGGAACGTTGCGACAATTGCTCCATCGAATAACCTATAGTATAACTTAGAAAAGGAGACAACCAGGAAGGTTACACCACAAGTAAAGAGGAACGCATCACTACTAGCAATGAAGACAATCCAAACAGTGAAAGCTCCTTCCTTGGTCCTACTCTTCCCATTTGCATGCCAAGTTTACCCCAACAAAAGTCAAAGCTTAAAGGGAAACAGCCGTTAGGCATGCCCTGGAAGAGCCCCCTCAAGTCTCATCCCTCAAGAGCGGCGATTCTTGGCCAGTGGTTCAAAGACAATTGCCTCAACCCCGACTTTATCTGCTTACAAGAGATTAAAATCGATGTAGAGAATCTCCAAAAATGGCTCAAATGCATTTCTCCAAACCACCTTTGGTTCTCCACTTCGCACCCTAGAGGGGCAGGGGGCACTACGATCGGTTTTAGTCACTCTTGGTCCTGCAGATTGACCTCGACATGAGAAGATCAGAATCATCGTTGGATTGATGCCTCTTTCGGGTTCCCTTGTTAGTTCACTATGGTCTCAATTTATGCCCCTAATGATGAAGCGGACTGAATCGATACATGGGCTTCCCTCGACTCCCTCTCACACAATGTTCTGATTTGTGGGGACTTGAACATGGTGGAGTTTCCTGAGGAACGATGGAAAAACAAGGAGAAAATTATTGACGGTCGAGAGAAAGAGATATGGGATAAAATTAAGCTCTATCTTGACCTGGTCGAGATGAAAGACATGCATTAGGAAAAAAGATGAACCCTGCATGGGCCTTGTAAGGATCCCTAATTTTTAGGGATTAAGCCTAATTCTGTTGTTGATTAAGGAAACAAAGTGCATTTAATAGGGCACTTTTTAGTAGGCTGGAGTAGGCTTTTTTTAAGGCTTACTAGGCTCCTCTCTCTCTTCTATTAAAGAGAGAGAGAAAGAAAATCTACTTTCCACATCATCAAACTCGAGCATGTATGGGAATAAAAAAATGATTTTTTTTTCAAAGTCTCAATTTTAGTATTTATTTACTTGAAAGGGCTAATTTTTTAATATATATGTCAAAAGTGACTTTTTTTTAGTTTAGTTTTTAAATTTCCTTTTGAAAAAGTAATATTTTTAAAATCCCTCCAAAAGTAGAGTGCCACATCATCAAATCCGTAACTATTCTTCCCCCAAAAAATGACTCTTTCAAAATTTCATCATTTTTGGCTATTCTCATGGGAAAAACACACTATGACCCATCCACATCCAAGAAAACAAAATTTTCCTAAGAAAATCATGCTCTAGCATCTCTTCCAAACAAATTTCTGGTCTCTTTCTTAGTATTATCTAATTGTTGGAAAAGATGGTGTAGACACCTATTACAAACCTCACATTAGGACATCCTCATACCCTAGCATCAACAAGTATCCATGTTCATGTGCCCAGAGAGTTTGCTCCAAATACACAGTGCAACAATGATGTGAACTCTCAAAATGAGCGTCGTGAAGCTGGAGAAAAGAATATTGATCTTTGGACTCATGGTTCATTATACCCTCCTGATCCAATGTCTTCTTACCATCCAACATTCCATAACCTCTCAACTTTACTTCAATTCACCGGTGCCAGTAAAGCTGGGCTCTTAGGTTATTGTCAACGATTATCTACACATTCAACTGTCATTACTAAGTATTGGATTCAACAATATCAACTAAATCATACAAGGTTGGTCACTTTAGAAAGCACAATCATATCTTTACAAGAAAAGCTTGCAGAGCTTGAAAAGCATATGGAAGAAAAGGAGAGAACAATTGAGAAATTAAAAACCACTGTCCAACACTTGAGAGAGACTCCACTTGGGATGTGATGTAGGAGACAATCATTAACATCCTTTGACTCTCTTTCAATTGGTGGTGGAGCATGCAAACGACGAGTTTTTGCGATAAGGTGTGGCTTGTATTTGTTTCTCTTTTTGGAAGACTTATATATATATATATATATATATATATATATATATATATATATATATATATATATATATATATATATATATATATATATATATTATATATATATATATATATATATATATATATATAAATATATATATATATATATATTTTATGTAGGTCATTCGTTGAAGATGTTAGTGCTTCATCAACAACAGAGGATCAATTCAAGTTATTAAATTCTTGTTTGACCAACAAGCAAGTGGTTAGTATTTTGGAGTCACGAATTGGAAACCATATCAAGAAGCAAGTGATTAAAGATTTCACAAAAAAGTTACAAAATATTATCACTCCTAGAGACGTGCAGATGGTATGTGATGAAGCAGGAATTAGTACTAAAGGATACAGTGCATTGTACAATCTTTTGAAGCATTCATTACAAAGAGAAGGTATTTTGCAGAATATGTTTTCATCTCCTTACAAGGTATCGCTTAAGAAGTCAATGTCCAATGAAGATATAACTAGTATTCTTGAAAACTACTTATATATAGAGCATATTATGCCTATATCCATTTATCATTTATCTACATCCAAAAAAGAGTTGAAAAGTGCAGCTGGAAATGGATTTCCTTACACAAAGTACAACAACATATTCGTGGATTTGGAGAGGCTTCAACAGGCAATGGTTCGATTTTACAAATCTACTATACTAGGTATGTCCACTATTGTTACCTTGATATACATTGTATTTTGATGTTATAAAAATTTTGGTAATTTATGCAGATTATCATACAAAATTAAAGTTTATATTGAAGCTAGATAAATGCCATATCATAAAGGGATGACGAATGGAGAGATTGAGTTTGACACTCATGAATGAAGCTATGAAAAATGCCATATGTGAGTAGTAACTCTAGCTCTAACTCTACATATAGTGTTCAATCCGAAAACGATATATGGTGGTTAGGTGCTATTGAAGTACCTAAAGAATCCAATGATGTTCTTTCATGGATTGTTAGTAGGACCCCATGGATCACTAAGGTAATAGTTTCTCAAATTCATGGTGCAAAGCTCAACATAGAAAACTTAGGTGATTTTGAGATAGATTGGCACTTGAGTGGGGATTTAAAAACTATCAAATGCATGTTAGGCTGCAAGCAAGGTGCATCTGCTCTTTATCCATGTCCATTTTGTACACGAGGCTATAAAGTAACAAAGGGACAACAGAAAAGACTATCTAGCTTAGATGAATACATAGATGCACCTACTTCCACAGAATGGGATAGACCTTTGTTAAGGTGTCCAATGTTAGAAATACCTAACTGTGACACATTAGATAAAGATTGGAATCCCATTATTATCCATTAGTTAATGTTCACTTTTGCACATTGAATGCCTTGATGAGAATATTTGATAGATTATTGAAGCTCCACATAGAATATGCATTTTCCATGAAGCCAATTGATAAATCTGTACAAGCCATCAAAAAATTGGAAGAGTTGCTTAATTCTATTGGTTGTCATGGTGGTAATGTAACTCTAGTTGTCAAAAAACTTGGTGAATCACAAAATAGTTTGCAACAAGTGTCAATTGTGAAGAGATGGATAGGTATGTGCTTGAAGATGAAGAGGTGTTGCGAAGTCCTTGATCTACACCAGTCAAATGAACTCTAGGAGTATGTGGTGGGCCCTTTTAGCTTGCCAATGGATGTATTAGACACCCTATGTACCTTGGAAGATTACTCTAAAAAAGATAGATCAAAACAAATAAGTTGGAGTTAGCTCAGAGGTGAAGAACTTGCTATTTTGGTTCATACACTTCTCTAGTGTTTTGCATAATTCTCTGAGCACAAAAACAATTAGCTTAATTACTCTTGGGGAAGTCTAGTTAATATAAAGAGCTAACTTTCAAGAGTAATCTGATAAAAAATAATGGACCACACACTAAGAATGATTTTCAACAAGTGATGACATCATCCCGATTTTCACGGGCTGCTACAGTAATGAGACCAGTGAGCCGAAAAATGAATGTAACTCAAGATTTAAGAATCCATTGATTATGACAATTTTTATCCTTATACTAGACAGTATGCTGAATCCAACATACTTTAAATCATTGAATTTGCGTAAGTACACACTAAGAAACAGCTCTGACAAGATGAGTAAAAAAGTCGGGTACCTGACAGAGAAGTAAAAATGAACAGAACGGGTTGAATTCAACTGAATATAACTGAAGATTGGAATACCTAAATGTAATGAAAATTGGTGAGAATATAGTAGACTTGTAGAGCTAGCTTTACCAAGTCAAAACACTAAAAATGATGCACCAAGCTCAGAGAAACCATCTCTGCAATCTGACTGAGAAAACTGAGAGATATGGCAGTGAGTAGTACACTTCACAAGAACATGGAAATATGAACTCAAATGATCATGAAAATGAAAGTATATTGATTGTACAATACAATGGACTTACTGATACATATGTGTGCCTTGGAATCACACCTTGATATGGCATAAAGCTCAGCTCTTGGAGGTCTTCACATAACCACAACTAATACTACCATGTATTTATAGTTGATCTTGGGACCTGACTCCCCTCAATCACTCTCCAATCAATTAGTGATTGATTTGATTCTCTATCTACCACAAATCACAAATTCATGGCTCCTCTTTCCCTTTTTGATCAAGTGGACTCAACCACTTAAGATTCTTTCACTTTTACATTAAGTAAAGTTTTCAAAAGTTACAAGAGGTAGTTCACAAGTGAACTTTACATTGTCTTCATTTTAAGGCTTCTTCTATGACTTTGTGGGACTCAAGCCAATACTTACGCTTGTCATAGACTTGCTCCAACAGCTCCCCCTCAAGCCAAGTATGCTTGAGGTGTTCAATCTTCCAAGATTACCTGCAAACCAATCATGGCTTTGAACTTGTAGAGCTTTGTACCATCCAATGCTTTGGTTAGAATATCTGCACACTTGCTTCTAGTGTTTGAGAATGAAGAGATGGCCTTACAGGCCCTGCAAGCCGGCTCTTGGCAACTGGGCCGGTCCACCTTATGTCTATTTAAGTGGACCCCAGACTTTGTTCCGAACAAGTAAAAGCCTCTTCATTACCAACTATGGGTGGAGCTTCCCAATCTGCCATATTTTCTGTATGGATTTCTTCGAGAAATCGTTTCACCGATCGGTCGCCCGATGGCCTCAAGAAAAGGATGTTGGGGGATTAATCTGCGATAGAGTGCAATATTCTTTCAATGCGTAATGGCATCCACAAATCTGCGTTGAAATAGTCTTGAACTAGGTTCTTCCCTCGAAGATCTCCATAAACTGTGGAGATGGTAAGATTTGGGTACAATAGGTTACTTACAAGAATTTGCCAAATTCGTGCTTCCGTTGCGGGCACCAAGGTCATAGGATCAAATATTGCCCCTTGAAGCAAAGTACCAAGAAAAACAAGCTTAAAATAGATGGGACCCCCGACCCTTCCCCCCAAGTTGACACTCGGGGTCATCCCCCTCAGATGGAGGAAGAAGAGGGAACTCGTGGTGCAGAGGCGGATTCAGAAGGATTCGCTGAAGTAAGACGTAGGAGGAAAGTTAGCCCTCAAAGATCAACAGCAAGGAACGTTGCGACAATTGCTCCATCGAATAACCTATAGTATAACTTAGAAAAGGAGACAACCAGGAAGGTTACACCACAAGTAAAGAGGAACGCATCACTACTAGCAATGAAGACAATCCAAACAGTGAAAGCTCCTTCCTTGGTCCTACTCTTCCCATTTGCATGCCAAGTTTACCCCAACAAAAGTCAAAGCTTAAAGGGAAACAGCCGTTAGGCATGCCCTGGAAGAGCCCCCTCAAGTCTCATCCCTCAAGAGCGGCGATTCTTGGCCAGTGGTTCAAAGACAATTGCCTCAACCCCGACTTTATCTGCTTACAAGAGATTAAAATCGATGTAGAGAATCTCCAAAAATGGCTCAAATGCATTTCTCCAAACCACCTTTGGTTCTCCACTTCGCACCCTAGAGGGGCAGGGGGCACTACGATCGGTTTTAGTCACTCTTGGTCCTGCAGATTGACCTCGACATGAGAAGATCAGAATCATCGTTGGATTGATGCCTCTTTCGGGTTCCCTTGTTAGTTCACTATGGTCTCAATTTATGCCCCTAATGATGAAGCGGACTGAATCGATACATGGGCTTCCCTCGACTCCCTCTCACACAATGTTCTGATTTGTGGGGACTTGAACATGGTGGAGTTTCCTGAGGATCGATGGAAAAACAAGGAGAAAATTATTGACGGTCGAGAGAAAGAGATATGGGATAAAATTAAGCTCTATCTTGACCTGGTCGAGATGAAAGACATGCATTAGGAAAAAAGATGAACCCTGCATGGGCCTTGTAAGGATCCCTAATTTTTAGGGATTAAGCCTAATTCTGTTGTTGATTAAGGAAACAAAGTGCATTTAATAGGGCACTTTTTAGTAGGCTGGAGTAGGCTTTTTTTAAGGCTTACTAGGCTCCTCTCTCTCTTCTATTAAAGAGAGAGAGAAAGAAAATCTACTTTCCACATCATCAAACTCGAGCATGTATGGGAATAAAAAAATGATTTTTTTTTCAAAGTCTCAATTTTAGTATTTATTTACTTGAAAGGGCTAATTTTTTAATATATATGTCAAAAGTGACTTTTTTTTAGTTTAGTTTTTAAATTTCCTTTTGAAAAAGTAATATTTTTAAAATCCCTCCAAAAGTAGAGTGCCACATCATCAAATCCGTAACTATTCTTCCCCCAAAAAATGACTCTTTCAAAATTTCATCATTTTTGGCTATTCTCATGGGAAAAACACACTATGACCCATCCACATCCAAGAAAACAAAATTTTCCTAAGAAAATCATGCTCTAGCATCTCTTCCAAACAAATTTCTGGTCTCTTTCTTAGTATTATCTAATTGTTGGAAAAGATGGTGTAGACACCTATTACAAACCTCACATTAGGACATCCTCATACCCTAGCATCAACAAGTATCCATGTTCATGTGCCCAGAGAGTTTGCTCCAAATACACAGTGCAACAATGATGTGAACTCTCAAAATGAGCGTCGTGAAGCTGGAGAAAAGAATATTGATCTTTGGACTCATGGTTCATTATACCCTCCTGATCCAATGTCTTCTTACCATCCAACATTCCATAACCTCTCAACTTTACTTCAATTCACCGGTGCCAGTAAAGCTGGGCTCTTAGGTTATTGTCAACGATTATCTACACATTCAACTGTCATTACTAAGTATTGGATTCAACAATATCAACTAAATCATACAAGGTTGGTCACTTTAGAAAGCACAATCATATCTTTACAAGAAAAGCTTGCAGAGCTTGAAAAGCATATGGAAGAAAAGGAGAGAACAATTGAGAAATTAAAAACCACTGTCCAACACTTGAGAGAGACTCCACTTGGGATGTGATGTAGGAGACAATCATTAACATCCTTTGACTCTCTTTCAATTGGTGGTGGAGCATGCAAACGACGAGTTTTTGCGATAAGGTGTGGCTTGTATTTGTTTCTCTTTTTGGAAGACTTATATATATATATATATATATATATATATATATATATATATATATATATATATATATATATATATATATATATATATATATATATATATATATATATATATATATATATTTTATGTAGGTCATTCGTTGAAGATGTTAGTGCTTCATCAACAACAGAGGATCAATTCAAGTTATTAAATTCTTGTTTGACCAACAAGCAAGTGGTTAGTATTTTGGAGTCACGAATTGGAAACCATATCAAGAAGCAAGTGATTAAAGATTTCACAAAAAAGTTACAAAATATTATCACTCCTAGAGACGTGCAGATGGTATGTGATGAAGCAGGAATTAGTACTAAAGGATACAGTGCATTGTACAATCTTTTGAAGCATTCATTACAAAGAGAAGGTATTTTGCAGAATATGTTTTCATCTCCTTACAAGGTATCGCTTAAGAAGTCAATGTCCAATGAAGATATAACTAGTATTCTTGAAAACTACTTATATATAGAGCATATTATGCCTATATCCATTTATCATTTATCTACATCCAAAAAAGAGTTGAAAAGTGCAGCTGGAAATGGATTTCCTTACACAAAGTACAACAACATATTCGTGGATTTGGAGAGGCTTCAACAGGCAATGGTTCGATTTTACAAATCTACTATACTAGGTATGTCCACTATTGTTACCTTGATATACATTGTATTTTGATGTTATAAAAATTTTGGTAATTTATGCAGATTATCATACAAAATTAAAGTTTATATTGAAGCTAGATAAATGCCATATCATAAAGGGATGACGAATGGAGAGATTGAGTTTGACACTCATGAATGAAGCTATGAAAAATGCCATATGTGAGTAGTAACTCTAGCTCTAACTCTACATATAGTGTTCAATCCGAAAAAGATATATGGTGGTTAGGTGCTATTGAAGTACCTAAAGAATCCAATGATGTTCTTTCATGGATTGTTAGTAGGACCCCATGGATCACTAAGGTAATAGTTTCTCAAATTCATGGTGCAAAGCTCAACATAGAAAACTTAGGTGATTTTGAGATAGATTGGCACTTGAGTGGGGATTTAAAAACTATCAAATGCATGTTAGGCTGCAAGCAAGGTGCATCTGCTCTTTATCCATGTCCATTTTGTACACGAGGCTATAAAGTAACAAAGGGACAACAGAAAAGACTATCTAGCTTAGATGAATACATAGATGCACCTACTTCCACGGAATGGGATAGACCTTTGTTAAGGTGTCCAATGTTAGAAATACCTAACTGTGACACATTAGATAAAGATTGGAATCCCATTATTATCCATTAGTTAATGTTCACTTTTGCACATTGAATGCCTTGATGAGAATATTTGATAGATTATTGAAGCTCCACATAGAATATGCATTTTCCATGAAGCCAATTGATAAATCTGTACAAGCCATCAAAAAATTGGAAGAGTTGCTTAATTCTATTGGTTGTCATGGTGGTAATGTAACTCTAGTTGTCAAAAAACTTGGTGAATCACAAAATAGTTTGCAACAAGTGTCAATTGTGAAGAGATGGATAGGTATGTGCTTGAAGATGAAGAGGTGTTGCGAAATCCTTGATCTACACCAGTCAAATGAACTCTAGGAGTATGTGGTGGGCCCTTTTAGCTTGCCAATGGATGTGTTAGACACCCTATGTACCTTGGAAGATTACTCTAAAAAAGATAGATCAAAACAAATAAGTTGGAGTTAGCTCAGAGGTGAAGAACTTGCTATTTTGGTTCATACACTTCTCTAGTGTTTTGCATAATTCTCTGAGCACAAAAACAATTAGCTTAATTACTCTTGGGGAAGTCTAGTTAATATAAAGAGCTAACTTTCAAGAGTAATCTGATAAAAAATAATGGACCACACACTAAGAATGATTTTCAACAAGTGATGACATCATCCCGATTTTCACGGGCTGCTACAGTAATGAGACCAGTGAGCCGAAAAATGAATGTAACTCAAGATTTAAGAATCCATTGATTATGACAATTTTTATCCTTATACTAGACAATATGCTGAATCCAACATACTTTAAATCATTGAATTTGCATAAGTACACACTAAGAAACAGCTCTGACAAGATGAGTAAAAAAGTCGGGTACCTGACAGAGAAGTAAAAATGAACAGAACGGGTTGAATTCAACTGAATATAACTGAAGATTGGAATACCTAAATGTAATGAAAATTGGTGAGAATATAGTAGACTTGTAGACCTAGCTTTACCAAGTCAAAACACTAAAAATGATGCACCAAGCTCAGAGAAACCATCTCTGCAATCTGACTGAGAAAACTGAGAGATATGGCAGTGAGTAGTACACTTCACAAGAACATGGAAATATGAACTCAAATGATCATGAAAATGAAAGTATATTGATTGTACAATACAATGGACTTACTGATACATATGTGTGCCTTGGAATCACACCTTGATATGGCATAAAGCTCAGCTCTTGGAGGTCTTCACATAACCACAACTAATACTACCATGTATTTATAGTTGATCTTGGGACCTGACTCCCCTCAATCACTCTCCAATCAATTAGTGATTGATTTGATTCTCTATCTACCACAAATCACAAATTCATGGCTCCTCTTTCCCTTTTTGATCAAGTGGACTCAACCACTTAAGATTCTTTCACTTTTACATTAAGTAAAGTTTTCAAAAGTTACAAGAGGTAGTTCACAAGTGAACTTTACATTGTCTTCATTTTAAGGCTTCTTCTATGACTTTGTGGGACTCAAGCCAATACTTACGCTTGTCATAGACTTGCTCCAACAGCTCCCCCTCAAGCCAAGTATGCTTGAGGTGTTCAATCTTCCAAGATTACCTGCAAACCAATCATGGCTTTGAACTTGTAGAGCTTTGTACCATCCAATGCTTTGGTTAGAATATCTACACATTGTTGATGAGTGAAAACATATGATATTTGAATCTCTTTGCTTAGAACCTTCTCTCGTACATAATGATAATGAACTTCAATATGTTTTGTCCTTTCATGAAAAATAGGATTAGCAGCCAAATGAATAGAACTCATATTGTCACCAAAGATAGTTGGAGTTCCAAACACCAATCCAAGATCTTTGAATAATGTCTTCATCCACATAGCTTCCTGAGTAGCTATGGCAAGACTTCTGTATTCAGCTTTAGTAGAAGAGAGAGCAAATGTGGATTGATCCTTGGATGACCATGAAATAAGCTTTGAACCTGCAAAGGTAAGATAACCTTAAGTGCTCCTTCTATCTTCCTTGGAGCCAGCCCAATCTGCATCAGAAAATAGCTTCAAACCTAAATCAGATACATAAGGATAATAAAGTCCTTCATTTATGGTTCCTTTGAGATACTTGAGAATCCTTTTGGTAGCATCCATGTGTGGTTTCCTTGGTGTGTGCATAAATTGACTTCGCACACTCACACTGTAACATATATCTACTCTTGTCAATGTGGCATACTTGAGACTACCCACTAGACTTTGATATGATGTGATATCCTCTATGAGTTCACCTAAATGTGAGCTCAATTTGTGATTGACCTCCATTGGAGTACCTGCAATCTTACAATCTTGCATCTTGAATTTTTCCAACATGTCCTTAATGTACTTTCTTTGAGTGAGAAACAAACCATGATCTTTGTAGACAACTTCCAAACCTAGGAAGTAGGTAAGTGAACCCAAATCACTTATCTTGAACCCTTGTCTCATGTGATCTTTGATCTTCTTCATACCATATGCATCATTTCCTGTCAATATAATATCATCTACATATACACATAGGTAGATGATCTCAGAACTACTCTTTTTAATAAAGAGTGAAGGATCTGCCTTGCTTGGTTGAAAGCCTTTGTCCTACAAGAATGAAACAAGTCTGAAATTCCAAGCTCTTGGGGCTTGCTTGAGACCATACAATGCTTTTTTAAGTTAACACACAATCATGATAAACTTGATTCTCAAAACTAGGTGGTTGTGCCATATATACCTCTTCTATTATCCAACCATTCAAGAATGCATTCTTTACATCTAGTTGAAGTATCGTCCAATTCTTGGAAGAGGCAATACTAAGCAAATTCCTAATAGTAGGCATCTTTGCCACAGGAGTAAAGGTCCCCTCATAATCAATTCCCTGAGTTTGTGCAAAGCCTTTTGCTACAAGCCTTGAACTATACCTGTTAATGGAACCATCAAAATTCTTCTTGAGTTTATAGACCCATCTTGAGCCTATTACCTTCATGGATGAAGTCTTGGGCACCAAATCCCAAGTGTTGTTTTCCTCAAGTGCTTCAATCTCTTCCTTCATTGCATGCTTCCATTCTGTTTTTGCTTTGGCCTCTTCAAATGATGATGGCTCCTGTTGGTTTATATCCTGTGCTATGTAGATAGAATGTTTAGTCACTAATGAGGTGTAAAACCCATACCTTTCTGATTTTTTCTTTTCCCTCATAGATCTTCTTAGGCCATGATGTGATGATTCTGCCTCATGTCTAAGTTCCTGCAATTTTGCTTTACCTTTAGACTTCCATGCTTTGATCTTTTCCATCTGAGATTCTTCATCATCCTCTGAGGTGTCTTGTTCTTCAACCTTCGGTTGTTCTCTACCAAGATTCTGAAAATCTTCTTCAAGATCATATGGTAAATTGACCTTCTTGCATGAATCTTCATACCATGAATTGTTTTCATAAAAAAACTACATCTCTGCTTACTAAGAATCCTTTGTAGGTAGGGTTGTATAACCTGTAGATCTTTTGATTGTTGTCATATCCAATAAATGCACACCTTTCTGCCTTTGGATCCATCTTGCCTCTAACCTGTGAAGGAACATGAGCAAAAGCAATACATCCAAAAATTTTACAATGATCTAAGCTTGGTCTTCTTCCATTCCAAGCCTCATATGGAGTCATCCCATCAAGGGATTTTGAAGGCAACCTGTTAATCAAGTAAGTGGTTGTAGATACAGCCTCAGCCCATAGATAATTAGGCAAACGCTTTTCATTTAGCACAGACGTTGCAGCGTCAACAATTGTCCTATTCCTCCTTTCTGCCACTCCATTTTGCTCAGGAGTGTACCTTGTAGTTACCTCTATTTTGATTCCTCTTTCTTGAAGAAAAGAATCAAACTCATGGGAGAAGTATTCTTCCCCTTCATCTGACCTTAGCCTTTTTAGTGATTTACCTATTTGATTCTCCACAAGAGCCAAATATCTTTTGAAACATGAAAAACCTTCATCTTTGTGTTTCATAAAGAATAGGATAGTCCATCTGCTGCAATCATCAATAAAGGAGACATAATAACTTGATCCAGATATTTGAAGCTTCCTTGCTAGGTCCCCATACATCTGTATGAACCAACTCCAAGAGATCTCCATGCATATAAACTTTCTTCATGAATGATAACCTGTGAGACTTTCCAAATTGACATGCACGACACTTTTAAATCATATGTTGTTTTGACAAATTAGGGAGTCCAAGTACAATTTGGTCCCTACAAATTTGCTTTAATGCCCTTTCACCAATATGTGCTAACCATTTGTGCCATACTTCCAATTCTGTGAGTGTCTGACTACCATAATTAAAGAGAGCAATGTTTCTAGTGTCTTGTAATTCAAATGTGAACAATCTACCTCTCTTTTCACCTTTTGCAATTCTTCTGAATCCTGTTCAACAAATGCTCCTGTTTTTGTGAACCTGACTTGCAACCCTTTCTTTACTATCTACCCAAGAATTATCAAATTCTTTGTAATGGTAGGGACATAGAGTACCTTACTGAGTAGGTTGATGTTTCCATCAGGTGCTTTGACATTGCCTATTTTCTCCACAAGATGTCTTGTATCATCTCCTGTTTGTACCTCATGCTTATTCCTTGGATCTTCTAAATCTGATAGGAGTGCCACATTTCTTGCCACATGATTTGAACAACCTGAATCTATGTAGAAAACATGCTCGTCAGATTTACCTTGTGGCATAGCCATGTTCATGATCAATAATGAATCCTCTTTGTTTGAGTCTTCTATGTAGTTATTGAAGTCTCTCCTTCCTTTGTAGCCTCCTTGATAGTTTGAATGATTGTAGTTGTTGTAGTTGCTATGATAATTGTTGAACCTTCCTCTTGAGTAGCTATAACTTCCTCTATTGTATCCTCTGCCTCTTTGATTCCTGGAATTCCTAAAGCAATTTTCAGTTGTATGATTAGTTAATCCACAAATAGAACATGAGTTGGAGTCTTGGGATCTCCCCGTGCCTTGTCTACATCCTCTTCCTCTACCTCTGCCATGTCTTCCTCTACCTGCATAGTTAGCTTGATATGTTCCTACTTCATCATCCACTTTCTTCGCCTTTCCTTTGTTATCTTTGGACTTGCTTTTATCAGTGTATAAAGCTGAAGATTGATTACCTTTCGAGCTTTCTCCATTTTTTATAAGCTTTGCCTCTTGAGTAAGTAGTTTTCCAATGAGTGTATTGAAATCAGGTACATGCATGTTCATGTACAAATCCATAGCTGTGGTGAATGCTTCCCACTTGTCATCTACCTTCAAGCCATTGATGACCTGATTTATAATTTGCTCTTCATCTGTTACCTCTCCAATGCTTCCCAACTGATCTGCTATGTCCTTGAGCTTTGTGACAAAACCAGTCATATTTTGTTTGGGAGTCTTCTTGAGAGTTGTGAAATCCAGCCATAGTTGATGCTTCCTAGTTTTAGTACTTGAAGAGAAGAAGGCTTCAAGTGCATCCCACACTTCCTGAGATGTCTTACAACTTCTAATGTGAGGCAACAAAAAATCTGAGATAGAGTTGAGGAGATAAGACCTTGCAAGTGCATCCTTGGAGCACCATGTGCTCAATCTTTCTTGCTGTTCTTGTGTTGGTTGACTTTTGTTCATGAAACTTGGCATAACTTCATCTCCAACCACATAACCATATAAACTTCTACCTTGGAGATAAGATTCCATTATTAATGATCAAGCTGAGTAGTCACCTCTGTCCAATTTGTCAATTGATGAAGGAAATCCATCTGCCATGTTGTCCAACCTTGCTCTGATACCACTGTGAAGAGATGGATAGGTATGTGCTTGAAGATGAACAGGTGTTGCAAAATCCTTGATCTACACTAGCCAAATGAACTCTAGGAGTATGTGGTGGGCCCTTTTAACTTGCCAATGGATGTATTAGACACCCTATGTACCTTGGAAGATCACTCTAAAAAAGATAGATCAAAACAGATAAGTTGGAGTTAGCTCAGATGTGAAGAACTTGCTATTTTGGTTCATACACCTCTCTAGTGTTTTGCATAACTCTCTAAGCACAGCAGCATTTAGCTTAATTCCTCTTGGGGAAGTCTAGTT
The DNA here is from genome assembly GCA_020310875.1 of Ceratopteris richardii. Lineage (NCBI taxonomy): Eukaryota > Viridiplantae > Streptophyta > Polypodiopsida > Polypodiales > Pteridaceae > Ceratopteris > Ceratopteris richardii. The sequence goes on from CM035411.1 coordinate 109,464,994, forward strand.
AACTTAAAGAGCTAACTTTCAAGAGTAATCTCATAAAAAACAATTAACCACACACTGAGAATGATGTTTAACAAGTGATGACATCATCCCAATTTTCATGGGCTGCTATAGTAATGAGACTAGTGAGCCGAAAAATGCACATAACTCAAGATTTAAGAATCCACTGATTATGAAAATGTTTTTGCCTATACTAGACGGTATGCTGAATTCAACAAGCTTTAAATCATTGAATTTGCGTGAGTATACACTGAGAAACAGCTCTAACAAGATGAGTAAAGAAGTCGGGTACCTGACAGAGAAGTGAAAATGAAGAGATAGGGTTGACTTCAACTGAATATAACTTAAGATTGAAACCTGTAAATGAAATGAAAATTGGTGAGCATATAGTAGACTTATAGATCTAGCTTTAGCAAGTTAAATCACTGAAAATAATGCACCAAGCTCAGAGAAAGCATCTCTGCAATCTGACTGAGAAAACTGAGAGATATGGCAGTGAGTAGTACACTTCACAAGAACATGGAAATATGAACTCAAATGATCATGAAAATGAAAGTATATTGATTTCACAATACAATGGAATTATTGATACAAATGTGTACCTTGGAATCACACCTTGATATGGCATAAAGCTCAGCTCTTGGAGGTCTTCACATAACCACGACTAAGACTACCATGTATTTATAGTCGATCTTGGGAGGCTAACTCCCCTCAATCACTCTCCAATCAATTAGTGATTGATTTGATTCTCTATCTACCACAAATCATGAATTCATGGCTCCTCTTTCACTTTTTGATCAAGTAGACTCAACCACTTAAGATTCTTTCACTTTTACATTAAGTAAAGTCTTCAAAAGTTACAAGAGGTAGTTCACAAGTGAACTTTACATTGTCTTCATTTTAAGGCTTCTTCTATGACTTTGTGGGACTCAAGCCAATACTTAGGCTTGTCATAGACTTGCTCCAATATCTCCCCCTCAAGCCAAGTATGCTTGAGGTGTTCAATCTTCCAAGATTACCTGCAAACCAATCATGGCTTTGAACTTGTAGAGCTTTGTACCATCAAATGCTTTGGTTAGAATATCTGCACATTGTTGATGAGTGGACACATATGATATTTGAATCTCTTTGCTTAGAACCTTCTCTCGGACATAGTGATAATGAACTTCGATACGTTTTGTCCTTGCATGAAAAATAGGATTAGCAGCCAAATGAATAGAACTCATATTTTCACCAAAGATAGTTGGAGTTCCAAACTCCAATCCAAGATCTTTGAATAATGTCTTCATCCACATAGCTTCCTTAGTAGCTATGGCAAGACCTCTGTATTCAGCTTCAGTAGAAGAGAGAGCAACTATGGGTTGCTTCTTGGATGACCATGAAATAAGCTTTGAACGTGCAAAGGTAAGATAACCTGAAGTGCTCCTTCTATCTTCCTTGGAGGCAGCCTAATCTGCATCAAAAAATAGCTTCAAACCTAAATCAAATACATAAAGATAATAAAGTCCTTCATTTATGGTTCCTTTGAGATACTTGAGAATCCTTTTGGCAGCATCCATGTGTGCTTTCCTTAGTGTGTGCATAGATTGACTTAGCACACTCACACTGTAACATATATCTACTCTTGTCAATGTGGCATAGTTGAGACTACCCACTAATCTTTGATATGATGTGATGTCCTCTATGAGTTCACCTTCATGTGAGCTCAATTTGTGATTGACCTCCATTGGAGTACCTGCAATCTTACAATCTTGCATCTTGAATTTTGCCAACATGTCTTTAATGTACTTTCTTTGAGTGAGAAACAAACCATGATCTTTGTAGACAACTTCCAAACCTAGGAAGTAGGTAAGTGAACACAAATCACTTATCTTGAACTCTTCTCTAATCTGATCTTTGATCTTCTTCATACCATTTGCATCATTTCCTGTCAATATAATATCATCTACATATACACATAGGTAGATGATCTAAGAATTACTCTTTTTAATAAAGAGTGAAGGATCCGCCTTGATTGGTTGAAAGCCTTTGCCCTGCAAGAATGAAACAAGTCTAAAATTCCAAGCTCTTAGGGCTTGCTTGAGACCATATAATGTTTTGTTAAGTTTACACACATAATCAAGATAAACTTGATTCTCAAAACGAGGTGGTTGTGCCATATATACCTCTTCTGTTATCCAACCATTCAAGAATGCATTCTTTACATCTAGTTGAAGTATCTTCCAATTTATGGAAGAGGCAATACTAAGCAAAACCCTAATAGTAGGCATCTTTGCCACAAGAGAGAAGGTCTCCTCATAATCAATTCCCTGAGTTTTTGCAAAGCCTTTTTCTACAAGTGTTGCCTTATACCTATTAATGGAACCATCAGAATTCTTCTTGAGTTTATAGACCCATCTTGATGTTGGTGCAGGGCAATCAACAATTGAAGTTTTAATGAAGGTTTGGAAGTCAAGGACTGAAGGAAAATTCAAGTTGTGAAGCATGAGGAAGAATACATCCAGAAGATGAAGAGGTGTACACATATGTACATTAATACAGAGATAGTTCACTTATATTTTTGTATAGTCATGATATTGTAAATATTTGCCTATATATATACAAGTAAAAAGTTAGGGAAAATATGAGAGAGCATGAGAATAGAGTAATCAGTAGTTGTATGTGTAATTAGACATCTTAGAAGTGAGTTGAGCCTCTCTCATCACTTAGTTGTAAATTTCTTCAGGAATGGAATAAAAATTGCGGGCGATGTTTCTGTGCATTCTCCTTCTGTGCTTGATCATTTTGAGAATCCTTTTGTAGATGTCTAAGTCCATAGTTAATAAGTTTGTGGTTAAAGTTTGAGAGCCTAATTGTAAACAGGTTGTGAGAATTATGTGTAGGAACATTCATATGTGAAGAAGTGTTCACTGGTTCCTGAAACAGGCACAAAATTTGATGTTAATGTTTTGGTCAGTTCTCCTTCCACAGTGTAAAGTTTTGAGCAAGCAAGCACTCAATCTTTAAGTTGGAAGGTAAGCTATCTGTGACTAAAAGAATTTTCATAAACAGGTTCTAGATTGAGAGAACCAAGTATTAAAAGTTGTAGGTGTCTAAATCGACTTCTCTGCAGAGCAGTTTAAGACATAGGTAACTGGTTGAGTTCATTTCTCGAGATACACTGAATCTTTTGGAGTGATTCAACTTGGAGAAGGTGTGCAAATTGTAGCCAACACCTTGTGCAAAGTTTCATAAAAAGATTTACACAATTGATAAGGTAATGAGAGAGATATGTGCAGCAGACTTTCTATGTAGTCATCTCCTTCACAGATTTTTCAAAATCTTCATAATTAATCATTGATCCTCTAAAATTGGTGAAAGTTTGAGTAACTCTTGTTATAGAGGTGCTCTAATTACAAGAGTAGCTTGTTCTTTTGGAGATTAACACTCTCCATTAGTGGTATCAGAGCAGGAAGCATCAGAATCGAAGGAAGGAGGACCCTGACTGCTGCAGATGCAAAGAATTCAACATCTGAAGGTTCAAAAGGTGAAAGCTTGAGGGCAAAGCTTGAGAAAGAGGTCATACGACATCAAGGAAGACAAAAGGAATATTATTCAAAGTAAAGGTACATCTATTACTCATAAGGATTGAAGATTCAATACACAGGTGAAGAAAGGATGGGACATTCTCTTCAAATAGAGAAGTTGGATAGAGAGAACTATCTAGCATCGTCAATGAGGATGGAAGCTTATCTTATGAGCAACGACTTGATAGCTTATATTACAGATGAAGAAGAAAAGCCTCAGTTCAAAGATCCTAGTGTTCCAACTAGGGAAGAATTATTAGATTTGAAGAATTGGATGAAGAGAGATGCTCAAGCTAGGAGCATTATCTATATGGCAGTCAATGACTACTTGATACCTCACATTAGAGGTCTTGAAAGTGCAAGTGATATATGGAATGCTTTGGAGGAGCATTTTCAAAACACCACAAAGTCAAGGAAGGCATCTTTGTGGGTAGAATTTACCACTTTCAAGAAGAAGGCTTCTCAATCCATCTCAGACTATGTAACAAGGATGAAAGATATTGCAGATGCATTAGGTGCAGTTGATGAAGGCATTGAGGAGGATAAATTGGTAAGGCAAATCCTCACAGGGTTGAGAGGTGATGACAAATGGAAGCCATTCATTTTGTCTACTGAATTATCACTTGATCATTTTACTCTTGACTTAAATCAGTTACTAGGACATATGTTAACCTTAGAGCAGGATGTCAAAGGTGAAGGTGACAAAAGTGCAGGTCATGCAATGTATTCAAAGGATAAGAAGAAAAGTAGCAAAGGGAAGCAACAAGCAAATGAAGATGAAGGCACAACTAGTCAGGCCAACTTCCTAAGAGGAAGAGGAGGTGGCAAAAGTAGAGGAAGAGGCAGGAGTAATAAAGATGGAGTCAAGGCTTGATGGATTTGTGGTAAGACAAATCACTTAGCTAATGATTGTTGGCATAATACTCAGAGTAATGGTGGATATAATCATAATTTTAATTCAAGAGGAAGAGGTGGCAGAAATCAAAGAGGTAATTTTAGAGGTAGAGGTAGTAGAGGTTACTTTAAGAAATGCAGGTAGAGGATTCCAAAGTCAACAATACAACAATACCTACTACAATTATGCTTCAAATCAGAAGGAGGATTCAACATTGATAATGAATGCAACTTGTGAAAGGCAAAGTGAAGAACAAAGAGTCTTCTACATTGACTCAGGGTGTAGCAATCACCTGAGTGGTAACATAGCATTGATGACTGATTTGGAGAATAAGATAACTAATCATGTAGTTCAAACATGTGACAATACAAAGCACAATGTGAAGTCAATTGGATCAGTGAAGGCCAAGGATGGAAGTACCCTCTTGAGTAAGGTCTTGTATGTTCCTACAATTCCTAAGAATTTGATAAGTGTAGGACAAATTGTTGAAAAAGGTTATGAAGTTAGATTCACTAATGAAGGAGTGTTTGTGGAAGGCCCTAGCAATGGGTATAAAGAGATTGTTTTAGGTAAGAAAGAAGGAAGATTGTTCACATTGAAGATTCAAGGTAATGTTGTTCATGCCTTGTTTACTTATGGAGGGCATAAGATCTCTGAGTTAGATCTTTGGCACAAGAGGCTTGGACATTTCAATGAAAGAGGTATCAAAGATATGGTTAACAATGGTTCAGTGCTTGGATTGCCTAATGTTGCAGGTCAACATATGACATACAGATGTGAGGCATGTTAATTAGGTAAGGCTCATAAGCAATCTTATTCCAAGCATGGTTTTATGTATTCAGAGAAGCTTGAATTGGTACACACAGATGTGTGGGGACCATCAAAAGATTTTAGTATCAATGCTTCAAGGTATTATGTGATTTATGTCGATGATGCTACCAGATGGATCACTATCTATGTGATCAAAGATAAGTTAGAGGTATTTAATACATTTAAACACTATCATGTGTATGCAGAGAGAATTACAGGTCATAAGTTGAAGAGACTAAGGTCAGATGGAGGGGGAGAGTATTTCTCTAATGAGTTCAGTGATTACTTGTGGAATGCAGGTATAAAGAGAGAGGTTACTTGCAGGTACTCTCCTCAACAAAATGATGTAGCAGAAAGAAGAAATAGAACTCTTGTTGAGTTTGCAAGATCTATGATGAAGGAGAAAAATTGCCCAAATTACTTGTGGGCTGAGGCTGTAAACACAACTACTTATTTGGTTAATAGGTTGCCATGTAAAGCTTTGCAGGGTATGACACCATATGAGGCATGGTGGGGTAAGAGACCTACATTAGACCATTGAAAAGTATTTGGATGTTTGGCATATGAATATATGCCATCACAATTAAGGCACAAATTGGAACCTAAAGCTGGAAAGTATGTATTCATTGGTTATGATGATAAGCAGATGGGATATAGGTTGTGGAGTCCATCCACAAAACAATTTCTTGTATCAAAGGATGTTACATTTGATGAGCAAGGTACTTGGTATGCAGGTACAATCAATATTAATGCAGATGATGAAGAAGTTGTGAATCAAAAGAAAGGTAAATCAAAGGTTTAGATATTTGATGAAGAGGAGAATAATGAAGTACATGTTGAATTTGAAGAAATGCCAGATTTGATCCTGAGTGTGATGAACCAGAAACCTCAAGGAGTGGAGAACTTAGAAGGTCATCAAGACACAAGTGGCAACCTACAAGGTATAGCTATGAAACTTCTTTTTTTGGCTACAAAAGATTATGATTATATGATAAAGGCAGATGAAGACCCTTCTACATATGAAGAGGCAAAAGGTAAGGAAAATTGGGAGAAATGCTATGCAGGAAGAATATGATGCATTGATGGAGAATCAAACATGGGATTTGGTTCCTAAACCAAATAGCGAGAAGATCATTGGATGCAAGTGGGTCTACAAGAAAAAAAGGTATGCAGATGGAAGTGTGTCTAGGTATATTGTTTCAAGATACATTAATGGAGTCTGCAAAGTGTTTCATCCTATCTTGGGGAGAGAGCAATATTACACCTTACATTGTAAGTTTTCTTATTTTTTCAATTTTCTTGTTGATAAGAGTGTTATATGTACTTATATCATTTCAGCATATTTTATTTGCACATGGAGCATTTTTTATGCATCGATATGGTTCATCGGAGATTTTTAGTACACAAGGAATGGAGAAGTCACATTACAAGGCCAGAGGTGTTTACTTCAAGAACACACGACATGGTGGTGGTGCAATGTAATAAAAAAATATGGAAGAGATGTTTAATTGGTTTTATCATACTACATTTTCAAGGACATATGCAATGGAACGAGCCAAGGAGTCGAAAGTTGCAAAATTTGCAAGAATTAATCAACACAACTTAGCTAGTGAAAAATGGAAGTCATCATTGGGACCTTTATGTCATGCTCAATGGTGGGCTACAAGAACACGACACGGTTCATCATGGAAGTGAAGTCATTTAATACATTCATGGTGTTTTCTAAATAATTCATAAGGTTTGCTACACACTAATCTCTTGTTTGTAACTTTTTAAGGTAATTTTTTATTTGTTAACTATTTTTTGTCCATTCAGATGTGAACAGAATCTTTTTAAGTGAAGCATTATAAAAGGAGACTCACTGTCTCATTTCAACATTCTCGCACTATAGAGGATGTCATGAACAAAGCAAACTGCAAGGAACACTACAACATATGAGGGGCATACCGACACTGCTTATACTCACGGTCACTCACGACGTCGGTATAAACGTTGGAAAAGCTCACTTAAAGATACCGATAGCCAAGTGACCATCAGTATGACCGCTTTAAATGGATCGTCGGTGTGCCCCGCAGCCATCCGTATAAGCATCGGTATGGGCGTCGGTATAAGCGTCGGTATGAGCGTCGGTATAAGCATCGGTAATTTACTGGAAGTTACCGACGCGCATACCGATGGCCACACCGAGGCCCATACCGAGGCCGAGTTTTAAACATATCGGGAACCCGAGAAAAAAAATTCACTTTTTTGCGCATGTTTGAGTACTGTTTGTCTTCTATCAAACTTGCACGCGCGAACCGAATTGCGAGCTGCATTGTCTTGTGCACACACACACACATAGATCTCTCTCTCTCTACACACACATACACTCTCCCTCGGTTTATATCTAACAACTTGATAAGTGGTGTGCATACTGTTAGCCTTTCTCTTTCTCTATGCTTTAGGTCTTATAATTTCTCTTCTCTTTGATTTTGCATAAGTTCTTTGGCGTCGATTGTTTGGAATTCACCGATAAACAATATACATTACGCTTTGATGACAACGATCCAAAAGAGGGACATACTTGTAAGTGATTGTTTTATTGTCTATTGATATAGAGAGAAAGAGAGAGAGAAAGAGAGAGAGATAGAGAGGGAAAGAGAGAGAGAGAGAGAGAGAGAGAGAGAGAGAGAGAGATAAAGAGAGAAAGAGAGTGAGATAAAGAATGATGAAAAGAAAGGAAGATAGAGATAGGAAAATAGAGCATACACACACACATACACACACACATGCACACACAGACATCTACACATTTACACATGCATACATACACATACATGTACACACATGCATGCTTACATACACACACATATACACACATGCATGCTTACCTACACACATATACACACATGCATGCATACACACATATACAAATATACATACATGCATACATACACACATGCATACACACATACATACACACACATATATACACATATGCATACATACACATAAGCACACATACAAACATACATACACACACATACATACACACATATACACACATGCATGCATACATACACACACATATACACACATGCATGCATACACACATATACACATATACACATATACACACATGCATACATACACACACACATGCATACACCCATGCATACACACATACATACACACACACATATACACATATGCATACACACATACATACACACATATACGCATATGCATGCATACATACACACACATACACATATACACACATGCATGCATACATACACACATACACATATACACACATGCATACATATACGTAGGAAACTAGAGCATACATACACACACATACACACACACACATCTACACATTTACACATGCATACATACACACATACATGTACACACATGCATGCTTACATACACACACATATACACACATGCATGCTTACATACACACACATATACACACATGCATGCTTACATACACACACATATACACATGCATGCATACACGCACATACAAATATACATACATGCATACATACACACACACATGCATACACATATACATACACACACATATATACACTTATGCATACATACACATACACACACATACACACATACATACACACACTAATACATACACACATATACACACATGCATGCATACATACACACACATACACATATACACACATGCATGCATACATACACACACATACACATATACACACATGTATACATACACACACATACACATACACACATGCATACATACACATAGGAAAATAGAGCATATATACACACACATATACACACACACATCTACACATTTACACATGCATACATACACACATACATGTACACACATGCATGCTTACATACACACACATATACACACATGCATGCTTACATACACACACATATACACATGCATGCATACACACACATACATACACAAATGCATGCATACATACACACACATACACATATACATGTACACACATGCATACATACACACACATGTATACACACATACATACACACACATATATACACATATGCATACATACACATATATACACATATGCATACATACACATACACACACATATACACACATACATATACACACACATAAGCTAGTATTTTAATTAAATATATATAATTAAATATATAAAATTTTGATTTTGAAGGTTTTTTTACATCAAATATATAAAAACAGGATTAGGATTTTTATGCTATTTACACATACATACACATACATATATAATACATATATACATTTATATACACCTACGTATAAAAATATACATATTTTAGGTCTAGGTATTTAAGATTAGGGTTTTAGGGTTTAGGCATACATATAACTCAATTACATTTATATTAAGAAAATATAGAAAAAATCTGAATATATAAATAAACATATATATAAAATAGGATTAGGGTTTTAGGATTAGGGGTTTAGATTTTTATAGGTGTTTAAGTATTTAGGTTTTAGTATTTTAGGTTTAAATCTAAGTCTTTCTGATTAGGGTTTTAGGGTTTTAACACCTACATAACATATATACACACATACACATACACATATAATACATATATACATGTATATACACATGCATACAGAAATATACATATTTTAGGTCTAGATATTTAAGATTAGGGTTTTAGGGTTTAGACATACATATAAGTCAATTAAATTTATATAAAGAGAAAATATAGAAAAAAATTAAAGAAAAAAATCTGAATATATAAATAAATAAATATATAAAATAGGATAATTATATAGATAAATAAATATAAAAAGAACTAGTGTTTTAAATAATTTAATTAAATATATATAATCAAATATATAAAAATAGGATTAATTAAAGAAAAAATATGAATATATAAATAAATATATATATAAAATAGGGTTTTAGGTTTTTAGGATTAGGATTAGGGTTTTAGGGTTTTAGGATTTAAGGAAAAAATCTGAATAAATAAATAAATAAATAAATAAATAAATAAATAAATAAATAAATAAATAAATAAATAAATAAATATATATATATATATATATATATATATATATATATATATATATATATAAAGGATAATTATTATATAAAATAGTATAAAAAGTACTAGTATTTTAAATAATTTAATTATATATATATAATTAAATATATAAAAATAGAATTAATTAAGAAAAATTTTGAATATATACATAAATAAATATATATAAAATAGGGTTTTAGGTTTTTAGGATTAGAATTAGGGTTTTAGGGTTTTAGGATTTAAGGAAGAAATTTGAATAAATAAATAAATAAATATATAAAATAAGATAATTATATAGATAAATAAATATAAAAATTACTAGTGTTTTAAATAATTTAATTAAATATATATAATTAAATATATAGAAATAGGATTAATTAAGAAAAAATCTGAATATATAAATAAATATATATATAAAATAGAGTTTTAGGTTTTTAGGATTACGATAAGGATTTTAGGATTTTAGGGTTTTAGCATTTTAGGGTTTAAGGAAAACATCTGAATAAATAAATAAATAAATAAATAAATAAATAAATAAATAAATAAATAAATAAATAAATAAATAAATAAATAAATATATATATATATATATATATATATATATATATATATATATATATATATATATATATATATATATATATATATATATATATATATATATATATATATATATATATATATATATATATATATATATATATATATATATAATAGGATAATTATATAGATAAATAAATATAAAAAGTACTAGTATTTTAAATAATTTAATTAAATATATAAAAATAGGATTAATTAAGAGAAAATCTGAATATATAGATAAAATAGGATAATTATATAGATTAGGATTTTAAGATTAGGATTTTAAGATTAGGGTTTTAGGTTTTTTTAGGTGTTTAAGTATTTAGGTTTTAGTATTTCAAGGTTTAAGTCTCTAGGAGTAAGATTTTTAGGTTTAATAAAAAAACAAATGATCTAAAATGTCCATATTGTAGCAGTTGGCTTCTTTGGATCCGGAGGAGAGAATGGCATGTCCTTGCACTCAGTGAAAGTATCAAATTTATCGGAAACGATGGATTTGTACTGCACATGTTAGAGAGTATGGATCCTTTGATAGGAGTCGACTAGAAAACCTACGCTCCTATTCGCATGGTCCCCCAGGTGAGCAGATGGACCCAAACGACATTGCACCGGTAACCTCTCATGGACAAAAGACAACAAAGAAGGACTTAGACGTACAAGCAATTAATAATAATATTACACAGAATGAACATATGGAAGAGATGCTCGAAGCATTTTATGAGATGGATGAAGATCATGATGGTGGAGAAGATGTCGAGAGTTTCATGGACACAATTCCACGATTAGAAGTCGATGAAGAATATGAAAACATGCAAAGACTAGCTCATTTACCACTTTACAATGCAGCAAAGATATCTGTACTACGTGCGTCACTCGCGATGCTCAATCTGCAATCCATTTATGGATGGTCAAATAGTAGTGTCATTGAAATGTTCACGTAAGTGGAGAACAAATTGGCTTTCATTGTTGTATCAAAATAACTTTATTTACAAATATCGTTTTAATTGCTTATTGCAGGCTTCTTAAAGATCAATTTTTGCCACAGGGCAATGACATGCCTCCAACACATGGAGATGCAAAAAAACTTTTACAGTCCATTGGAATGGATTATACTAAAATTCATGCTTGTTCGAATGATTGCATTCTCTTTCGGAATGAATATAAGCATCTCCACGTATGTCCAAAGTGTGGAGCAAATAGATTTAGAGAAGACCTTGTAGGCGAAGCAATCCCCACAAAGGTTCTTTGCCACTTTCCTATCATTCCACGAATTAAGAACATGTTTAGATGCAAATCTATAGCTGAGTTAATGTCATGGCATACAAAGAGCAGGTCTATAGATGGTGTAATGCGAGTGTTTGCTGACTCTGATGCTTGGAAGCACATAGATAGTAAGTGGCTAGAGTTTGCTAGTGAGCCTCGGTCCATACGTCTAGGCCTAGCTATGGATGGAGTGAATCCATTTGGTTTACGCAGTTCTTCATGGAGCACATGGCCTGTATGTTTGATCGATTATAACATCCCACCATGGCTGGCCACAAAGAAAGGTCATTTATTATTAGCTCTTATTGTACCAGGTAAGTATAAGGTAAAAAACATGGATGTATATCTTGCACCACTTGTGGAAGAACTACGCATTGTTTGGGATGGGATTATTGTGCATGATATGTCTCAACCTATAAGAAGACGACACGTGCGAGTGCAAGGCATACTTATGTGGACGATGCATGATTGGCCTAGTTATGGTGAATGTTCAGGTTTATTGATTTTGGGTTACCATGCTTATCCCTTATGTGGACCACGACTCGAAGCACGCTATTCCAAAGCACTACGTAAAACTGTCTATGTAGGACACCATAGATATTTTCTTGATGGACAGAAGCGGTTGTCCATTTTTCATGAACTCCCTTATTGGAGTCAATTGTTGATCAATCATTTGGTAGACTTGATGCATATTTTTAAGAATGTGGGAGAGATTCTTTGGAAAACTTTGATCGGAAAGAAAGAAAGCAAAGCACAAAGGGAGGACTTAGAAGAGCGAGGTCATATGCGAGAGTTGTGGGCAATTACTAAGCCCAACGGAACAGTATCATTATCAAGAGCTCCTTGGGTGATTCGTAGGATGGAAGAGCAACAAGTGAAGAAAACAATTTTAGAGTTTCGGACACCTACTAGATGCATGAGGTGTCTAAAGACTGCTTTCACACGAAACGGCGATCTTGGAGGGCTCAAGGCTCATGATTGGCACAAGTTTTTACAGTTTGTGAGAACATAGATGTACAAGATAGTCCATCTGTAGTGGACTCAGAGATTCATTCGATAGTCGAGGAGAAGAGATCATTGTTCGAGAAGAAGAGGTCATTGAAGAAGAGGACATTGTTCGAGAAAATGAAGCAATAGACGATGATTAGGAAGAAACCAGCATAGCAAGCAATTTAGAAGCCATCAATATAGAGATAGATATTCTCGGTGCATCGGATCTTCAAGAGGATGCTAGATTAGAGGATTTTTTAATAAAACACGTACGTACTAATTTTTGTTTTTTTTTCTGTTTATTCTCTATATTACCTTTATTATCACATGCTAATTATTTGAGTTCTTTTGTTACAGAGCACGATGGGAGACAGTCCTCCAGTCACTCCTCATTCCATGACAGAGGAGCAGTTTTTAGAGTTTCTCTTAGGTATCTTCTGCATATATGGCCGCAGCGTCACAGTATTAGATCACTCATGGTAGCACTCCTCCTTGCCTCACTCCTGGCAGCCTCACTCCTTCCGGTCTTACTCCTACCGGCCTCACTCCCGCCGGTGTCACTCCCATCGATGTCACTCCTGCCGGTGTCACTCCTGCTAGTGTCACTCCTACGGGTGGTGCTACTCCCACAGGAGGTATGTCTCCTAGCTTTGTTACTCCACCACGACCATCTTTTCACCCATCTCCTACTGGGTCTAGTAGTAGACATGTGCGTTCGACGCCTCAGCGTGATACAAGTTCTGGCCCGTCTCATAGGTCGAAGTCACACTTTGGAGCAGGAGGTTGTAGGAGTGGATCTACAGGTAGGTCTGGAGAGGTGGCTGTTATTGAGGCAGTGCGACAGACGCTGTGTCGCCAGCTTCTACTCCTATGATGAGTACCTCAGATGTAGATACGCCACGCAGTACACCACGTGGAACACACCACGTACACCTTGGGGTGCTCATGACCATGATGACTCCAAGGTGTATAGTATCCGAGATGGAGCTCTGATGATGGATGCGGCTGGCAAAGCAATGTGTGCACGTATATGACAGCTTTGCTCCATACAGTTTGGACACTCCATCATTGTGAAATGGAGTGAATAGGATAAAGATCGGAATTATATCACACAAATGATTTATCAGGAGTTCTGACCAGCCGATGGACAATCTCTTGTCACTTGTGGATTTTGCACATTGCACGTGAGGTTATGTCCCATCGACAATCAGAGGCTTGTGATGCTTTTAGAGCAGGCTTACCAAAGTCAGTATGGTTAGATGCTGAGGAGTGGGATCTGATTCGTGACGAGCAGCAGCAAACTCTTGACCAATATCGCCAGCAGCGAGATATCGTAGCCACACGTTTAGATAAGGTTGGATCATCATATTTGGGCAACGGCAGATATGACACGATGCGTCATGAGTTTGTAAGTACCATTTCATTTATTAAATTTATTTGTGTTAAGTTTATTATGTATGTTCCTCTAATGTTTTGCATATTTGTTGCAGGAGTTGGCAATGGGTCATCCTCCAACATGAACGGAAGAGGCTTATGGATATCAGCACGGATTGACTACACTGTTGGAGGACTTGGAGGGACGTGGTGCGGTCGTTTCATGGGAACGTTTGCGATGAGGTGATTAATTTATAAACTTGGTTTTTACTTGTTGTTTGTAATTTCATATGAATTTATCTCATTCCATTAATGTTCCTTGTTGGAGGACTGTTGATATGGAACGTTCTTTGCATGCGTATGGCAGTGGCACACCAAAATTTTATATTTGATTTTTATATGGCAATGCATTGCTTTGCCACAATTTGTAAAAGTGTCATATATGTCAGTGGTTTGCCACACTCTTGTACATGCTTCATTTATGAAATATATCACTTTTTTTGTACATGGTTCATGGCTCATTCTCATTATCTCTTTTGTGTCCAATAATATTTTGTTTTATGAAATCATATTTCGGTTGACATTAGAGTACACATCACATGTACTCGGTTTTTTTTTGGGCAGAGTGTATTGTCTTTTGTTAACACTAGTGTTGTACTTGGACACTTTAATGTCCTGAAAAAGAGACAATGTTTGATGATTTTTTTAGATTACTAGAAGGAACCATTTATAAATGTAACTATGCAACATGTTGGCATAAGGGTTGAACATTTTTAGAAAAATATAGTTTTTATTAAAGGATATAAAAATTAATATTTATTCACTAATTTTATGATACTAATTTCAATACTGGTGCATAAATTACAGTGATGTAAGTTAGAGGTTTTTTTTTATTAAAATCATGATCTTGTTATTTTCATTGGTCTAAATGCAATAAAATCTTTTATTTTATATATGTCAACATGTTTCTATTGATAGTTAGAGATTTGTAATGAATTTTACTAGGTTTATCGCATAAAATGAAGCTCATTTGTGATATGACAGTCTTATCATATATGAATTATTTTGCAAAGTGATGGTATGAACATGCATCATTTTTTGTTATCAAAATACTATTTGATATTATTACAACTAGAAATATTTTTTTAACCACCTTAGGAGTAGAATTTCTATGTTGTTTCTTCAAGTTAAACAATACCACTATTTTTCTACGCTAAAAAAAGGATTAACAAAGAAATACCTGCAAAAGACAACACACTCAGCCCAAAAAATTTTTTGTAGATATGGTCGCCGGTCGGTACACCCAGTAATGTCATCGGAATAAGCGTCGATACACTCAGCGGGCGCCGGTATACATGACGGTGCACCCAACAGAGGCATCCGTATGGACATCGGTATGAGCATGATAATACCAACGCTCATAACGACGCCCATACCGATGCCTATACCGACACCAATACCGACGTCCATACCGGCACTTTAGTACCGACGGGCATACCGATAGCTGCAACGTCATCGCAGAAAAAATAGGCGTGTTCATTTCCCTCGGTAAAAACTTCGATATACGATCGCTTTGTTGTAGTGGAAGGATCCCATTAACTTTCCTAGCTATGTGCAAGGCACTCAGAAGCCACCATGAATGAATCACCACAAAAGGCCATGTAGTGTCTCACGCTCTGCATCCCATCGCGAAACAGGTGGTGGTTATAGCTCTGGGAGTGAACAATTGCATTAACAAGTGGCACATGGGCAATCCAGGGAAGAGGCTGTAAATCAACCCCAATCACCACCATCATCATATGATGAGCCTCCATCACCAAAGAGACCAACAAAGACAAGGGTGAAGGAGCATGCTCACACAAAGATAGTTTTCTATCACGATTCTGATGAGTCGCATGAGGATCTGTCTCAACAACGTTCAAAATCAAGTGAGGAGAGTCAAAAAATGCCACCATGGATTAACAAAGAAATACCTGCAAATCATAGGGTTACTGTAGTGGGAAAGACTCTACCAACGAATCAGGGGGCCATACCAAATGATCGAGAGGGAGCAAAGCCACCAACAACATCATGAACAAGGAGAAAACTCAAGACGCGTGCAATGTAAGAAGAAAGTCTTTCAATCCCGTCCTAGACCACCCCAACCAAGACCACAGGACAATGTCCAACGAAGACCACCACCACCACAAGCTAGAGCACCACAACGAAGAAGAAGATATACGAAGGAATTTGTAGAGATAAGGCACTATCAAAAGACAGCTGAGCTTCTGATACCTAGAAGACCCTTTGCAAGTGTTGATGTATGAAACACCACAAGAAATGAATTAATGTGACACTAGAACACCTCTATGGTCACCATTAACTCATTGCCACTCCAAACTTTGAGAAATGATAGCCTAAAGTGAGAACTTTGCTTCTACAGAAATTCCTAGTCACCGAAATGACATACCTTCAGTATTTTGTTGCTTTCTCCTAGCTCAAGTATTATTTCTCCATGAAACTTTATAGGCTAAAACTAGAAGAGTAGAGCTTTCCAACAAGCTATCATATGCATCAAACGGATCTCTAGAACTCAAGTTATGGCTCTCACAAGATGACCCTATATGACCTTCCAAAACTGGAAATCTTTCCTGTTATAGTAAGAGCGCCTGTTTAAAATTAGAATTCGATGCCTAGCATCGACTTGCAACGAGAATTCGATGCCGGGCATCGACTTGGGATGTTTTTGGCCACTTTTCAGCAGGGATTCGATGCCGGGCATCGACTTCCCGCATAAAGTCTTGATCTTCTGGACACCAAAACTATAGGTGATTTCATGCACACTTACAATATGACTTATCAACTGGAATTCGATGCCAGGCATCGAGTTGCTCCAACATCATCTTTTCAAGAAGATTTAGCAGTAGATAAAAATCAGATATGAAGATAAAGACTTATCAAGTGAGATTCGATGCCACGCATCGACTTGCTTGGAAAACTTCAACCTTTCAAATCATTACACAGAAGACAAACACTGGAGATGGAGAAAGAAGACTTATACACAGAACTTTAACTAGTTCTTGTCATAACTATGAAAACTCAGAAGTTTACAAGTGCTTTCTCGCTCAGAGAAGCCCGACTATACTCAGTCATACAAAAATGAGTTCTTCTCACTTTCTCATTGTCTTCCTCCTTCTTCTCACCGCGTCAGTTAATACTAACTAACTTATATAGACTTTCTCATTCCCGTAACTTTTGAAAAACTTCTAGAACTAAAGTGAACTAACTTTACAAGTATAATACATTTGTGAATTTGTCCCTTCACATAGGCATGGGGTTTTCTTCCTAAGATTTGACCTTCAAATATATATCCAGTTAGTGATTGTTTCTCCAACAGCAAGGATGGTTAAAGAAGAGTTACAAAGGTATTGTGCACGGTTAAGGATCCAAGCTCTAGCTTTAGAAGCTTTACAAGAGGCAGTTGAAGCATATTTGATATCAATGCTCGAGGATTCTAACCTGTGTGCCAACCATGCTAAGCGAGTCACTATACAACCGAAGGACATACAATTAGCTAGGAGAATTAGGGGTGATCATAGATAAGTTTTGTAATTGATCTCTACAGACAAGAGATTTTTTGTAAATTATGCCATTTTCAATGAAACATGAGCACTTCTCCTCCATTCTCTTTATAATCTCATTATTTAGAATGAATCATGAGCAGTCATTATACATTTCCATGTGTTTTCTTGTGATAATCTCTCCTATATCAGTGATTGTTTTCTTATCTTGTCATTTTGGTCATTGTATATTGATTAAATGCTAAAACCAAGGCCAGCCACAGAAACGTGGGAGAAGCTATTCCAAAGTATTTGGAATGCCTTCTCCCGCATTTCTATGGCTGGGCCTAATTGGGCCTTCAATGAATGTTTTTTGATTGTCTGGTCAATTTGGATGTGTGTTTGGGCTTGCAATGAGTGTTTGGATCTTGTATATCAAGGTAATCTCATGAAGCCTAATTTGTAAGATGGACTACTTTTGACCTCCCTATACCTTGCACTATGAGTTTCTAAATACATACATGAAAAACATAGCTGTGGGACATATGAGCACACCATTTTGAAACCTAGAAAATTTTCATTCTTGAAAACATGCATTTACTATAGTTGTACTCTCTGGTAAGGTCATCTAGGGCATTGGAAGAGCAAAAGAAGCCGTATCACAAAAATGCGGGAGAAAGCCCTGCAAAGGTTTTGCATGCCATTCTCCTGCATTTCTGTGGCAGGGCTTTCTTTGGTCTCCCAATGCCCTAGATGACCTTACCAGAGAGTTCAACTACACTAAATGCATGTTTTCAAGAGTGAAAATTTTTTAAGCTTCAAAATGGTGTGCTCATATGTCTCAAAGCTATGTTTTTCATGTATGTATTCAGAAATTCATAGTGAAAGGTAAAGGGAGGTCAAAAGTAGTCCATCTTACACTTGCAAGAGAGGAGTAGTCCATTAATTCATGAGGAGTGAAGTCATACTCAATAAATTACATGCAGGTCCAAAAGAATTTCATATAATATACTAAAAAAGAAAGACTTGAGACAATTGTAAACAAAGCAAAGTGAAAATTTGATATTAATTCAATTGTTTACATCAATTGGCTTTGAGTTTCTCAATGACTCTCTTTCGACGCTCCAAAGCCATGGGTAGGGTGTAAGTCAAAATTGAGGTTGCTATTTCATAAACATTTCTAACTCCTAGACCTAGAGATATACCTATTTGACCTAAGATCTTTCTACGGAAGTTGGAACCTAAGGTTGTAGTTACAAGAGATTTCTTAACTAAAAAGATACAATTACTCCCCTGCGTAATGGTTGATATACAAAGCGATCTACTTAAGGCCTTTAGACACCATGTCATGAAGTGGCCCTGAGGATTGAACTCTTTATGGATAATTACAAAATGTTCTTTGGGAAGTTTCCCAATATAGTTTGCAAGGGACAAGCCACCTCCACAAGCCACTCGATCACCTCCACTCCTTGTTGCAAACTTGTCGACTTCAATCACCTCCTACACAAAGTTTTATGATTAGTAGCTGCATGTGGTTGTAAGAATGAATGATATGAATTGAAGATACTTACATCTTGAACTCTATCTTCTTATTCTCCTCTCTCTTGAAGATGTAAATTAATGCTGGAGTGGGACATCCTACTCTGCTCGATTACTCGTGAGGCGGGAACCTCTGATTCCAATATCCTTTCTTGTGCATTACTAAATTGTTCTTCTGTGATACGTTGATGTTCACTTGTAAGTATGTCATTGCAAACCAATTTTATTGTGTTGGCCACTGAGTCACCAAATGGTAAACACGTTTTCTCCAACAAGTCAGAGGTACTATGCAAAGGACACTCTGACAAAGTACAAAACAAACTTAGGCATTCATTGAGCCGTAGCCCGAATGCCTTCTCTACATCATGTAAAAACAAATATTCTTTTCCCTCAACAAGAACCACTGAAAAAGTTTCAATCTCCACCTCTGGAATAGTCGCTTCTGGCTCCGAAGAGGTGGATGGCTTATGCACTTCTTTCAGCTTATCATCCACACTAGGAGGATAAGTTTTCTCAATAGCTTCTCTCTCTAATAGGAGATTCAAGGGTTCTTGAGGTGGTTCCTTTTTATCATCGACAAAACCACCTGTTAGAAGATGAGGGATCTCATGAGAATTGGTTCTGGTTCCTCATTCACAAAGAAAATTATGGCAGCAATGAATGATAGATATTTTGCACCCACCTTGCCTTTCCTATTCAATCTTCTTATAAGTGGCACAATTTCATCAAGAGGATGCCCAGCTTCCTCTGCAATTACCTAGAACCATTTCAATCGTTTTGCACATGCCTCATCACCTTTGTGAATGTAGGTGAGAAGGTCACATGGAGCCCATGTTCCATCATATGGTGGTATTTTGATGGAGAAACGCAATATATGAACTTGCATATATTGAAGTAGCTCCTCCAAAGCATCGGCATTCATTTGCACGATTCCATGGAGGTCAAGAACATTGGAGAAAAGATCATATATGTCATGTTGACCTTTATAATCTGAATCCTCCAAAAATTCTAGAAACTTTTGGCGTGCGCTCTTAGTAGGTACAGAGGTGGAAGCCATAGCTTGCAAATGCGGACTGTGCTATCACTTAATGTAGTTGCAAGAGTGAGAAATGAAGAGAGAGGACTCCTATTTATAACTTTTCTAGAATTTTTAAGTGATGGGTCCTACTTTCTCATAGAAGTGACTTTTCCTTAAATTAAAACATAAGAGTTTTGGAAAGGAAAACTTTGACATTTGAGTTCACATCAAAGAAAATAAACAATAAGAATGCTCTTTCAAGAAAAACCTTGAGAATGTACAGATACAAGTAGAATGTGGCCAAAATATCTTTGAAGCAAATGTGAAAATATTTTCATTGCGAAAATAGGTTTGTTTACAGGTTTCACACTATCTTTACAAAAAAGAGCTATGACAATGAAATTTCAGTTCCATCCATGCTCCAATCTGCAAGAACCTTGAATTTGTCTTCCAATCTCTTTCCAATCTGTGACAATTCATAAAAGAGTAAAACATTTTGAAATCATGAACAATAGTGATAGAATAAGATATATATATATATATCTATATGTATATATGGAATACAACTCTTACCTTCTTCCCTCGTATTCAAAATTTGAAATCATGAAGATCATCATATCCCATGATAAGTAAGTGCTCTCTCAAGTTGGCCAAGTTCCAGTGTTGATTAACTAAAACCACCTCCATATCATTTTTTGGTAACTTCACATTAATTTCAAATGAAACTAAAGATCCCTTTGAGATTTGCAAAGGTATCCACTCTCCTAGTTTACACATCCAACGATCATAATAAAATCTAATGTACAAAGAGGTGCGATGTTTTATATAGCGAAACCCTATACCTGTGTCAACAATTCTACAATGATATCTATCCCCTTTTGACAATTCTTCTATATAACCCCAATTTTCCCCTACCAAACCTTCTACTACCTCGTATGTAATATCTTTACATAGAAACATTGGAGTTTCTACAAAAGGAATGCCTTGAAATATGAAAACAAAGCAATGGATTGGTAGAGTCCAATGAAGACCTATTGATCTAGACACTCACATGAATTTCAAAGAGTTATGTATGTCCATCACCATCTTATGCTTGAAAGTTGATATGGACCAAAAATCAGGTTTTGGCCACTCTAAACTAAGAAGAGAATCAACTTTGATAATCTCCAACCTTCCATATTCACGATCTGTAGAAGGAACAATGTACTTGTGAGTGTAAAAGATCATTTCACGAATAAGTTTTGCAGGAGGCACATCTGGAAACACTAATGCCCCAATGTTTGCATGTAATGCTTTGAAAAGTTCCTGTAAGACTATGAAGTGGTTGCTCTTCCACTAAACTAGAAGGAAATATGAGTGTAACAAAGAAAAACATATGAGATGAGTAATTAAGACATTTAACATCACGAAGCATTGAAAAAATAGAAATACTCACAATAGATTGGATATCTAATTCTATTAGAGTTTTCTAACTTCATGGTTGAAACTGTGAAGACATGTTGTACAATAGCAACCATCCCACCATGTGTTTGCTGCTTGAAGCCTAAGAGCATGTGTTTGCTGCTTGAAGCCTAAGAGCTTACCTTTCCAATGAAGATCCAAATTTCCACGATCTCGAACAAGATGAGGACCAAGTCCAGATTGTTGCATGTACACCCATGCACCTTTGCAAAACTCTTGTGGTAGCCAACTTCCTTCCATTGTTTTGATGTTGTGGCAAGAATTGTGTGAACTTCGTCTTTTGGTTGCCTACAAGCTGTAGAGATTTCCATGGGAGTAAGAGTTGTTGTCATTGCTGTAGAAGTTGGGACAATGGTAGGAGGAGAAACAACGCTTCTGTTGTATGGTATGGCTGGGAATAGAGGTGAAAAATATGACTTTTTGGGTTTTGGGTATGAAAATGGGAGTTTGAAGAGGGAAAGTAGAGCTTTTTGAGTTATTTTGAAAAAATTCACTTTTTTAGCTCAAAAAATATGCACGGATTTTGAATTAGAAGTCAAAATAACACTTTTGACCTTGAAAGTGATATGGAGGCCATTTAATGGTATTATGATGATTTTTACAACTTTTTAAAAATTTTGAATTTTTGGGCCCAACCTGATTACGGGATTTCTTCTCTCTCTAGAAGACAACCATGAATATAGAGGAATCTTGTCCCCTCTTCCCCCTTCAGCCTATTATTTTATAGGACCTAATTGAGATCAAAAAGTCCGTTCTCATGTGGTAGATCTTGCACAAGGGAATCTGGCCCAATGCAAGGGCTAACAAAATTTGTGGTGTGCCGCCATGGTGCAAGCATTGCCAAACGATGCAACGAAGATTTAGCTCACCTGTTCTTCGATTGCCCCAAGTCCCGTATTATCTGGTATCGCGTGACACGGGTTTTGAGAATCATGAACCAAATCAATTGGCAACAAGCACTGTTGGGTGAGGCGGTCGACTTCTCATCGAGGTTGTGGAATGCCATCAGGGGTGAGACTCTCTGGAAGATTTGGAGGGAGCGATGTGCTATCAATTTTGGCCAAACTCCTAAGGAATAGTCGATCGAGAAATCCTTGTTTCTTCTAGGTAAAAGAATCTCTCGAGATAAGAGATCTCCACCCTTTAGACATCTTTATATTTATCTCCTCAAAAACAACAAGTTGAAATCGAAGTGGGTCCCACGTTAGGGAGATGATAGATTTATCCACCTCATTTGTAATGCCCTCTAGCTTGCCATACTCCTCCCCTACATTGTGGGATTTGGGGGGTCCCATGGGCACTAGTCCCATTCACTTGTAACTTTTCTTCTTTATTTTAATTAAAGTCCCGAAGAATAGGCTAAGGCCAAACTTCCTTTTATTTAAAAAAAAAACAATCATCTAACTTCCATACTTAAGGTATCAAGCATTGTAACAACATTATAAGTACTTTACAAAAAATCATCAATTTTCGTGATAATTTTTCTACAACCACAAAGAACAATGGGACTTAAATCCCAACATATCCATAGTTTATTAGCCAAAGAGATATTACAAGAGGAAACATACTCTCTGACATGCAGATTCATATTTGGTCAACGTATTTCAACTATTTCCATACGTCGTCATCATGTTTCCTAGTTTTCCCAACAGTGCATGTTTGTGTTCATGTATACAAGCCTCTCTCTTTCAAAAAATCAAGATATTATTGTAATAAAGAGAAAATAGTATGTGTAACACACACCTTGCTTCTTATCTCCTGCAAATAGGAACTCAAATGCCTCTACATTCGGAGTTCTCTCCCAAAAGATCATCGTCATGTTTCCTAGTTTTTCCAACAGTACATGTTTGTGTTCACGTATGCAAGCCTCTCTTTCAAAAAATCAGGATATTAATCGTAATAAAGAATAAAAATATCTGTAACACGCACCTTGCTTCTTATCTCTTGCATGTCGGGACTCAGATGCCTCTACCTTCGGAGTTTTTCTTCTCACAAAAGATTTAGTATGGTTAGTGTTTCATGCTTACCTGTTTCAAACTTGTGCGCCTGTCCATCTCTTGCATGAGGTGCTATTATTCGTGAGCTCATGCAGGTCTTCATTCCCTTATAGCGTGCTACAAAGTATGCATGGAGAGTCGAGACTCGTGAGGGAGGAGGAACGGTTCAGTGACCAAGCACTTCAGAGGCATTACAAAGGACTCTCGCCATGCATCCTGCTCTAATGACCTCTTTCTTTGCTCCCCATAACCTTGATAGTATGCACAGCCTAGCGTCAAACCAAAAATCTTTCCTTTCTATCTACGAGCACAAAATGACTTGGTTTCTTTGTTCTTGTTCATCGCATCTCCACCTAAAGTCCACACTAGAAGAAGCGAATGTGGAAGCCTACTACAACGAACTAGCAGACAATGTCTCTCACACCTGTGTAGTATGCTGCTGCTTCTCGACTCTCGAGTCGAGAGTCGAGACTGAAGAGTCGAAAGAATGAGCGTGAAATTGCAATTGTGTTATATATTCACATTCGAAATGTTTTCATGTCTGATGCCTAGTGTTGATTTTTGACGGCCGTATTTCCTGTTTTGAGCATTTTGGACCGTAAAATAAGATCACAAATTTTGTTTAGACCCTTAAAAATTACATTAAAAATCTGAAATACAAGTATTATACGTGTAGATAACCTTCAAAATTGAAGGGCATGGTAGACCATCAAAATACAACACTACAGGCAGAGTCGGTTGCCCACTGCCCAATTGTTTGTCCAGTGTCCACGGAGTCCGGACCATAGTCCATGCGTGAGTCATGACTCATCATCCAATAATTTAATGATTCATGTCTGCCAAAAGCCATACATCATACACATACTTATATATATATAATGACAGCAATTCTATAAAAAGCTATTTGTCAAAGGACAGATAAAATTATCTCTTTCTCACGACCTGACAGAAACATTCTATTGTCTTACTTGTCATTTGACAAACACTTTCTAAAATCACCCGTTTTTGACAGGCAAAATGACCTTGCATTTTGCCCGTCAATTTTAGGCCCTCGGACTCCCTACTTCTCTGAAGTCACCGTAAGATACTTGTAAGTTGTATTCTTAGCTTTACTCTTTTTATTCGAGAAATTCTCGGGTTTCCGTAATTATTTATATGACAAGAAAGACTTTAAGTCAGCTCCGTACTGGACTGTTCCCACACTGTATTTTATCAGAGTTCGGTTCATGTATGATGGAGTAGCATCTGGGCAGTCAGCCACACTCCCGAAGCCAAGCTCCAATGGACGCGACGCGACTCGCGAGCATCAATCTACCTTGCTTTGGTTACGTTAACTGCATGCGCCATGGTGCTGTATCAGACACGGAAGGCGGCAGCCTCCAGAAGGCGGCAGAGTTACGCCGGCCGGTGCGAGAACAGACATTGCGGGGAGGTGGCTAAGCTGGAGATTGTGAAGCGGCTGCTAATGGTGACACCCTTTCCGCTGCTGGCGGCCCTCCCTAGTCTCGCCATTCTTCGCTCCACCCTCAGCATGCCGCTCTGCTGGTTCTTACCTTGCAAGCTTCTCCTGCTCTCGTTTGCAGATCTTGTACTTGATTCTCCGTCAGCTACAGACTGGGTACTCTCCGCCTTTCCGTGCTTCCTGATGACGTTCCAATCGCCTGTCAAAATCCGCGAAATCGACGCATCTGCTGCTTTGCATGACGTACCGTCGCTCGGCCGACTACATAATCTGCTTACCACTTTCATTCTTCGCCTCACCACTCTCGTTTTCCTTCTCACCTTCTACGGTACTTCCCTCCTTCCCAGCGACCTCTTAC
This sequence comes from Ceratopteris richardii, assembly GCA_020310875.1. Taxonomy (NCBI): domain Eukaryota; kingdom Viridiplantae; phylum Streptophyta; class Polypodiopsida; order Polypodiales; family Pteridaceae; genus Ceratopteris; species Ceratopteris richardii. Next base: position 109,490,882 of record CM035411.1, read on the forward strand.
ATTGTGTCCTCCTATACCTTTGTATCGATTTCCCGCACAGCCTTGTCTCACTGATCATGCTTGCCTCTCATGGAATTTCCACTTACCCCGCATTCGACAGGCCATGGTTATCTCACTCCCTTACAAACTTCTGGGGCCAGCGGTGGAACCTCATGGCAAACGCAGTCCTTCGTCGTACAGTTTACAACCGTGTGGTCAACTTTCTTACTATCTCGTCGACGATGGACTAAACAAAACAAGCTCAACGTGGAGAGGACTTCGTTTCAACGTTGAAATCAGCCTCACTGTCCACTCCTCCTGCATTACCAGAGAAAGGGATCTTCCTAAGACAGAGAACGGATACGAAAGCCTCTCAGAAACTGCCATTGCCAGCATCAACATTGCTTCTTGCGCCCTCAACGCCACCCTCTTTGGGAGTTCGTCTCGTCGGAGTAAATGCAACTCTTTTGTATCTCGCCTCATGTACGAGCTTATCTACTTCTGCATAACGCAAGGAGAAACTCCAACATGGAAGGTCACCCTTTTCTTCCTCATCCAGGGTATGGCGTCCTCTGTGGAAATCATTATCAGAAGACGCAAGAGCTTCGGGACTCCGCTGAGCATGCCACGAGCTCTGTGTGTTTCCATCACCATGGTATTCATGTACACAACTGCATCCTGTCTCTTTTTCTCTCCACTTGTGCGAGCAAACATCTTCACGAAATGCTGTGAAGAATACAAGCCTTTCATGAGCTACCTGTTCGGCATTGCAACTCAGAAGGCCTACCAAGAAATTTAGGTTCCATCAACATGCACTTATACATATGAAAAACTCCATTTATACTTACTTAACACTATCCTTGAGATGTGAGAAGTCATCTTCCACTTACAAGGACACCTTTTATTTACTTTGTCTTACCAATATTGTACTTAGATCGCTAAATATGAAGGTGGATTTCATTTGATCGCAGCTCAACTAAATTTAGCCAGCCTATCCATAGAAATGATTCCTGGAATGGAGGACTTTAGTATCATTGTAGGTACTTGTTATAGCTTGCTCTGTTTGTAGAATCCTTTGTTTGGCGGATCCAAAAGCTGAAGAGATGAAATTTGACAAATTTGCTATAGCTGTAATGACTCAACTTAGTGTAGGTCTCCGTTTTTCCTGCAAGGCTTCGTGTAGTAGGCAGTTCCATGTATTCAAGTACTTAATGTGATTAATTCTTTTTTTTAAAGAGTACAATGAATTGGAAATACTTACAAAACACACCCAACCTCTTTAAGGTAGAGGCACCCAACATGAGAGACTCATGGACATGTCTAGCCAAGACTTGAACTCAAGACTTCCCTCCACAATTTCCAGGTGTCAGCCACTAGACTACGTGGGCTTGGACAACTAATGTGATTAATTCTGCTATGGATATTATAACTCTAAGCTGATCAATTGTGTAAAGGCAGCATTGCATTAGGAAATCGAGATACAAACTTAGCATTACATTAGGAAGAAACCTAGTTAGGATATGACTTCCTTATTATCACAATTATGCATGCGAGTTTCGTTCATGAGGATGAGATGAGAATCATGATTTCTCGTGGTTTAAAATTGATGTTACAATCTAAAAATTTTAGTGAAACTTATGGCAAGAGCGCTTAAGCTTGTACATGTGCTTCTGCTTTCTTACGTATCTTCCTGTATAAATATCCTAGTGTTTAGTGGCCTTGAATTTGAGCATTCTTTGCCGAAAACCTTGATTATGCTTTCATATGGTATATAATAAAACATATCAAAAACAGTAGTGGTGGATTTAGCATTGATATGTATTTGAATGGAATCGGATACCAACATTTTTTCATCTAAATTACATACTTAGATCGCCAACCTTTTCTTAACATAACATCAAATTTATATATCACCAAAATAGAATCGGCATCCCATGAATAACAAACGTAGATCTTTAAGAACTAAATAAAATAGAGAAAAATGTACCTGTAGAAAGGACTGTAGGTAACGGATACTTATCCAATGTTGAAGATGCAATCTTAACATATTAGTCAAACCTACTTGGTATGGCCCTCCAAAAATATTTTTCAGCATATTTTTGTTCAAGAAAATCATAATGCAAAGCTTTTTCATAAATCTTTAATAGATTTACCAATCATCAAAATACAAATTGATTAAGCATTCAATTTACAAATTCATCAAGCATTAAATCAAAACATAGGTTTAAATCTATCACTTTTTATGATGAATTTCATAGAAATATTTATCAATGCATCAAGGAGTGTATAAAGTCATTAAAAGTTAAAACTATTTATCTTCACTCAAAATTTCATCAAAAATAACAAAATTATTCTCTCAAATTCTTTTCCCTACTTTTCACTAGTTTAGAAGAGTTTTTGGTATTTTGCAAAATGATTAAAATAGCCTCTTGTACCCATTTCTCAATATCTTTATCATTATCAATTCTAGTATAAATATTTTTATCATACGTTTGAAATTTGAATTCATCAAATGTATCTTGATCACAACCATTCTCATTCTCCAAGTTTTTAAGTTTATCATTCATAATATATATGTCTTCTCTTTCATTAACTTTTATTGATTTTTGAACTTCATTTTTATCAATCTTTATATTTGCATACTGATCTTTATCACTACTTTTCAATGTACTTTGATCATCTTTTTTAGCAAGAGATTTAGTTTCATGCTCAGTGTTACTTATAAATTTTGATTTTAGAAGATTTTGCTCATTGTTCATAGATCTTAATGCACTCTTTGTTTTCTCATTATAGCTCTTAGGTCTCCACTGTTTTTGAATATTGTTACATATTTTAGGTCTAAATTTAGTTTGGGCAAAGTATTCTCTGATCCCTCCTCTACCTAAGTTTAAATGCAAAGGTACTTGGGTTTGGAAGTCCCAAATCTTAAGGTCATGTGTAATGACTAAGTGTAATTTGCATGCATCATCATAAGAAAGACAATTATCATACGCATGACCTAACTGATCACACCAAAAGCATCTTGTTGTATGTTTCATTCTCCTATGCATAGCCATATGGGTGGATCTTCTTTGCTCAAATATATCATTTTTATTATGCACTTTTGTAGATAAGGTTTGCGATTCATGTTCATGCTTGCATTTACATCTAGGAAATTCATTTACTTCTTTAGTCAATCTATCAATTTGGTTCTTTAAATTTGAAACAAATTCTTTTAAAATACCACGCATCACATGACTTGAATTGAAAAACTCACTAAGTTTATTAAGTAATAGGAATATTTCTTCAAATTTAGCTTGATTTGATGACTTTAGATTATCCCCTAGTTCTTTGAATTGTGATTCAAATTTCAAAATCTTATTCTTAATTAAGTCTTTCATAGTAGAGTTCTTATCATTTGTATTTAATTTATCTACCTTCTTCTTGCCCATTGAAATTCAATAAAAATAAGTCTCAAAAGATAGATCAATACTTGAAATATGGCTCGAAGAAGAGGCTCAAAGTGAATGTGTATGTAAACTTTATACAATTTGGTTTGCTCAAATTCTAATACATCAAAATCTATTGAATGACTATGTGCAAACATCTTCGCTTCAGATGTCGATGAGAGGGGTGGCGAGAAGAGGATTACCACTTACCAATTTTCGTGGAGGCGCTCAGAGCATATATAATCAGCCCTCAACACCCAGGAAAATGCAAGGTTTTAGGATCAAGCTGCCACTCACATGGATGAAGAAGCCGCGACTATTTGCTAACTTCGTCAATGCATATGCAAGCAAATAGAGACTATACATACCTGAGTTGCAACGTCATTGTTCAGGTCGGGTTGAAATATGGAAGCGAGTTATGATAGCTGGCGGATCAAGTCAACCATCTCGCTAACCGCGCACACCGTGTCTTTGGAGCAAGATCAGGTACAAAGAGACTTAAGAAAGAAATTTAAAAGCAACAAGAATATTAGTTGCTAATTGTAAAACAATTCGACATATCCTTAGGTGCTTTGGAAACAAATGAGTCATCACACAAGTTCATAGACTTTACCATATATCTTGACCATAGCAAATCATATGCATGTCGATTTTCCTAAATCAATGAACAAGTGAATTTCTTATATATCATCAATTTTGACTTTCAGATCAACACTACCAATCAAAGGATTTCCGTTACATATGTAGACTAGCAGAATTAAACACGCAATGTGAACTTCACAAAGTCATAGTTGTGTGTAAAATGAATGTGTTCAATCTGTAAGAGTCATCACATCAATCTTTTCAACCTTTTGACTAATGATTCAAAATCGTGTCGCCTAAGATATTCGATCACTTGTGAAGAAACCTTTTTGCACTTAAAACAGTCAACAGCCTTAACTATTTACTCAAAATTACCCGTCTGGATTAAGAAGTGCAGAGGTCTGACCATAATTAGTGAAATAATACGAGAAGAACTTAAAAAAGTTCTATTAAAAAAGTTTTATTAGCATACTTTTTTCTACCCAAAGTACTAACATTATAAATGTTACCTGGTGTAAATGAAAAAACAAAGTTGAAACGAAAGTTCTGTTCCTACATCAACAATAGATTTCTTTGTGCAAAGTTAGTCCTAACTTTGGTAATAAGTTCATGTTTTCAGTCACAAGATTTCTTTGTGCAAAGTTAGTCCTAACTTTGGTAATAAGTTAATGTTTAGAAATGGAGATCATCAAGGAAGAATGCATTAGTGTTCAGTCATTCTCACAACTTCGCGTATGATCAGAAGTTTGTTTTTGTTTTTTCATCAAAGAATCATTCAAAAATGGGTTAAATACATGTGTGCAATGTATAAACAATCCAAGTTTTATTTGAAACAACTCAAAATCTATAAGAATTAAAAGTCTTCCAGACCTTTTTGATGAAAATGAATCTTTAGAGAGGGCAGTCTTCGCATATGCATTCACTTCAGAGAAAACAACAGTTCTATCAATCAATAAAGACATATAAACCATTGTAGTTTTTCAATACTTCGATTTAGATTATTGTCAGACTATTACTAAAGACGCTCTTCTGATGATGATTGGCAAAACAAAACTTATGCGAAATATATATGAACAGACTCACAAATTCTTGCGCTAATCATTAAGACCCAAACCATTAAATTTCATCTTTTCCTACACTTACTTGTGCAAAGAGATTCGTCAGGTAAAACATTTATACTAAACATAATCTGAATGACCCAGCAAAGTTGAGCGCATCTTGTGTCTGTTCAAATGTTGTTTAACGTTCATCATTTTGAAACATCCAAGTTGAAACAGATCAGTTCAATGTTCAATGATTTGGTGGCGTATGATCCACATAGATGCAGCACAATCGTTAAAAAAATCATCAACAACGTAGAGTGTATCAGATTTCCTTCAGTATATTCGAAAAGCTTCACAAGCATAGATCTCCGGTGTTCCAGAACACAGTTAAAATAAATTTCATCGATTACGCTATTTATTTATCTTTCTCATGCTTGAAGAGTATATACCAAATTACGAATTAAACATGTGAGCAACTCCGAAGTGATGTGCGCAAAGCGACAAAGAACACCAACACAGTTTATGTGTCAAATAAAATTCCGTTAGAAGACTGAGTCGTCAGAAAATTACCGTCCATGAATTTCCGAACTTCGTCGGATCATGCCTCCATCTCCAACTTGCACATCAGAAGTAATATATAGCGTTAGAAAAACGTTATCTCAGATGCATCGTGCCAGATTAATATCCATAAAGTTGAACTCCACTGCATGTCAGAGTTACACTAGATCCATAGTCGACCTTCTCCTCTTTGCTTGCGCAACCATATAAATTCTATTTCTTTGTCAGAACCACCGAACTTTCCCAGCGTCTTGATGGGCCTTCATCGATAGTTTAGAGATGAACGTAGTGTCATCCCCTAGAGATGACATGAACGTAGTGTAGCAAAGATCATTCCAGATTGCCGTACATCAAAACTTCCCGTCTAGATGGTGATCGAAATGTTGTCCCCCTCATTCACCGCTGCGCGCGTAGCCTTTTTCTCTCTGATCGGGAGTAGAGAGCTTAAGCCTCCCCTCTGTCGAATCCTGATTTCCCTCTGCTATGTTCCTCCCGATGCCGCTCCAAACATGGCCTTTTTCAGTATTCGCTCGTCAATGCCCCCCTTCGCATGCTATCGGCCTCCTTCTATATTCAGTACAACTCCCCCCATGCCTTCGATGATCTCGAACTTCCTACATAAGGAAACAAAAATTCCCCGACCTCCACGTCTCATTATTTTCAATATAGAGACATGGATACATACTGGTAACATAGAAAGTTTGTTTTCGTTTTTGCTTTAATTAAGCTTTACTTTTGTTTTTCTTTTTTATTTCTCTTGCTTAGGGTCTGACATTAATAGAAAGAGGTTCACGCACATATATTTATTAACATACAAAATGTACATTCGTACATAAACCACATGTCATATGCTTACATCTGAGTATACTTAATCACACACACATTTACGTAGATTCATATGCACTCACACACAATTATGGATACACATAGATATATATTTACTTATATTGACTATTTTAATTATTCATTTTTAAGTTGCAGGTATATTTTCAAGAAAGTTCTTCATCGACTTATTTCAATGTGCACATTCACCCACATTATAGTAACCAAATGATTTTTGGTAAATTTCAAATGATCTCATCAAATACTCATTGTTCCTAAATATTTAGTTTCAAAAGAGAAGATGATTTGAAGATCTTAAGCTCAATGTTTCATCATCCGTGTGTTATTCATTTGCACTATACTGGCATATCATCCTCAATGGCAAAATCCTCGATTGGATTTTTATAAACAATGTAGATGTATAGGTATGTGTATATGTATATGTATATGTATATGTATATGTATATGTATATGTATATTTATATATGTATATGTATTATGTATATGTATATGTATATGTACATGTATTATGTGTATGTATATGTATATGTATATGTATATGTATATGTTTATGTATTATGTATATGTATATGTTTATGTATTATGTATATGTATATGTATATGTACATGTTTATGTGTATGTATATATAGATGTATATGTAAATGTATATGTATATGTATATGTGTATGTACATGTATATGTATGTGTATATGTAAATGTATATGTATATGTATATGTGTATGTACATGTGTATGTATATGTATATGTATGTGTATATGTATATGTATATGTATATGTATATGTATATATATGTATATGTGTATGTATACTTATATGTATATGTGTCACTCTAGCACAATGGCAAGTACCAAGGTGAGGAGATTCACCTCATAATTGTCAATCCATGGAGACGTGAGGACTAGTATGAAGTCTATGAGCAAGTGATGGCACAAGTGCATGAGTCAGAAGGACACTAGCATGCACACACATACACACACACGCGCACACACGGCAAGAACAAAGAGAGGAACAAAGGAGTAACTTCCATCACAAGAGAGTTCTCATACAAAGCTCAAATCTACAACAAGCCAACCTCAAAAATGAGCTCTCTAGCCTTTTTTATAGTTTTTGACTAGCTTTTGGCCTTGTCCAAACCTAATATCGGTCTAGTTGAAAATTAGGTTCCAAGGCTTATTTGAGGGCTCAAAGTAAGTATAAATGTTATGAAAATTGGTATATAGCTACTTCTAATACTCCTCAAGCTCAAGGACTCCTCGGCTTGCATAATATGGAGTAGGAATAACAAAAAATGGTATTTACAATGGTGAGAACTGACTAAAATCACTATTTGGAAAATATTGCTTCATGAAAAATTATAGGGCCTATTTGTCGGATCTGCATCAATTGCTTTTGCCTACTTGGTCCTTCTCGTTGCTCTGACTCTTTTCATTGGCTTCCTTGTCTTGTAAGTCCTTGAGTGCCCTGACTGCTACCAACACCCCCTCCCCCTCTCTCGCGTGTGTTGTTCCTGATATACCCTTGTTGCTAGGAGTGCTGGACTTAATATTCCACACCATGAGTGGCAAGCTAATGTCCCTGAATGCATAGTTCTTTGCCAAGTCGGTCATCATGGGATCCCAATCAATTGGACTTGGGATGTCTGGATATGGCAGACATAACTAATCTGCATGGATGGCTTGTTCCACCGCGAAGAGATGTAGCAAATGTGTTGGTCTAGAAATGAAAATTTTGGAATGATATTCCCAAAACGCAGTGGAGAAAATTTCTTCAAAAGTCTCCTTGTAGCAAGCAGGTAGGTACTTGATGCGTGCGTGCCATGCAAAAATTATGTTTACGGAAGAAGTTTGGCTCATGTCGTAGACTAAACCCTTGTTACGTTGAGAGAATCTAGGGGTGGAGATGTATGGTGCCTAGACCTTTCGAAAGGTTTTGAGGACGATTGTGATGAGCTCAAATATTTTCATACACATCTTTGCTGCTATGTCGGGTGCATTCTTTAAGCGTGTAGACCAGTGTTGAATGGTGGATATCATATACGCTATGGTTGAGGGTCCTTGAGGTGGAGCAAAATATGGATAGTTAACCGAGATAAAACATTCTTTATTTTGTTGCATACTTTGATTGCAAAAGCTTGCCATGATCTACGTTGGACCATTGGGCAATAGCATGGGTTATACTTGATATACAGTGGCATGGTGGCCCACGTGCTCATCATCTCAGGGTAGTCAATTAGTAGCCCTTCATGCCAATTGGGTTGGAATATCAAGCCAGCCTGTGCATCTTCCGATAAGTCATCTGGCTCAAATTGAGTGGCAAATATGGGCTTCTTCCCTGTATGTCATTTAATTTCTACATTATAGTCGTGTAGCAAGACATAATAAGGCATGTATTGTGGTTCTGATTTTGTGATCAACCGTTGGTGGGATAGGTGCTCAAAGTAAGAACATCTAAGAACAATTTCTTCTAGATTTGTGAGGGATTGAATTTGCACTGCGACGCAATCGTCCTGTGTTTTTTCCACTTTCTCAACCCATTTGAGCTTAGAACTCCAATTTCCAAAGTGTCCTATCCCTCCTCGGTAACTCGGCTGTCGGGTACTGGCATCGGCTCGTATGGCTCTTCGTAGCTCATCGACAGGGATTTCCACCACTCTATCAGGTTCTAGTTCTTCAACTAGAGAGGGTGGCCTTTCATATGGTAAGAGACGTGCTTGTAGTTTTACCATCTGCTTCTGGAGGGTCTCTAATTATTCTTTAGATTGTTGCGAGATTACTGGCTCGTGTTGAGCTGTGTTGGCACTGGCTAGCTACTTCTTTAGGTCAGCACATTCGGATTCTAACTTTCCATATGACTCCAAAAAATTTGCATGCTTCTCAAGCAAGATCCGAATGTCTTCAGATGGGACCACTCTATACTTTGTAGGACTAATGTCTACTCGTGAGGTTCCTTCCATAAATGCTTCAAAATTGTCTTGTTTTGTTGCTCAAGCCACTTGTTCTCTTCTAAGGCTGCTGCCATGTGCTTCCGTAGTAGCGTGAGATTGCGTCTGAGTGTAGCATTGGATAGCATCTAGGCTTGGAGCACATTTTCCAACTCCTTGACAGCTTTATCATCCACTGTAGATATCTCTGACTCCGATTTGATGTGAGCTTGTTGTAAAGTGGTATGTTTTGCTAGGAGTGTTTGGTAATCAGCTTCTAAGATGTTGACTCTAGCGTGCAGGCACTGAGATTTTGCCTGGAAGGTAGCCATGCGCTCTTCTAATTGGTGGTATTCTTGTTGTAATTGATGTGTTCACTGAAGTAAGGTATTAAACGTACGATTTACATTATGAGATGCAAGGGGAGGAGTTTGGAATGCAGTGGGAGTGGGAATGGGAAGGGGTTAGTGAATGTTGTGTCTTCCAACGAGGTGGTGAATGGTGAGGTGGGGGTAGGGGAGTGGGTGATGGTGGAATTGTAGGGAGAGGTGCTTTGGGTGGTGAAATGTCCATGGGGTGGGACAGTGTGGTGCGTGTAGGGGTTACCATGTAAGTGGGTATGGTAGGTGAAGTGAGTGTGGTGTTTGTGTAGATTGATGTTGTTGCGAGCATCTGTGAACCATGCATCTGAGACATCAGAGTGCGAATGTACCGTTCCATGAAAGATAGGTATTGGGGTTGGGCAATTGGGGTGAGTGAGGTGTAGGGAGCAGATGGAAAGTATGGGTCATAGGATAGGGGTCCATGCAATGGGGGATAATCTAGGAAACAAAGGATACCCTCAGTGGGTTGGGGGTTTCCAACCATACTCGGGATTATGGGGTGGAAAATTATAGGTTTGGAGGACAAAAATGGTGAAGTGTACAGAGGATTGGTGATGGAAGAGAAGAGGGTGTCCTATAAGGTTGGCTCACAGAAGGAGAAGAATGTGGATGAGGTTAGGGTGTAGGTGACAGTAGTTGTTACGACTGTAGTTTGTTTAGTGGTGGGAGGCAGTGGTGGTGGAGAAGGTGGGGATGGGGGTGAGATGGGTGATTTCTGTACAAAAGTTTTAGCAGTGAGGTCAATGGTGGTGGTGGGGGTAGCTATGGTTTCGATGATTATTTGTGGTCCTGCGACAGGTATTCTTATATTCTTGCCTGCGCATGGTAATGTGTCAAAGTTGTGTTTGTCATACCTGACAGACTCACGGACTACTGTGTGGATGGCTTCCGGGACTCCTAAGGATTCTGACATTAATTTGAGGGTGGTAATGAAATTTTGGTCCACTCCCTCGTCTACTAGCATTTCTTCAATCAAGGCTTGGCTTGATGCAAGGGGGAGTCTCGACCTTTCTTGCACTGCTTTGATCCTATCATATAGCCTTTGTAGCTGGGTTGTGTATGCAGGCGCACCTACAAGTTCTGGCACTTCGTTTTGCTCTTCCTGATGCCTTTGGTCATGCTCCTCCTCGTCCTCTTCATACTCTTCATCTTCCTCGTCCTCTTCGTCCACATTAATTATGGTAACAGATACTTGGGAGGTTGTTGCTTGCGGTTGAACATCCCACACTTGTTGTTCCTCTTCTACCTCAAGATCTACTTCTCTTAACAACTGTTTGAAGTCTTCATTCATGAGTTTCTTCCAAGGGTGCTTCTCCGAGGAATTCGAGGTCAGTTGGAAGAGGTGGAAATATGAGACTAGGACCTTCAACGCTCTTCTGTGGTAGTTGTAAGGTGAATGGCCTTATTCTTTGAGGGGGGTGACATCGGGAGTTAGTGTTGCTCCATGTTGGGAGCAGCCAGAGGCATAGAAGGCGCGGAAGCATGTACAGATAGAGCAGGGAGTCAGTCGAATCATTTTTTTAAAGAATTATGTTTTATAAATACTTTTCAAAACCTCCAACAATGATTTTCATCACTTTTGTACTATATGTAACATGGAAAAACCCCTTTTTGTAATCCATGAGGAAAAAAGGTGAACCCTGCATGGGCCTTTAGCTCAAAGAGTGATTAGGGATGGACCAATGAGAAGAGGGTGGTGGCCACAGTCTAGTCCCCTAATCACATAGAGTAGGCATAGGCTTCCCTTGTTTTTGAGTGGTCAAACAACCAAAAACCATTTGAATTTCGTGGTTTTACTTAGAAAGTGGTTTTGAGAGTCTCCAAATTCAATATGAGCCCTTGGATTGCTCAAAGATCTAAAGGCCAAGGGTACATGACAAAAGTCAAGGTATCTTTGAACTTCAACCCTTGGATTTTCTTGAGATCAAATGGTTGTAATCATAGCAATCATTACGAATGCGCCATTTATCATGAGCCATCGGATATGCTTCCCAATCGAATGGTACAAGTTGAATTCCTAAAGAATTTGAGCGCGTGAAATTATATCCATTGGATGTGGTTGAAAATCAATGGTTCAGATGCATCCCACACAAGATGAAAGCGCCTTTAGATGCACTCCGTCTGATTATATATCTGATCTAATGGCTCCAAATTGACTGTGCAAATCAATCAACCCCAAATGCGGCCCTCCGTCAGATCTTTGATGATCTAACGGCTCAAGTTTCTGCAGAGAATGATCATAGTACTGTCCCCACTCCCACAAATTCACATGCTTTCTCTCTCTAGTCTCAAAGAAGATTTAAACAAAGCCTTCAATTTGGACGATCCAAAGGCTCAAAATACTCACGCCCAATGCAAGAGATGCGAAGTTTTTTTCTACTAATATTTTATTCCACAATACCATGGTGGTTTCATATGCCTGCTTAAAACCAGAGATTAAGATTTTTAATCCCTAAAAATTAGGGATCCTTACAAGGCCCATGCAAGGCTCACCTTTTTTCCTAATGCTATAGCTCCATTTTGTGCAAGCCGATGAGTCCTCGAGCTTGAGGAGCTTAGGTAGAATGAGCGTACCAATTTTGGTTATTTTTAGACACCGTTTACCCTTTCAAATATCATCTAGGACCTATTTTTTAACTATGCCGGTCACTAGATGTGAAACCGGTCAAAACTAGTCTAGAATCTATAAAAAAACTAGAGAGCTCATTTTTGAGGTTAGCTGATGTGAGTAGAGAAGAGCCTAGAGCTATTTTGAGCTTGTAAGAGTGTTCTTGAGTAATAGAGTGGATTTCTCACCTTCCATTGTGTCTTGCTTGTCTCTTCGTTGTGTGTGCGTATGTGTGTGTGCATCTCTATGCTTCTCACCTTCACTCTCACTTCATCTCACATTCACGATCTTCATATCACTCCTATCTCTTCCGCGGATTGACATTAAGGAGGTGGAGCTTCTTAACGTGGTTCTCACCATTGTGCTAGAGCAACACCAAATTTGGCATCGTTGTCGGGGATCGAGTCTAGGACGAATGTGTGATGGTACGAGTATAGCAAGAAGTGGTGTTGGAAGGTAAAAGTTTCAGTTTTTGTTGTTGTTTTTAGTTAGTTTTTAGTGTTTTTCACCTCCTCCACACTCCATCTTCATCATCGCATCATCTTCACCTCCAAAAAAATCAAAAAATTCACCATATCCACCCATTCTCCTCATTTCCCCCTCATTTGTGCATGCGAGAGAGTGAGAGAGAGCTTTTGTGCTTGCATGTACTATTATGTTTTTGAGTTTTGTTGCAGGTACGGAGCATTAGGAAAGTTGTAAAAAGGTAAGAAAATCACTTTCTGTCAGAAAATGTCGACTGTGTCAGACAATCGCGATGGTCTGCCAAGTTTGGAATTTGAGGTAAGCGAGTTCACCAGCGTGTAGGCGACCCTTGCGCATATAGGAATCTAAACTTGCATTGGAAAAATTCATAGTTTGGTGGACCATCACGATTGGCTCACGCCATCGCGATTGTGTCACACCATCGCGATTGGCTCACGCCATCGCGACGGCTCGGTCGGACCATCGCGACGGTCTCGCACCATCGAGACGGCTCAGTTGAGCCATCGGGATGGTTCACTTGGACCATCGTGACGATCCCGTCGACCCCACGCCATCGCGATTGGCTCATGCCATCGCTCCGATGTTGCCACATGGCAAGCTAGACCATCGCGACGATACCCTCAGACCATCGCAATGCCTCGACATTTGAACCATCACAATTGGCTCGTGCCATTGTGCTTTGTGACCATCGCGACGGGCTCATGCCATCGCGATTGTCCCATTGTCCATTGATCGACGCCATCACGATTGCTCGTTGTTAGACCATGGCGACGGTTCATTCACACCATCGCGATTGTTCACATTCACGCCATCACGATCGTTCATTTTTAGAACATTGCGATCATTCATTTTAGACCATCGCGACAGTTCACATTTCCGGACCATCGCGATTGTGCCACGCGATCGCGACGGTTCAGCTGGACTATCGCGACGGTCCCAGACCATCGCGATTATCTCAGACCATCGCGATTGCTCACCCCAAACACAATTTTTAGGGTTTGGTTTTTTGACTAATTTTTGGGGCAATATATGGCAAATTTTTGGGTGATTAGACTCATAGGAGACCCCTTAGCTCATATTTGGAGAAAAACCTATTTGTCAGTTTTTTCCCCCAAGGGCCTGAACGCTCATATCTTTTTCATCCGAAGTCCATTTTTGAGCTTTATAGCTCGTTAGAAAGCTCTTGACGAGTACTACGTGACCTCAAGAGTTTTTTTCATAAAGAATACGTTGATTTTTAGATAAGCTAATTTGAGGTTGACCTAGTGTGGGACTAGAAAAGCCAGGGGGTAGCACAAAAATTTGGGCAAAAGGGAAGGGACCTTTAAAAGTGTATATACTCAAGTGCTTGATCATCCAGTTGAGAATTGGTCTAACATTGACTTTTTACAGGTCTAGCAAGGGCAATCAAGGGCAAACACAGCAAGGCAGTAAAGGACGCAGGGCTTGGGAAGCGCGACTTCTTGGGCAACATGGCAACCAACAAAGCTGACTTGAGGTTGGAAGAATACTCAACCCCCTCAATCAATTATTAGCTTAAGCTAAACGATTAGCATTGTGGATTGGATTAACGATGATAGGAGCGCATCAAGTTCAAGAGATTTAATTTTTCAAGTTTAAGACTAAGGATAAAGGTGCGTGATACGAAAACCTCAAGTAAAGAACTTAAGTCTGACGGAACGAGCACTCAAAAATATAACGGAAAGTCGATTCCTGACGCATACAATTAAACAAGACAAGAACTTAATAGCACTTAAAAAAGAATCAAGCAAAAAAGAACAAAGAACGAGTGACGATCAGAAGTACTAGGGAGTAATTTCATGAACCTTAGATCGGGCAAACACATAGGTAAGTCAGACCGACGAAGCCTTAGATCATCAGAAGCAAGTGTAGGAACTACTGCACGATCGTGGGCTCAACAATTGAATAGTAATTACCCCTACGAGAGCTCAGAGACGAGTGAATCAGAAATGGCTTTTAGCACAGAAAGAGCAGAAGGATGGTCAAATGTAGCTTATTTAGAAAGACCTGAAGGACCCTATAGGACTCAATTAGAATTTCTCCGAACCAACCGCTTAGGTGCTCACATCTATGAGGATGGTTTGCGAAGACAAGTAGTGCAAATGCATAACCTGGATCAACCCATTGGATTGGAACGTCCAATGGTGAAATTTGAGAGAGACGCATACGTAGACAAGGAAGGAACAATGTACATCATAAGTACTCAACCAAACAATACGAATGAGTTTGGCGTAATTCAGTTAGAGACAGAAGCTAAATCCCAAGGAAAGGAACCAGTAGGAGAAGAACCTAGGACACCTAGAGTGAAATCTGTATTGACACGAGTACTAGTTCCATAGTGGATCCCTCATGGGACAACAAAAGCATAGAGTTGTTTGTGAATAAAGAAACTGACAAAGCATTTTGGAGGTACAGAATGGAACAACCTAGCGAGGTAGGCTCCATCATAATCTACGAGTTCAAGGACCCGGATACACCTAGAAAGGTGGTATACCTGGATGAAACTTTAGAAAGAGTATTTAGAGTACCAGACCATGCAAGAAACACCTATACATGGAGAGGTGAGTTGGTATTCCCTCCATCTTGAACAAACATAAATGGGAGCCAACAAGGGGCACGAACATCCTCAGCCCACGTTAATCAAAGGGATAAGAACAAAGAGAGACCGGAAGTAAGTTTCAATCATCCCATAGGGAGAGATAGAACCACTATAGACACCGATAGAGTGGAAAGACAAAGAATGCCAGGTGGTAGAGACGATTTTCCTCTACCTAGACCACGTGAACATGCAAGAACATTGAGACCCACTCAGTTAGGAAAATCTATGAAAAACTACTTTGATGGGACATGAGATTCCTATGACCATGTTGCGGAATTTAAGCAAGTCCTACGGGCAGAACAAGTCGAAGACATGTTCATGCAATATAACGCATTTGGACTAACGTTAAAGAATACAACTTTAACTTGGTTTCAACCATTGCAACAATGGCAATTTAGAGATATCCATCACTTTTTAGAGTCGTTCATCACTGAATTCTCTATAAATCACGATAGATGTCAAATGACAAGATAAGAAAACAAGGATACGAGCTCTCAAGTTCTCATTCAAGTCTCTTCATACAAAAATGATCCATCCCCAAAAATAAGTCACAAATTGACTTATATACTTTTTCAAGTGTTCTATTTTTTCACTTGAAAATTAAGTATCTAAAACTAATAAAGTCACTTCTCTATACATTTTGAGAGCTCTAATAATTTATCAAAAAATACATCATTCAATCCTTCTAAAATACATAAATCTAGTTTTTACAGTTCATCTTTCTAATCCAAAAAAAGCTTCTTCTAACATCCTTCCCCTCCTAAACTTTTGTCATCCTTGACAAAAATTCACTGGAATCCTCAACAGAGAACCTGAATCCTATCTCAACTAGTGTGAAAACTTGCTTGCAATCCTCAAAGTCAAAATGCTGAAGTAGTTTTTCAACATACTTTGCTTGATGCATAACAATTGTCCCCTCAACGGATACAAACTCGATGCTAAGATAGTAGCTCAAAAGACCATGATAAGTGACATCAAAAGTATGCTGCAAATCAGCCATAAGAATGTCAAGTTTTGCTTTACATGACCCAGTCAAGAGTATGTCATCGACATAAAGAACAAGCACTATAAGATCAACCCCATTTTTGTGTACATAGAGTGTGCTTTCAATCGGACTACATGTGAAGCCAAGAGCAATCAAGTGCTTATGGATTTTGTCATACCATGCATGTGGAGCTTGCTTGAGACCATACAAGGCTTTATGGAAGCGACAAACCACATGCTCTTTCCCTTTCATGGCAAATCCAAGAAGTTGCTTCACATTGACCTCTTCTTGCAAATCACCATTCAAGAAGGTTGTTTTTATGTCCAACTGATGCACTTTCCAACCTCGATGGGCAGCCAATGCAACCACGGTACGAATGGTAGTCATGCGTGAAGTAGGTGCAAACGTTTCCTCATATTCAATGCCATATTGTTGCGCATATCCTTTGGCAACCAATCTAGCTTTGTAGAGATCAATGCTACCATCAGATTTTCTCTTAATCTTGTAAACCCACTTTGTACCAATGGCACTCTTTCCTTTTGGCAATTCACATAACTCCCAAGTACCATTCTTATGTATGGAATCCATTTCTGATTACATAGCACTCATCCGTTGTGGATCCTCACATGCATCTACAAAAGAAAGTGGCTCTTCATTACATGCTGTAGAAATAAGAGGATAATCTTCAAAATTACTTGATGCATGGTGAGAGCTTGATCTTGTTCTACCAAGTAAAGGTGCACTCAATTTGCTGTCCTACAAAGTTTGTTTCAGCCACTTTGGCATAGATTGTGCACTCTTGATAGACATGTGTTCATTATCTAAAACATCTTCAACATGTACATCATGCGTCGGCTGAATTTCATGCTCATTTTCAGCCATATTTTGATGCAAATATTTAGGCTTATGTGGTTGGAAATTTCCACCAGTTTTGACAATTTTTGGTAGAAATGTTTCAGCCATGCTTGGCTGGAAATTCTTTGCATTTTCAGCCCTATTTGGCTGGAATTTTTCAGCCCTTTGAGCCTCATTTGGCTGTTCTACATGGCCATAGTCATGCACACCATTTTGGAACAAAGGCATGAGTGTACCGAACACATCTTGTGAGATAACTCTTGGCTTTTTTTTGCATTCAAGTAGAGGGATAACTGAAATTTTAGCAAATACGTGTCAATGGATGATACAAACGATATCCCTTACTTTCAACACTATAACCAACAAATATACATTTCTTTGCCTTGTCAAATCCTTTAATCATACATTGTGCCATTTCAAGTAGAGTTCTATTTTTACGCTCCGCAACACCATTTTGTTGAGGTGTATGTGGCACCGTACATTGGTGTGAAATACCTCTTTCATGAAGAAAAGCATTAAACTCATGTGACATGTATTCACTACCACGATCCGTGCATAGAGTCAAAAGCTTTTGTGAAGAAAAATTTTCAGCCATAGCTAAAAATGCTTTGAAGCAAGAAAATACCTCATTCTTTGCTTTCATAGGATACACCCATGTATGGCGAGTAGCATCATCAATGAAGGTAAAAAAATATACATGCTTCCCAAAAGATAGAGTCTTGAGGAGACCACATACATCACTGTGAACAAGCTACAATTTTCTTGTAGTGTGTGTTCATACATCACTATGAACAAGCTACAATTTTCTTGTAGTGTGTGAACAAGCTACAATTTTCTTAAAATCTCTTTGTCGATTTGATATACCGGTTTTCTTGTACTGTTTTGCTTGCCTCTGAGGTTGAACCATCGTGGATGCTTTACTCTTCAAAAAAGAAGGAAGGTCTACTTGCCTTTGTGACTGTTCTTCCATGATTGAGTCCTTTTAGATCATAGAGCTTTTGACACATACAACATTTCGCTTGTGAATATGAGTCTTAGAGGAACTAAGGGAGCGTGTGGTGCCATGATCTGTGAGCATGTAGTTCTCTAATTCTAATGTAACACATAGTTCGTGTACCCAAACTTGAAGAAGTTGACTTCTTAGGTTCAAGTTGACTGCATGGTCATAAATCCAATCTTGACCCAAGACAAGTGGCTCTGTAAGGTCCTCATCATGACACACTAGCATTTTGACTTCCATTGGAACATCTTGAAGGTAAATGGGAAGTTCCACCTCGCCCAAACAAGGGGTTTCCACACCTCCCAAACCTATGAGATAGGCTTCTATAGGCTTGATGTTCAATTGTAGATCTTGGCAGTATGAAAGTCTAACTGCACTAGTTGCTGAACCTGAGTCAATCAAGGCTCTCACAGCCCTTACACTCTTTCCTTGTCCTACCTCTATAGTCACAAAGGGGCGTCGATGGATTATTCGAGAAGTAAATAATTTTTGGCACATGTCCATATGATATTTTGGGGCTTTTGGGTTGACATCTAGGCCTAGTCGCCTTAACTTATTTCCCCTAATGCACTCTCTAGCCTTTGCCTGTGCTTCTTCTCTAACTCTCAACTCTTATTCTTTTCTCTTTTTAGCAGTGTTGAGTCTCGTTAGCATATCCTCTGTAAGAGGTTCTTGATAGAGCTTGACCTGACATCCACTAATATAGTTTGGCAAGATGTCACCTTCTAGAGTGGCCAACTGAACCGCACCACTAGTGGAAATTCTATTAGTGATCATGGGTCCATATCCGCATTTCTCTAATTTGCGGGCATGTTGCTTTAGTGTATAAACCAGCACTAAGTCTCCCTCTTTCAGTCCTTTATCCTTTATATGGGCATCAAAGTATGCCTTTTGTCTTTTCTTTGCAGAATAGATGCCTGCTGTCGCTCATAGCCTTGTCTCACCTAAGCGTTCCTATACAAGATTTTGTAGGGTCTAAGTGGAAAAATTACATTTTTTCTAAAATGCACATGGCATATCAATGTGCTAGAAAATCCATTTACATGTGAAATTTGGGCTATACACTACATTTGATAGGCTTTACAAGTATATGAATTTTGATGTGATTTGGAGATATTGAAATTTTTTGCCCTAATTTCCAAAGTTTGACTAGCTTTGATCGCTACCCTAGATTTGCTCGATTTCTTCCAAAGTTTGCATGTGAGCTTCCTTTGACATCCTTGATGCATCTTGGACTTCTCAAGGAATTCTGGCTACCTTCACCGAATGTGTTTCCTGTAGGCCTTCATGAGTGAGAGAGGAGAGAAAATCTCGACGACATTCGCCCCACTAAACATGCGATTCCTCCGGAAGTGCCACTCTAGCATCTGTGAAAAACAAAATGTTCCGGGCATCAAATTGTTTTATAGGCAACATAAGAAACATGGAAGGAAAATTGATTATATGCATGAATGAGTAGGTAACATGACATGAAGCAAAATTTGCATGAAAGAAAAAATTGAAACAGGCAACATGAATATGCATGAACAAATAGGCAACATATATGCAAATGAACAAGCAACATTGACAACAAGAAAGAAAAAAATCAAGCATCAATATGAAGTGGAAGTGGATGTATTGAGTCGTTTTAAGCATCAGTTCCTCTCATCTTGAAGAAAAATTTGTACCTTTTTCATAAAGTAATCTACCTTAAATATGATTATAAACAAAGATTTAGGATTTTCAAGAGACATCCTTCATCTTTAGCTTATTTTAGATCAAATTCTTTCCTACATAAATATGAGTATGCTCTTTCTCTAATAACATGCAAGGAAATCTAACTAAACTCCACTAATGCATACATCTACCTTTATAGTCGGTGATTTATTCTACTATGCCTCTTTATCTTCCTTTGGCTTTTTTTTTTATGATGATGATGATGATTCGGCAAATTTATGGTTACGATCACTTTTTTGGGGTGGAAGAAAGTGTAAACTTCCCGGTGACATGTAGCAATTTTTTTTTTGATGACCGGAAAAAAGTAAACCCCGATACTCTTGATATATTTAGGTAGCGATGTGTGTGAACACACTAGGACTGTCGGGGCACTTTCTTCCCTCTTTAGGAGGTTTCCACCCCCCCCCCTTGTATATACGCCTATTGCCCTAATGGGCTACTTATCTCTGTACATTCTCTAGTAATACATTCAGTCTTGTATGTTGTGCTCCAAGCTTCTTCTTCTTCCTTGTGCTGTTCGTGTGCTTCTGTAGACATCTAACTCCAACAATTGGTATCAGAGCAGGTCGTCGCTTCATCTAGGGCACCGTCGACACTCCTCCGTTTATAGTCTCAGAATCACATGAATTTTGGTGAGCATACTCAGCGTGTTCCCGAGATCAAAACTGCTTCGCTTTGTGGTGCCGAAATCGCGATCTGAGCTCGTTTCGGCCTCCGAACGCACTATCGCAGCGCTTGTCCAAGCTATTTTGTCTTTTTATGCCAAAGGTATATAACTGTTTTTGCTCGTCATTATAAGCATCTCGAAGTCTGCTACAGGTTTAGCAGAACTTGTCTGGGCAGTTTCGTTCAACTTTTTGAGATACAATCAATTTTTTGCATCAAGGTATTTTAGTCACCGGCCATGGTTGAAAGCAGTGATGTATTCCGTATGTTGGCTGTTGAGGATAAGTTGGATGGTACCAACTACCCATTATGGGCTTATATGATGCGACATGTATTGGTTGCAAAAGGATTGTGGAACATTGTGCAGGGTGTTGAAAGACGTCCTGTTACACCTGTAACAACAGGTACTGCGAATACATGTGCTGGAGCTGATGAAGATGGTGTCGAAGATGATATTGTGCAGATTCTTGTTCATGTTGTTGTTTCTGCTGCACCTACTGCAGAGCAGATTCGTTGGGATGGTAGAGATGCCCAGGCACATGCATTGATAGCTTTGTTTTTCAAACGTGCCATTATTCCTCATATTTGCTCTTCCAGAACAGCTAGGGATGCTTGGGATACACTTACCACATTGTACCAAGCTAGGAATGAGGCTCGTGTTGCTTGCCTCCGAAAATAGTTGGAGAGTGAGCACATGAATGAAGGTGATTCTATGGACAGTTTCCTAACGAGATCAAAGATTTGAAGGAATAATTGATTTCTGCTGATGAGGTTATACCAGATAGCTCACTTGTGCAGACCGTTTTGAATGGTCTTCCTGATTCATATCAGAGTTTTTCTTCTACTCTTCGGTTGATGATGAAAGGTAATCCGAATGCCTTATCATTTGAGGAGTTAGTCTCTATTCTATTGCAGGAAGATCAATCCAGGCAGAACATGTCCATTATGCATATTGCAGATCAAGCTTTCATGGCTAGTCAGAAGGGCAAAGGAAAATGGAGCTCTTCTACTAGTAAGCAGAAATCTACAAATGCTGCACATTCAAAGAACTAGGATAAAGATGAGAAGAAATCAGAAAAGCAAAAATTGTTTTGCAAGTACTCTAAAGGGAATGATCATATCATAAAGAACTGTCCAAAACTGGCTGCAAAAGAGGCAAAGAAAAAGGAGGCTGGAATGGTTGTTGCAGAAGCCTCTACACCAAAAACAGAGTCTGCTAATCTTGTGCAGGAAGAAGAATGGGCGTTTACTACTGTTTGCAGTTTTGACCCATCTTCTCATGAGCAGTGTATGTCTGCAGTGGACTCAGATGTTCGGTACTTTGACAGTGGGGCGACCAAACATATTACCTCAGAGAGCAATTTCTTCTCTTCACTCGAGCCTGCCCCTACAAGGAATACTGTCACATGCACCAACAACTCCTCTTATCCTATTATGGGAGTTGGTAAGATCATTCTGACTACTGCTGATGGTAGTTCTTTCACCTTGTCAGATGCTTTATTTGTGCCAGGGATCAAGAAGAATCTGTTATCAGTTTCTGCATTAGCCAAGATTGGCTTGATTGTGCTTTGTTGATGACAAATGTACAGTTCATGATATGTCAAATGGCGATGTTATTATTGCTTCTGGCATTTTATGTTGTGGGCTGTATAAGCTCATAGACTATGAAAGATCTGTGAATGATTCGGCATGTGCAGTTCATGATTCTCAGGCTATGTTAGATGCAAAGCTTTGGCATGCACGCTTTGGTTATCTGAATTCTGCTAGTTTGCTACACCTGCAGAAATCTGATATGGTGTCTTCTTTGCCCAAGCTTGAGGCACCTGGAAAACATGTATGTGAAGGCTCTATTTTGGGCAAAATGCAGCGTTCCTCCTTTCCAAAAGATGGTTCAGTTCGGGCTGCGCAGAAATTGCAGCTTGTACATAGTGATGTCTATGGTCCTATGCAGACACCTTGTTTTGGAAACTATCTTTACTTCGTGACTTTCATTGATGATTTTTCCAGGCATGCATGGGTATATCCATTTAAGGCAAAGTCCGAAGTGTTTTTGTGCTTCAAATAGTTTTTGGTTTTGGCTGAAAATGTGTCAGCATGCAAAATGGGCACCCTCCATTCTGATCAAGGGGGGGAATATATGTCTTCTGATTTTAATGCATTTCTGGCTGAACGTGGGATAAAACACCAGTGTATAGTTCCGTATACACCTCAACAGAATGGAGTTGCTGAACGGAAGAAGAGGTCACTCATGGAGATGGTGAGGTGTATGGTCAAGAGTCAGGCTTTACCACATTGTTTCTGGCTTGAGGCTGTCATGTGTGCAGCATATGTACTTAACAGGTGTCCCACTAAAGCGCTGCAGTCTATCACTCCATATGAGGCTTGGCATGACAGCAAGCCATTTGTTGCTCATCTGTGTGTTTTTGGTTGTTTGGCATGTGCATTAGTGCCTGAACAACATCGCAGAAAATTGGATGAATAAGGCAGTAAAATGTATTTTTGTTTGGTACAGTAATGAAAGTAAAGGCTATCGTCTGTATCATCCACAAACTAAACACATTCTGGATAGCCATGATGTTGTTTTTGTGGAAGATGCTATTCAGCCATTGCTGTCATGTACCAAGGAGACATCTGTTAGCTCCAAAGACATGTATGATACTTTGATGCCTCTTTTTATAGGTGGACTGTCTAGTGCTGGTCCTAATGAGGCAACTTCTCAGCCTTTGCAGGTTTCATGTGATGATGCAGATAATTCTATTTCTGATGCAGATGTACATGATGCACTTATTGATGAGAGAGCTGATATTGAGCAGGCAAGAACTATGCCAAAATGGCTGGTGCAGACTTTGTGTGACAGTAAATTAGATGCACCTCTGTCATATTGTACTCGTTTAAGCTCTCATAGTGCCTTTTTTGCATTAGATTGCTATGCTACGGCTGCATCTAGTCTCTGTGATGAGAACGAGCCTGTTTTGTTTGATGAAGCACAAAATTCAGAAAATTGGATGGCCACTATGCAATCTGAATATGATGCTATAATGAAGAATGGTACTTGGTCTTTATGTGACTTGCCTCCTCACAAGAAGGCCATTGGCACTAAGTGGGTATACAAGCTGAAGCGTAAACCTGATGGTACAGTGGATAGGTATAAGGCTAGGCTTTTTGCAAAGGGTTATGTGCAGGAAAGAGGCATTGATTTTGATGAGACCTTTGCACCTACATGCCGTATGACTACTGTTCGGAGCATTTGTGCACTTGCAGCCCATCATGGTTGGAATGTACATTAGTTGGACATTAAAACAACATTTTGAAATGGTGACTTGCATGAAGAAGTGTATGTTTTTCAGCCCCGTGGCTTTGTGCAGAAAGGGCATGAAAACCAGGTGTGCAGGTTAAAGAAGGCATTATATGGTTTAAAGCAAGCACCGCGTGCTTGGTATGAGAAGATACATGCCTATCTGGTTGCACATGATTTTGAGAATAGTCCAACTGAAAGCACCTTATATGTTAAGCATGTTAATGATGTGCTTCTGATCATTGTTGTCTATGTTGACGACATGCTACTCACTGGTCCTATTGAGAAGCATATTGCTGATTTCAAGGCTGATTTGCATGCCTCATTTGAGATGTCTGATTTGGGGCATTTGCATCACTATTTGGGCATTCAATTTATGCAAGTTGATGGTGGAATGGCTTTGTGTAAAACAAAATATAGTGACACATTATTGCAGTGTTTTGGCCTTGAAGACTATAAGCCTATTGCCACTCCTATGGAGACAGTTTACGATTGAGTCTTCATGATGCTGGAGATGCATTTGATGCTGTTCTCTATCAGCAGGCTCTTGGATGCTTGATTTATTTATGCATTACTTGGCCATATATTCAGTTTTCTGTCTCACAGATGAGCAAGTTTATGCATTGCCCAAGAGTCACGCATTGGAAGGCGGTTAAGCGCATCTTTCGCTACTTGAGTGGTACTTGGATACTTGGGTTGTTTTATCCCAAGGGGGGATCACTACCACCAGATTTGCATGCTTTTCTAACTCAAATTGGGCTGGTTGCTATGACACTCGTGTGTCCACCAGTGGTTTTTGCTTCATGCTTGGTAGCTCATGTATATCTTGGTTGAGCAAGAAGCAGCCTATTGTGGCCACTTCTAGTTGTGAGGCTGAGTATAGGGTAGCTTTCACAGTGACTGTTGATTGTGTGTGGCTCAGACGCCTTATGGCTGATCTGGGTGTTGGCCAGTCTTCTGCCACCACCATCTTCACTGACAGTCAGAGCGCATTGGCAATTGCAAGGAACCCTGTGTTCCATGCTCGCACTAAGCACATTGAGGTGCATTATCACTATGTCAGGGAGAGGTTCTCTGCTGGGGAGATCAGCTTGGCATATGTGCCCACACAGGAGAACATAGTAGACCTTTTCACGAAGGCTCTGCCTAGGGAGAAGTTTGAAGCTTTCCACAAAGCTTTGGGCTTACTTCCTTTTGTGGAGTGATTTCCACATAGCTTAGCACTTCCTTATACATGAGTGCCAGCTCCTTGTTCACCACATCACTCCCAGGGGGGATTTGTTGATATATTTAGGTAGTGATGTGTGTGAACACACTAGGACCGCTGGGGCACTTTTTTCCCTCTTTAGGAGGTTTTTTCCCCCCGGCTTGTATATACGCCTATTGCCCTAATGGGCTACTTATCTTTGTACATTCTCTAGTAATACATTCAGTCTTGTGTGTTGTGCTCCAAGCTTCTTCTTCTTCCTTGTGCTGTTCGTGTGCTTCCGTAGACATCTAACTCCAACAGATACAAGTTTCAACTATTTTTGATGACAGAGAATAGTTGTTTAAACTCCGATGCAAGTGCTGTGAGATGGACTAAGGATGTAGAAACATGCAGTAGCAGGAGCTAGGATTTCAACAATTATTCTTTCGATATAGGATACATATGCATGTTTATATATGAAAGTCATGTCACCAAAATAAAACTCAAAATCTACATGCCCTATCTTTCCACAATCCTAGATTATAATCAATTTCTTAGTAGATAAATTACTACTTTTACACAAGTAGAGAAATCATCATTTGCTCTTTTTGACTCAAGTGATGTGGATATGCAATGCAATGCAAAGACTGAAAACAAACATGCATGAAACAAGAATGGAAAAAAAGTAGAATGAACTTGAAAAAAACATAGCAACATGAACTTGAAAAATTAATGATATATTTATATATATTATATATATATATATATATATATATATATATATATATATATATATATATATATATATATATATATATATATATATAATTTTTTTTTCTTTTTTTTATTTTTATAACATGGATAATCTTATTTATGAATCGGCCTCATTGTTGTCATCTTCTTCAATTTCCGCATCCAAAATGTACTCATCATTATCACGGTTCTTGAATAACTTTATCCTTTTACGTGCAATCAAAGTTTTTAGTGCAACACCATTTAATTCACAAAGAGCATACGTACCATTGTTGTTGACTTTTGATACAATGTATGGCCCAAACCACCGTTGAGTGAGCTTTTTGTGTGCATCATATTGAGAGTCAAATGTACTATCATAAATGAGCACCCAATCTCCTACTTCAATTGGCTTAGGATGCAATCAATGAGATTTATCAAATAATGCTTGTTCTTCATTCTAGATTCTCTTAATTTTTCAACGACATCATCAAGTCTTAATTTACCTTGTTCTAACTGTTTAATGCACAAACTCAAAAAATCATCAGTAGACATGTTTTCAGACCAAGGCAAATTTGACCATACAGAAATATGAGATTGAATTGGAAACAATGGTTTGTGACAATACATGAGTTTAGTAGGCATATACCCAGTAGTACGTGTGCATGTCATTCTATCTGCCCAAAGTGCAAAAGGTAAGAATCTAGGCCATTGTTTGATGTCATCGTTACATGCTTTAGATATGGCTTTCACAATATGTGGATGCCCTCTCTCTATTTTACCATTGGCCTTTGGATTATATGCAGTAGTGAGAGACAAACGAATACCGTGATGTTCAAAGAACTCTTTAGCTTCTCTCACATTTAATTCTCCACGATCGAAAACTACTTTCTCTATGTACCCAAAGCGACTTATGACATCTTCAAGCAAGAATTTGCAAACATTGTAAGTGTTCTTAGATCGTAGTGCACGTCCCTCTACATAATTAGTTAAGTCTTCTCTTGCAAGTACAATGTAACGCATTTTGTCAGTACCTTTACGCATAGTTACAAGATCTACTACCCACTTGTAGTGAATACAGGGTGGATAAGTAGGATGCAATGGATCTCTATGTTTGACTGATGGATGAAGTTGACAAGTAGAACATGTAGAAACATAGCTACTAACATCAACATACATCCTAGGCCAATAATAGGTACTTTTGATTTTTTCATATGTTCCAAAAAATCCTTTATGACCTGCCATAATGTCTCATGCATTTCCTTCATTACTTGCAATTGAAGACCTCGTTTTCCTAGGACTCATTGTGGATTCTTAACCTTACCCTTAGCATGTCTCCAAAGATAACCATTACATAAGAAAAAGTTATAAGCTCATTTCCTAATGTTACAAAATCTATTCGTAGTCCAACTAGGTAATGGTTGTAGTGTACTCAGATACTTTCCTATGTCTCTCCGTTCATTTTCGTACTCAGACTCATGAAATTTCTCATACTCGTATATATGTGGAACATAGTCAAATAAGTTCACATTCTTTATTAGATCACTTTCAAGATCATCATCAAATCTAGCTCTCGATAACATATTGGCAACTGAGTTTGACTTACCTGAAATATAAACTAACCCAGGATTTATGAACTTAATATATGAGATCCATCTAAGCATGGTTATATCCGGAGATGAACAATTGGCTATCATTCCAATGAGAGGCAAACAATCAGTTTCAACTTTGACATTTGCTCCAATGAAATATTCTTTGTCTGTTTTCAAAGCTGTTACCATACCCCATAGTTCTCGTTTGATCTGTGGATATTTTCGTTGTGTTTCATGTAAAATTTTGGCACCAAACCTAATTGCATATCTATTCCCTTCACTATCATCTTGACTTATGACCCAACCTATACCAATAGGACTAGTATCAACAGTCAATATAATAGGTTTGTTAGCAGAATAGTCTAGACGCTTAAGGATGGGAGCTTCAAGCAATAATTTCTTCAATTTACGCATAGCTTGAGTGTGTTTGTCACTCTAAATAAATTTTTGTTTCTTCCTCAACAAGTCATAGAGACAATCAGCAACATGAGCAAAGTCTGGGATTCAAATAACATAAAAGATGCAAGCACCAAGAAATCTACGTACCTCACTCACGTTGCTACATGTTTCAAAAATCTTGCTAATGGCATCAACTTTTTGTGGGTATGGCTTTCGATCGTAATGGCCACATAAATGTCCAACAATAAGAACCTCATTGACACCAAAAACATATTTTTCTATGGAAAATGTGAGACCTACCTCTCCAAATTGTTGAAATATTCTTTCACAATCAAAGATATAGTCAAGAATAAATTTACAACATCTAGATGAATCTAAAGTAATGTCCTTTACACGTTCCTCACTCCCTTTAATTGGAATATCATCAATGAATGGCATAGTTATATGAGGGATAAAATCATGTAAGACCATATTCATAGCACTCATCATATGAGCCACAGAATTAGTCGCTTCTTGAGGTGAAGTACACATTCGCACTAAGCCTAAAAGAGTTTTCATTGTGGTTATGTCACGACTATCAATTGCTAATTGGAATTGTTCATATCCCGAATATAAATGACCCATTGAATAGATAGAATGTCCTGAAAATGATTCAGTAAACTCATCTACAATGGGTCATGTTCCTACATTCCTTATGGTGATTTTATTGACAGGTTGAAGATCTTGAATAAAACATAGTTTCCCATTCTTTTTAGGCACAGTGAACCATCTGTTTGAGTAAAGTGCAAAAGATGGCTCTAAAATTCTCATGTTTATCTTTTCCTTAAGTAGTTTCATTAGCTCAGGTAAGTGAGCCTTTGGAACTGGTATAGGACGAAGATTCCATGGAATATGTGGAATAGTAAAGATTATCATGGGTGCAACTAGCTTAGGATCTACACAACCAATCTCATGAGGATACATAGTAAAGGCTTTTTCATGGCTATGTAGGACTCTCTCAAATTTATCTCTCTCTGTTGGCAAAAGAAAGTCATCAGCTCTACCAATTTTCACCTATTTGATTGTCTCATCCGTGAATGTATGTCCTATGTTTTTCTTATCCCGAAGAGTTGGATCATTTTTCACATCAATAATTTTTTCATTACTTCCTTGAGGTAATGGTTGAGCTATGGGTTTGATTTTTTTGTCTACAGTTTTGTACTTTGTTTCAACTAAGGCATCATGTGTTTGGTTAAATTTTGAGCACTTGCCAACATTGAGAGCATACTCTTGGATTAGAGCATACTCATCAAGGGAAGAAAGAAGAATAATATGGGAATTAGAATTTTGTTGAAAACATAACTCTAAATCCTCAAGAGTAGAGAAACAATGAGATTTTTCAATCACATGCTCAATGTTCTCATCATGTTCCATGATTTTGTTGTTTTTATAATTTGTTTGGGTTTTTTGGATAAAAGACTTGGAAAATTGACTCTTATGAAGAAAATCTAATCTAGAATGTGGAAAACAAAGTGACAAACTATTGTACATGTTGGTTGGATGCGAGATGTCAAACCAATATCCACTATTGTCTTGCTCAACAATGGATTCTATCCGAAATTTTGATCATATGTAGCTCCAAACATGAATCGAGGTGCACAATCACTACAAGCATGCTCATGACCCTGAGTAACAATAGGTTTCTTTCTAATTGACAATCGATTCCTAGGATGATTCACTCCTATCATCATGACTTGAAGTGATTGCATTCCATCCTTAGACTTAAATCTAGCATAGGTAGACCCATCATCCATAGCTTTAGTTTCCATAAGACTCTCACAAATGAAGGGTTGACCTAAGAGAACTTCATAGGAGCAATTATCTTGAGAAAAAAAGTGAAACTCTTCTGTGATTCCTCCTATGGATATGGGCACAGTAGCACAAGCTCCATACAGGGTACCTACACCATTATCTGTAGTTCTCATACGCCATCCACAATCTTTATCTATGGGCCATCGAAACTTATCATAGACTTCTCTTGAAATCACATTGATTTCGGAGCCGAAATCTACTAATGCATTTACAGTGATCGTGTTCTTATCATTTCCTATTTTAACATGCATCTTTGATGTACCTCTAGACCAAAATTTTCTTTGAAAGCGACTTTCAGGATTGTTTTCATGATTTTCATGGTCAGGTTGAATAGGTCCTAAGAAATTTTTATTAACATTTAACTTCATCATCATCAAAGTCCTCTTCATTAGATTCATCAAAGTTTAAGGCTTCATTCATAGCTTGATCTTGATCTAGAGAATCTTGCATCTTAGTATCTAGATTAAGCGGAAACCTCTTCCTTTTAATTAGGCCGATAAAGTTGTCTTTAAAAAGAGGCTTTGCAATAGAGAAAACTTGTTCTAAAGACATAGTCACTTGACTCTTAAGCAAAATGTCATCTAAAATCTCCATAGGATCTATTTTTCTCTCAATTTCTAAAATCAAGATGGCTTTAGGTTTTCTCTTTGGTTTCTTTTGTTTTTGCTCAGGATCTTGTTTTTGTTCATGTTCTCCTGTTTGTTCTTCAGTTTGTTTTGATTGTTCTTGTTTATCTAAAGGCTTTGGTTCTGTTTTTCTTTGAGTTGTCTTCTTCCCTTTTTGTTTCTCCTCTTGTTTTTGTTCATTGGGTTGTGATTCTTATTTTTTGTCTTTGTATTGTGATGTTTCTCCTTGCTCTATGATTGTTTCTATTCCCTCTGAGGTTTGTTTTCGAGTCACTCTTCTCTCACTAAGCTCAGCTTCATCTCTTTTTTGTTTTTCTTCTACATTGGGTATGTGAGAAATAAGAGATTGATCTTCTATCGGTGACTCCCAAGCCGTTATTCTCCTAATCGCATCTCGTGCTCTTACCAAAGCCTCTATGGAAAAGTCACCTTCCTTTGTGGGTTTACTTGATTCTACTTGTTGTTCATCAAGAGCTTCTAGTTTCACTCCTCTAGTTCCTACGTCCTTTATGGTTATATTTTCAAAGTGTTTTTTCATTCCTCCCTTACCATAATTTCCTTGCAAAGGTAGCATAGATCGACAGTCACATATTTTCTTGTCTATGTCTATTACTAGTCATTGCTCCTTAGCAACCTTCAATAGTTCACAATCTCTCAAAAAGTTCTCTAATGAATCACATGAAGGACACCTATGAGGGCCACGGACAAAACCATTTTGATTTTGAGGATTTTGATTAACTTGTGGTGGGAAATTTTGAAATTGAATATTTTGTTGATAAGGAATTGCTTGAACATGTATTTGAGGAGCTTGGGGAGCAGCATGTGGTGCTTGAGGTGCAAGAGGAGTTTCCATAGTATATGGTTGATGATTTTGAAAATTTTGATTTTGAGGATTTTGAAATGTTGTTTGAGAAGCTTGAGGATATATTTTTTGATACATTTGAGGATTTTTCACATGAGGATGAGGATTTTGCATTGAAGGATTATGCATTGGAGGAACTTGATATGCTTGCGTAGGAGCTACTTGTGGATTTTGATTGGTAGCTATAACATGTTGTTTAGGATCTTGAAAAGACATTGGGTTCATTTGATTTTGGAAAGTTTTGGTGTAATTAGATTGTAAAGCATCTATAGTCTTGGCCAAATTGGATTGTGTAGCAATAAGACTTTCCATTTGCTTAGTGAGAATTTCCACTTGAGATTGTTCAACTACACTTTTATTTGGCTCTACTTTAAAACCTTGAGTAGGCTCCATCATTTGAGGAATAGGAGTAGAGTCAAAAAGCATAGCATGGGATTGTTCTCTAACTTGCTCCTTAGTTTGTGGAAGGCTAGCTTTAGGAACACTAGTTTGCTCATAAAGCATGGATTGTCTTTGATGTCTATGGGCTATAGCCTCTACTACTTTAAGCACTTTTTGCCAATTGTCAGTAAGACCATAGCGCTTATCTGGCTCTTCCTAATTTCAACTTCCCTACGAGTTTTAGGATAAAGAAGCTTAAGAAAATTGATCACAAGATCAGGTTCCAAAGTTATCTTATCCTCATCAGGAAGTTGTTCATAGCGTCTAATATACTCATTTTGTAAGTGAGTAATAGAGCTACTAGGCTTTGGGGAATCGACCCATCGTAAGAATCCATTCCGATTATGTTGGCTATAATCTTCAAGATAGAATTCTTTGAGCATCTCCTTTCTAAAATCACTCCAAGAGAGTATCATATTGAGTGACACGGTTTATGATAGAGCTATCAACAATTCGTTCAAAGAACTCCATCTTACGTGAATGTGCAACTGATGCACGATTCTCTAGATCTCTCACAAATGCATTTACTTCACGGCAAAGATGTGCAGGATACTGTGAGAAATCCAATGCAACACTCAAGAATGATGATGATGATATGATGAGGATGAAAAATATGAAACAAAGGATATGGATCACAACCTCCCAACAAGATCAGAAGCAAATGCCACGTAGCATTTCACGTCGGGTTCAAATGTGGAGGTGATCACAATTCGGGGTGGATCGGGTCCGGTCGTGGCACACACAGGGTGTATGAAGCTAATGAATGTTGGAAGGTTTAAGGAAGTGAAAATGAAAAATGTTGAGTATGGAGAAGAGAGAGATGTTGAAATGATTATGGGAATGGGAATGTAGGAGTGCAAGTTAGATTTATGAACATGAATGATAAGAATGAAAGAGAACCATACACACGAATCAAATTTGGAAGGAAGAATGGTCCATTGAAGGAGCTTCTTAAACACTTCCTAATTCTAATCCATATGCATAGTCTTCTTTGGATGATATGTATGCATGATGAGAATAGATGGAATCATTACACATAAATCAGTTTTGAAAGGAAGAATGGTACAATATTGGAGCTTCTTATACACTTTCAAAAACTAATCAATATGTATGGATATGTATGAACTATATGCATGCAAGTGAATTCTGATGATAGAGTTTAATCACAAGCTCAATGAAACATCCTCACTAGTTCAACATAATACTGCAGAGCCTTCTCACACATAGAAGAAAATAGAAGCCATGTAAAAATACTTAAGAGACTGAGAGACAAGAGACAAGTGAAAAGTGACATGAATTAAAAGGATTTGAATTAAGATACATGTATAAGATCGTCGTGATACATCAAGCTAAGCAGTCTACTGATCAAAGGCGGTTCCGACCCTCAAACCATGACAGCTCAACCGAATGTCACACCTAATAAGATGAGTTCCACTTCCTTGACCCTATGTATGTCTAGGCTCGTAACGTCTAACTAAAGAAGTCTAAGACGCATTAAAAGTAGCTCTAACTCACTCACACACTCCACCGAGGGTGAGTCAAGATAGAGATGCTGGTTTCAAGAGCCTATCCTAGATTGGAGTTCTAACTTAAATTTGAAACTAGGTACTATACTCATACTAGCCCACCTTGGATCCTCACTCGCTCAACCGAGGGTGATCGTCTCAAGGAAACCTTAAGCTAGCAAGAGCCCTATGGATGCCTAACAATGATGCTCTAGGAGTTTGGAGGGGGGTTTATATAGTTTCTTGAATGAATTTGGGCCCTTGGATCTAGAGAAATCAACTCTCAACTCTAGGATCACTAGTTTCGATTATAACCGTTTGATTAATCAAATCAATGGCTTGGAATTGTTCTTTCTATCAAATCTAGTGTAAAGGAGTGAAATTTAGGCGCCTTCATTCTCCACCATTGGATCTGGGGATGATCTAGACCGTCCGATCAGTGCTGACATCAATTTGGATAAGATATGCCACTATTTTTAGAGAAACGTTGCATTATTGATCTTTAACTGTCAAAAAAGTCTTCTTTGATGAAAAAAAACTCGTGGATTCTCCTTGCTTTAAGCATAAGTTCATCTCCATACTTGAATATGAGCTCATCTTGATCGTATAACATGGCTCAATCAGCTCTCACCATGTGGCATCCCTTCAAACCTTCAATTTGCTTAAAGTAGAAAATTGTGGTGACCTTGAAAACTAGACTTTGTGCTATTTAACCCTCTAAAAAGGCTTTGATGAAGATGAAACTTTGTAGGAATATGTTTCCAAAGATCTCCTTCAGGAATATGCAGAAAAATTTTATCCAAATCTCCCTTGTACAAGTTTGACTACATTTGGAAGCTTGCAAGGTGGCATTAAGGTGTCTAGGAAACTCTGATACCCTTGAAACTTTGTAGAAATATGTAGCGACATATGGTCTTTATATGTGCCAAACCATATGGCTAACAAAAATTCCTATACAAGATTTTGTAGGGTCTAAGTGGGAAAATTACATTTTTTATAAAATGCACATGGCATATCAATGTGCTAGAAAATCCATTTACATGTGAAAATCGGGCTATAAACTCCCTTTGATAGGCTTTACAAGTATATGAATTTTCATGTGATTTGGAGATATTGAAATTTTTGCCCTAATTTCCAAAGTTTGACCAGCTTTGACCGCTACCCTAGATTTGCTCGATTTCTTCCAAAGTTTGCATGTGAACTTCCTTTGACATCCTCGATGCATCTTGGACTTCTCAGGGAATTCTGGCTACCTTCACCGAATGTGTTTCTTGTAGGCCTTCATGAGTGAGAGAGGAGAGAAAATCTCGACGACATCGTTTAGTAGAGTTCAATTTCCTGCAAGCATATGCTATAGGCAAATGTAAATTTCCTTCACCTATTGGTTGTGACAACACACATCCTATTGCATAATTGGATGCATCCACATGGACATGGAATGGATTATTCCAATCAGGAGTGGTCAATATTGGTGTTGTGCACAAATGCCTCTTCAGTTCATTGAAGGAATTTTTGCATTCATCATTCCACTCAAAGTTTGTTAGCAAGGCATAAAGAGGTTTGGCTATGATTGCATACATGTGGATGAACCTGCAATAATATTCATAGTGACCCATAAAGGCTTGTACCTCTTTAACGTTCCTTGGCATGTGCAGCTGCGCTATGGCTCTTACTTTGTCCTCATCTGTTGAAATTCCATTCTTAGAAACAATATGACCTAAGATTTTACCTTGTCATACCATGAACACATACTTCTCTGGGTTTAGACACACTCGATATTCTCCACACTTGTTGAAAATCTGTCTAAGCTCAGGGATGTGGTATGTTCTTTCTTGGGAATGAGCACATAAATCATCCACATATACTTCTAGGATCTTTCACAAGAACATCTTGAAAACATGACACATGAGCCTTTGGAATGTTGCAGGTGCATTTGTGAGCCCAAATGGCATCACACGAAATGCGAAGATTCCCTACTCTGTGGCAAAAGCTATTTTGTGTTGATATTCTGAGGCAATGGCTACTTAGTTGTAACCTAAAAATCCATCAAGGAAACTATAAACTTCCTTGCCTGTGTTAAAAGCACTTCTGTCAAGTCCTTTTTAATCTCTTTTCGGGTTCTTGGGGATGGTAGGGGTCTGACAGTGCAGAGGCCCTTTATTTAATTTTCCTAGTAACTTTTAACTACGTAGTTAATTATGATTTCAAGGTAATAACTTCCTCTACACAGTATTACTGTTCGTATTACGGTTATTCCTTACACAATGCCTAATGCGCGAGTTAGCAATCACAGTCGCACAGACTTATTAATGTGAATATGACATTACTGTGTTAATGTTTAATACTGCAATTCAACAAACAACATACAATACTCAGTAATTCAACAATATCAGTAGATGATCTTCTCTGCACGGTCACCCAGATAGACAGTCTAGCGAACCCGTCTCTCTTTGAAGAACACCGTAATGCCCTTTCATTAATGGGTAAGAGTGACATCGTATCGCTATGCCCTTTTGGTGCATGCGACTATGAACAATAGAATTACATTAGTCCCATCTGACAGCATAACACTGGCACACATGGTGGACTCGAACCCGCAAAGAAAAATAAATTTAAGGCTCATCAATGATGCCTTGTATGTACAATGTTCGGGCTAATTTAAATGTATGGGTGATCTTTTGTTTCACGGAATCAAGCATGATCTTCAAGGTATCTGGCTCCACCAGTTGTGCGTCTATTGTGGCTGAACTAGTCGCAATGATTGACTCATCAGTAACTCTGTTTGTGTCTGCAAAAATGCTTCCTGTAAATAAAAGTCGTTAGCAAATGCTGCATCTCTCTGCTGCTTCATATCCTCAATTTGTGTATCAATCCGTGATAATCTTTCTGCTTGAAATCCCAACTGTTTTTCTCTATGTTCCAGTTCTTCAATTTGAAACTACATTGTTTTATAATAAGCTTCTCTCTCTTTCTGCACGCCTTCAAGTTCTTTCTACATGTATACACATATTAGAGACACACATATAAATACACACACATACACATACATGCATACATATACGCACATAATCACACATATGCACATACATACACACACATATACATAAAAACATACACACATACACATACTTACATACACTTACACATACAAACATACACATACATGTACACATACACACACATACATATATACATGCATATACACACACATATATGTAGATGCATATACATACACATACACATACACACACATACACACACATACACACACATACACATAAACATACACATACACACACACATACACACACATACATAACATACATACACACATACACATATATACATACACATACACATAGATACACACATATACACACACACATACACGCACATGCACACACATACACATAGATATACATATATACACACATACACCCATATACACATATATGCACACACATACACACAAAAATACACACACATATACGCACATACATACACACACATGCACACAACCACACACACATACATACACACATTGATGCCCACACATACATACACATACATACAGACACATGCACACACATACACATACATATACACATATACAAACTTACAAACATACACACATTCACATATGCCCTTATATACACACACATAAACATGTACTCACACATGCACACACACATACACATATATATACACATATACACATATACGCATATAGAAACATAAACACATACACACACATACATACACACATACATACACACACATATACACATATACACACATACACACACATCCACACACACATACATACACATACACACAAAAAAATAATTGGATCAGACTGCAATAAAACTATTAATTTGTAGACATGCATGTGTGCATGCATTGTGAATGTGTAAATGTAAGTATGTGTGTATGTGTGAATATTTACTTTTGTGATTGTATATGTGTATTGATATGTTAGAACATGTATTTGTGTATATGTGAATATGTACGTATGTGTAAATGTGTACATGTGAACACGTATCTATGCATA